>JARHVA010000389.1:2007500-2602500 GCA_037957365.1 Torreya grandis
GTAAATTCAAACCAAACTAGATATGACCTTTCCTCATTACTAAAAATTATGGATTAGGATCATACAGGCTTACCACACCCAATGAAGATGAACTTCATGAGCCGATGAATATTATTCAACTCAAGATATACTATGCTTGAGCATTCAAGTGTATTTTTTATAAGGACCATTTTAATGGGGCCATTTTATCACTATTATTCTTTATACAAATATCAGTCTTATCCATCCTCATAGTTGTATCTTCTATCAACCAAATGTGTTTTAAAGCCTAGCCTGTTTGACCTTGGTTTTTACCATTCATTACACATTTTTAGCACTAAAAAATCTAATCAGTTTCATTAGTTGTTTTAATTACTTTAGATAGAGATCATATTTTAGAGTAGTATGATAGAAGTTTTGGTAGTTGCATCCTTCATTTGTTATTCCTTTCTTATCATCAATCTTGCTATTAATTATAACCACATTTTGAAAAATTAGTACCATTGATCCATGTGATTGTATCATAATTATAACTACCTATGAGAAAACTAGGGTCAAATTTTTTTTATCATGCATTACTACATCACCTTACCATCATTGTTTTCATTTGACTAGCCATTTGCTAGATTTGAAAACTTGTTAAGACCTAGTTGGTTTTTCCCTGCCTTCTGTGTGGTCAAAATTGCTATGACTTCAGGTCATTTCAGGACTATGTAGATCATACTTAATTCATGTTGAGGTCACCTCAATCCCCCTTTCCATACACTCTCAACATTTTGTGAGCAAACTAAGCCATGATTTTACCATTTTACGAGCAACCTAAGCCACGCTCTCACCATTTTGTGAGAAACTTAAGCCACACTCTCACCATTTTGTGAGAAACTAAAGACATGCTCTCACCATTTTATGAGAAACTTAAGTTTGAATTCTCTCACCATTTTATGAGTAACATAATATTAAACAAAATCACCATTTTGTGAGCTTGAATCATTTCGTGTCTCGTCATTCTTGATCAAGTTGAGATACTTCAAAAATTCCAAAAACATATGTAAAATCATTAGAAAAAACCAAAAACATTGAACATTTCTTTGCCTTAAGGATTTTAGGAACCCTTACTAAGTTGCAATTAAACCACTTGTCACTTAGTTTCCCCATCTTTTTTGGCCTTTTCTCTCATGTGCTTGTCATTTTTCAAGACCATTCCTATTCTTCTATCACATCCATTATGTTTATTTTCATTAGTTATCACATTCTTCCCATTCCTTGGGAGAACAACATTTGGTTTAAAGTTTTTTATTGGATATTACATACATGGAACTATGTAGGCAACATTTACTTGCCTAGTGCATAGGGAGATAGCTCAGCCACCCCCTTCTATATCTTATATTCCCCCATTTTGTATGTTTGTTAAGTTGTAACCTATTTTCTAGGGGTAATGTTTTTATGGTTTATATTACATTGTTTATTTGTTTATTTCTACTTATTTTGTTTATTTATTTGCCTATTTGTTTACTTTTAGCACTATTATCTTGATTTAGTTTATGTGTATTCATTGGGTGATTCTTTGTGCGCACCTATTCTTAAATCCATCCATATTCATCTTCTAAATATTGACATCATGGTTTTTATCATTAGTGCATTATTTTCTATTTAAGTATTCGATTATGAGAGTCAATCCTTAAGCATATTTCAACCAAGTCTTCGTGATATTATACCATGATGCCTATCAACATGTGCAACAACAAACCTCAACTTTAAGAAGTATATTTAGAAATGGCAAAATCAACATCTCTTTGGCACAGACATCCTGATTTATCCCAATCATATCCCAAATAGAGTAATTAACCATGAAATAATTTCAACATTTATTAGTTTGGATGAGCATCTCCCTACTAGTAGGTTGGTCCAATTCATCATTACCTTTTGTGTTAAGTTACCATCATCAGTCAACCAATCAATCATGTTTGTCATAATCAAAGTTCAATGATTATAACCATCTATCAACAAATCATTGCACACCATCCCACTTGCATTTCTCAATGATTATAACTACCTTTGGGTAAATCATTACGTTGTCACCACTTTACTTTTTTGGCCCATACAAGGGCATGTTATTATCTTGTTTATCTATCCTGATTGGGGAAACTCCATCTTCTCAAAGATTATAACTACCTTTGGGTAAACTATTATGTTATCATACCACATTGCCATTATCAGGGTACAATGCTTATAATCATCTTTGGTCAAACCATTGTACATGATCCCACTTGCATTTTTAGTGATTTTGAATATTTTTTCAAAATCATTATGTTTTCACCCCATCATCTTTCCTTTCTTTGGTCCCCTTGTTTCACTTCTTATCAAGAGACTGTTAGTCAACCTACTTAAGCCAATTGTTCCCTCAAGGGGGCATCAAACAGTTAGTTTATCATCATTGTAGTTATAGGAATACATGACCTCTTCATTCTTTGAGAAGATGTTACTATGCTTATAGCTTACAACACCTTCCCAAACAAGGGCAAACAATAGACACCTAAATTTAGCCACCAATGACCTCCAATTAAGTTTTTGACTAATTCTTACTAAAATACACAATTTGACCTAAAAACACTAAAGCACATTAAAAGCTTTAAATCTGATATATTTGTTAGGTTGTGGAGCTAAAAGCTTCACTGATGTAAATGGAGGAGGTTGTTGAGTTACAGAGTAACCGATGTCAGTCTGATCATAGTAACCGACATTAGCTAGGGGTCGACTGACATCAGTCAGACAAGAACCGACGTCAGCAGCTTGTATGTGCATGCATTTGCATGCGTCTCCAAAACTGGTCTATTTTTAGGTAAACAGTTAGTTTGCATATAAAAGACTAATTTAAGTCTTGAGTCTGCATTTCTAATTATTATAATTAGAAGTCTAATTATTATTTGTATGGGATTTATTTAATAGACCCATGGGCATGTATTGTAATTAAGGACAAGGAAGAGATCCTTCCAATTGTAAGATCTAAGTTTGCAGGTGTGCAAAACCAGGTTGATGTGCAAGTTGTGCAAGATCAAGTTAGATCTACATGGTAAGTAAGATCATTTGATTTGTAGGTTGTTGCAAGTTTAAGGGAGATCTACTTAGAGTACTTTGAGTACTTGTGTACTAGCAGTATTATTACTGACTGGTGGAGATGAACAACAACTCTGTGTTTGAGTTGTTTGTTGTGACCATAATTGAGAGAGAGTGAACTCTTGAGGGAAGATTACTTGTATGCCCTAGAGGTGTGGGAGCCCTAGAGGTGTGAGAAGAAGAGTGTGGCACTTCTTCATTGTATTTCTTTCTAGATGAGTATTAATACAAGATTGTATTGTCTCTCATTTTCTGTGTTATTTATAAAATCTAGTTGTTAATTTTGGTTTAATTTCGTGTTTAGTTACTTATACAAAGGTAATCAAGTGTGATCTTAGTGAGTTGTTAAATCCTAACAAGTGGTATCAGAGCTTTGGTTAGGTTCACTAACACCTTGGTTTTAGAGTGTGTTAAGTGTTTGTTGATTACAGGTCACTCATAGGGATTTCTATTTAAGTGAGAGTATAGCAATGGCAGAAGAAAGTAAGCTAAGAATAGAGAAGTTTAATGGCAAGAATTATCAATTATGGAGGATGCAAATAGAATATTATCTGTATCAAAAAGATCTATACTTACCATTGGTTGGGGTTCCATGCAAGCCCACAAATATGAAAGATGAAGAATGAAAGGTTCTTGATCAGAAGGCTCTTGGATCTATAAGGTTGAGCCTTGCATCGTCTATGATTTCCAAACTATCACAGGAAAAGTCAACGGTTGAGTTAATAGAATCTTTGGCAAATTTATATGAAAAACCCTTAGCTTTGAATAAGGTATTTCTTATGAAGAAATTATTTAATTTGCAAATGTTGGAAGGTGGATCTGTACATAGTCATCTTAGTGATTTCCATGGTTTGGTAAACTAGTTAAATTTAGTCAATATTGTTTTTGATGATGAAATTAAGGCTTTCTTAATCTTATGCTCTTTACCTGAAAGTTGGGATAGCTTGGTAATGGCAGTAAGTAATAATGCGTCTGCTTCAAATATCTTGAAAGTGGATGATGTTGTTAGTGTAATCTTGAATGAAGAAATTTTTAAGAAAAGCACAAGTAAATCATCAGGGAATGCTTTAAGTGTTGAAAGTAGGGGAAGGCAAAGAGAGAAGATCGAGCAAGGGCAATCAAGGTCAAAGATAGGCAAGAGATCCAAATCCAGGAATGGTAGTGTAATCTGCTAGAAATGTGGAAAGCAAGGGCATGTAAAGAAAGATTACTTGGTGAAAGAAGATCAACATGAAGGAAATGAAGAAGTAGATGTTATTGTAGGTATTATTGTATAGGATGCTCTTGTATATTCCATGGATAAAGTAGAATCTTGGGTTTTAGATTCTGGTGCCTCTTTCCATGCAACCCCAAATAGAGAATTTTTTCATGAATATGTCCAAAGAGACTTTGGAGAGATTTACTTAGGGGATGGTAAGCCTTGTCAAATGGTTGGCAAAGGGAAAGTGTAGTTGAAATTGTAGATGGGAAACACATGGGTGTTGAAGGATGTCATGCATGTCCCAGTCCTAAAGTGGAACTTGATTTCTGTAGGAAAGTTGGGTGATGAGGGATGCATAGTAACTCTCACAGTGAACTGTTGGAAAGTTTCCAAGGGTGCACTTATTTTAGCAAGAGGTAAGAAAGTAGGTACTCTTTATCTATCTACTTGTCTTACTGATTCTCCTTCTGGTTTATCTACTTCAGATGTAGATGCAGAGATGTGGCTCCATAGGCTTGTCACATGAATAAGAAGGGGATGCATATTCTTGAGTCAAAGGGTAAGAGTTTAGATTCAAAAAGCATAGATCAAAATTTCTATAAGCAATAGAAGAAAGTGAGGTTTCTTGATACACATGCTACAAGAAAGGCTCGGGTCTATTACATAAAGAGAAAATCTGATGTTTTTGACAAGAATAGGACAGCGTTGGTGTACAAGGAGAAGATGACATATAGAGATCAGCTCAAGGGGCTAAATAATTTTGAGCAGGGCAGTTTGAACAAGGTTTTGATTCAAAGTAAGCTCGCAAGTAAAAAGTCATCACTCACAGGAAAACACTATTACCAACATCAGTCAGGTGGAATTGACATCGAATAGGCAGGTACCGATGTTGGTCATGTGTAAACTAGAGTCGGTGGTGTTGGGCAAGTTGACACTGACATCGATCAGAGAACTAGCATCGGCAATCAAGTAGACACTAACATCGATCAGTGAATTGATGTCAACGATAAGCTCAGTCGCATAGAACTGACATCAGTCAGATGCAGACTAAGGGGTGATCGAGATCAATCACTGAGATAGATTTTGGGCAGATAACAAGCTGTCAAGGAGTCTCAAATTCCCATATGGAGGATTGAAAGGGTAAGCCTCAAATTCATTATTCCCCTTCTTTACACTACTTATTGCTCATTGATGGTCAAAAACCAGGAAGTTTTAAAGAAGCAAAGTAGGTAGAATCTAGGAAATAGTGGGAGTATGGCATGATTGAGGAATTTAATTCCTTAGATGAGAACCAAATGAGAGATTTGGTAGAGTTGCCAGCCAGAGAGAAAGCACTGAAAGATGAATAGATTCCTAGGTTAAAGAAGAGAGAGAATGGATACGTGAGATAGAAGGCCAGGTTATATGGTCTTGAGTAGGTTGCAGGACAATGGAGGTTTGACAGGTGTATGACAAAGCATGGCTTTAGTCAATGTCAATATAACCATTGTGTTTCTTTACCAAGTTAGATAATATTAGCTACATTATCCTGTTACTGTATGTTGTGTATGCTTGTTGTAGGGTCACACATGCAGGGAGTTGTTGAGCTAAAGGTAAAGTTAGTTCAGAGGCATGCCATGAAGAATTTGGAAGTAGCAAAATTCTTTGGCATGAGTATTCGTAGAGATAGGGAGGATCACAGGTTGATGTTGTCTCAAGATGATTGTGTAAATAAGGTAGTGGCGAGGTTTAAGATGTAGGATGTAGAACCAGTTAACACACCTATTGATGGATAGTTCACAAAACCGTGTCCCAATTCACATGATGAGATTAAGTACATGTGTACTAGACTTGATATTACCCAAGCAGTGGGAGTTGTTAGCAAGTTTGTGGCCAATCCAAAAAAAAGCACTGGAAAGCAGTTTAGTGAATTCTCAGGTATCTGAGAGGGACCAATAGTAGGGATTCATGTTATGCAAGGTCAGGGACTTCTCTACATGGGTATGTAGATGCAGATATGGTAGGTTACTTGGATGATAGGAGAAGCACCACAGGACATGTGTTCACTATTGGTGGTACAGTGGTTAGCTAGATTTCAGAGATGCAGAAGGTTGTTGCAGTCATGGTGACTAGCAAGGATGAGAACCCTGCAGGTATGTTAACAAGCTGGGAACAAAGGAGAAGTTGAATTTTCATTCAAACTTCTGTTGGTCTTCAATATTGAACTTGAAGAGGGATACCAGCTAGGAAACAAAATTAGAGGATGTATAGGTACATGTACAGATGCAGCTATTTATCTCCAAGTGGAAGATTATTAGGTTGTGGAGCTAAAAGCTTCACTGATGCAAATGGAGGAGGTTGTTGAGTTGAAGAGCAATCAATGTCAATCTGATCAACTGACATCGATCATCTTCAGTGTTCATAGTAACCGACGTTGGCCAGGGGTTAGCTAACATTGGTTAGATAGGAACTGACATTGGCAGCCTATGTGTGCATGCATTTGCATGCGTCTCTGAAACTGATCTATTTTTGGATGGATAGTTAGTTTGCATGTAAAGGACTAAATTAAGTCTTGAGTCTACATTTCTAATTATTATAATTGGAAGTCTAATTATTGTTTGTATGGGATCTATTTAATAGACCCATGGGCATGTATTGTAATTAAAGACAAGGAAGAGATCCTTCCAATTGTAAGATCTAAGTTTACAGGTGTGCAAAACCAGGTTGATTTGTAGGTTGTGCAAGATTAGGTTAGATCTACATGGTAAGTAAGATCATTTGATTTGTAGGTTGTTTCAAGTTCAAGGGAGATCTACTTGGAGTACTTTGAGTACTTGTGTACTAGCAGTATTGTTACTGACTGGTGGAGGTGAACAACAACTCTATGTTTGAGTTGTTTGTTGTGATCATAATTGAGAGAGAGTGAACTCTTGAGAGAAGATTACTTGTATGCCCTAAAGGTGTGGGAAGAAGAGTGTGGCACTTCTTCATTGTATTTCCTTCTGAATGAGTATTAATACAAGATTGTATTGTCTCTCATATTCTGTGCTATTTTTGAATTCTAGTTACTTGTTAATTCTGGTTTAATTCCATATTTAGTTGCTTATACAAAGGTAATCAAGTGTGCTCTTAGTGAGCTGTTAGATCCTGACAATATTCAAGTGCTAATTTTAGCTAGGGTATTCCTAAATGGGGTAGTATAATTTATGGGACAATTAACTTTTATCAGATCATTCCAAGTCAAAATGTTAATTTTGCACTTGGGTACTCTGGATTGCTTTTTCTTATCAAATCTCTTACACAATACATGTGACTTTGTTAATTGTTATTAGTAACATCCTAAATGGGATAACAAATTCAACACATCTAACATTGACTTCCAATTCCAATCTAATTAAATTTTAGACCAATAACAAGGCATTTTTATCAATTTGAGTAATTTATGCACAAAGTGCTTAATCATGCTTAAGAGCTAATTAAACCAAATTAGAACCTAATTAAGAATTCCATGGAAACTTATTGAATAATTATTTTTGGAAATGAATATTGAATATCTACATCATTAGGTGACCTCATTTCTTGGGAAGACATCCTTAGGCCATAAATGCCACATATATCAGGATTATGGGTCTTTCATGCTTCATAATTACCCTCCATGCCTCTTCAATGCCCCTTTTTCCAATGTCATGATGAGTATAATTATAGATTTAATTTCAAAAAATTGAATTAATCTTGAACCACACATCTTCATTTCAAGATGGATGGTTCAGGTTGATTCTGAGTAATCTCAAAAATCTATAACTAGGAGGCCTTGCCTATTAAATTGTAATTTTGGATAATGCAAAGTTATAATGCACAAATGATTCCAAAATCCATTGCAATTAGTTTTATAATGCCAAAATATTGAGAGAAGATTCACACAAGCCAAGCCAAATCCAAACATGGTGCCAAGAGGAGGTAGAGGATAGTCCAGATCCATTGCAATAGACCTTTTTAAGCACAAATTGAGCAAGCCAATCGAAGAACACTCTTGGATCATCAAAGAAGGTAAGGAATGTGTGTTTCTTGAATTTTAGTTGTGCTTTGTTTTTTTTTTAATTCACTAAGATCCCCCTTTGAGATAGGCTTAAAGTGTTAGCATTTAGTGTTTTTTGTTTGATTTTGATTTCATTTACTAACAAGATACTAATATCCACTTATTACAATCCTATGTTCACACTAACTATACCTTTTTTAGGTCACTACCTACTACAAACATACATGCCTATACATGTTCATGTAATTTTTCTTTCTTTGATCCAACTAAAAAAAATATTATATGGTCACAAACTAGGCCTAATTCTACACACATTAAAAAAATTTGATTTTCATTTTTTTTTGGTAGTTAGGTACATCACATGGATAACTATCCATTTTTATCAGTTTTCAGGATCTTTTTACTTGAAAAATTCTTTAAAAAATATTCATTAAAAGAATATAAAAGAAAGCAGGTCACAAACTAGAATATCTTATCTAAGGTTTCTCCAAAGGGTTTCAAACAATATTAAACACTACTCAAAAAATGGTGCACCACATGGCCATCTATCTACTCTATTTTCTTAAGAAAATACAAGCTCCTCTTCAAATTTTAGATGTTTGACCTAGTTATACTTAATATTTATTTTTTTTAAATAGTATTTTGGAAACCAAACTCGAAATGATATATTTTATGTTTTTACACCATCTTCAAATTTAGAATGTAAATATCTCAAATTATATATAGAAGTTAAGTTTTTTAAAATTTTATGAAAATTATATCTATGGGTAGGCCACTTTTTATCCCCCAACTTTGTACACTTACCTTACAACATACATCACTGATCACTATCATCATAAGAAAACACATCATAATATAAATATGGAAAGTAATTACAACTAACCAACCACTACTAATACATGTCTACAACCAATAATGTCAATGTGTAATAAATAAGTAATTATAGATCATCATGATAATGTTTTAATAATAAGTACAATACAATACAATGTACATATATAAGATACATGGCTTCCTAGAGCATAGTTTCCTAAACTCTAGTATCTGTGGTAATCTCAAGTGTCATCTCAAAAGTAGTATTGCTATGGGGAGGGAGAGCATTATCTGAGTGGTTTTTCACACCAACTAAAAACCAATGATTCCCCACACTAATTCCAATAGAGAATGTCCTCTCTTCACGAATGAGTAGATAGTGATGGCATGGGAATCTAGAGAGATAAACTAGTACCTGTGTGTTATATGATTTTTAAAACTAAACATGTTGTGTATCATAGAAACCCATTTTATTATAATATATCATACAAACATGTAAATCATACTCATGAAATGACAATGTCTCACTAAATATTACTTTGGTCAAAGTTTTCAAATAATAAATGAACTATGGATCAGTCAAAATTTATACACACCACTTGATCAGATTACCTTCATATGGCATTGTGATGATAGTAAGTTAGTGAAGTCCATCTCACTACTTACTCAGTATCATCAATGTGAGATTTGATTAACATAATATAACTAATATATTCACATAGATTACAACCTATTAGCAATCATATCAGATAACACGCTAAGCATAGGATAATTTAATAGCATACTTTTATTCCATCAAATATATGAATGAATTTCACATTATTATCTATCCCATAATAGAAATAATGACCACAATTTGTACTACCTAGATAAAATACACATTTAACTGTAGTTTTTAATTACTATACATATTTTCCAAATATACTACACCCTATGATAACCCATATTATCATAGTCTAGTGTTTTTAAGAATAACTACTAAGTATCCCAACCAATCAAATAAAGTAGTCATAAATCATGGAAACATAAGCTTCTATCCAATAAGCTAGACATAAGAAAGAGCATATAATATTTCATTCTATCATTTGTTATACTATAAGGGGGGTCGTATGCATGCATTCACAATGTTCTATTATACATAATCTATAATATAGTTTTTAGTCTCCAATGGAACTATAATTAGAAGAACACACCCCTACATACAAGTATATGCTAATAGGCACATGTATATCTATATTCACATTTAGTATACCATTATTCATAAATACATAGCTTATTATAGTGTTATATATGTACCGTGTCTTGATTCCTCAAGCTATATATATGACAAGTGATCCTAATTCATAAAGTATATCATGATATGATGAAATACTATGTTTTACCTATATATGTCTCACATATTTTACCTAAACCATATTATGATATCAATAAGCTTATAGTTACATACACGATAGTATAAGAAGCATAACTATTATGGTTAATTACATGACAAGACACAAGATATTATGTGAAATTATTTTACCACTCCACTTACTATTAGTCATAAGATAAAATCTCTATGCCCATTTAGAGTGATCTACAAATCTTAGTCTCATTTTATTTATAAACTAGGTTCATTTAAATAATTGACATGTATATTATAATTGGATGACCACCTACTATTATGTTAGTTTATAATCTAGATGCCACAACATTGGATAAACAAGAGTCCAAGGTAAGACATGCATAAATAAAAAAATCAATAACTAAACTAGATTAATCTTGATCAAATTAGATAACTATTGGCCATATTTTGGCCCAAATACAAAGTTTTGACTGGGCAACCATGTAGCAGGGTTCTTGTTGAAGATATTGGTCCAATGGTTAATCAAATTAATAGAGTTCTAGATGGAATGAGTGAACCGAAGGGATCATGTAGAGTGTAAAGATTTTGAGACACTTTAAGATTTATTAAAGTGTATTTTGTCAAATTCTAAGGGATAGGTCTACAAAGAAAAGAAAAAGGTTCTTGAGTAGGTTTCATGGTGAAACCAAGTAGTTTAAGGTCATATAACAAGTCTTCACAAGATTTAGGTCTTCGTAGTTATTTTAGGCCTTCAAGAATCAAGAAGCATTTCAAGCATGAGTTCATAAGAGCTTATAGACCTTGGAAAAGCTAAGTACAAAACTTTTTTCATCTAAGTATTTACTTGGGAATTCTTTTGGCTTTCATTGGGCTAAAGCTAAATTCTGTCAAACCTGTTATTTGATTAAGTGTTCATTCTTTTAGAAAATTTGTTTCAAGTTTTTTGGCTAAGTGTCAAGAATTGTTTCAAGCATTTTGTTTGAAACAAAAGTCCTGAAGACCTGAATTATCTCAAACATTTTATCTCCAATAAAAGCTATGAAGGGTATCTTTCAGGGAAATTTGTCTAAAATAGAAGCTTGAAGGGTCATTTCTTTGACAAGGTTCCCCAAATGAAAAGCATGAAGGGTCATTTCTATTGTCAATCAGACTTGTACCCTTGTGAAGGTAGTTTTAAGCCTTCACAATCTATTAAAATATGGAAACAGTCTTAGGTTATGGGTGGCCTAATCAACAGATTGAGTCTCTGTATTATAAGGGCTAGCTCTCTTTGGTGTATCAATTAGGACCTCTACTCTATGCTATGAAATGTGAGGGAAAAGGAAAGAAATAAACTTGAAGTGAAATCGTATCTAATGATGGTGATACACCTAAATTTTGATTGATCTACTCAATTTGGGCTCCTAAAACATTGATCAAATAGTAAAAATATTGACTTTTAAAAGTTCAAATTACCCCTACGCATCAACATTTCATGAAAAGGTTCTATTTAGTGATCAAAGCTTGAGGGAAATGAATGAATAGGCTTGATTCAAGGCACTAACCAGCCACTTATATCCACTGTAACTTTAGCCAAGAGATGTTAAACATAGAACATGACCTACATAATTTGATCATCTAGTAACTAGGTAAGAATCAAGACTTGATAAGGAAGAAAAATCTATCACATATGCAGATCAGTGACATAAATACACTATACAAGCACTTTGGAGTCTAAAAATTATCTTTCTATTAATCTAAAAAGGTTACACAACACAAATTTTGGCAGAATATGGCCTTGCCAAAAATAGGATATAAATGAAGGCTAAGGAGCCACCTTATATAGAAAATGATACAACATCCAAGAGGATGGCACTAAAAATAAAAGAGGAGATCAACTAAGTCAAACTTGTGCTATCACAACTTTTAAGTAAAATATATTTTTGTCGTATGCCATTGCATGAAAAGTTCTTTGGTGTTGGAAATGATGAAGAGTCTAAGTTTGAGTCAAAATTTCATCATGTAAAATGCTATGCCAATCTCTAGATATAGACTCAGCATAAATTGCATGAAACATGAGAACAATCTCCTTTACATGAAATCAATGCCAATGTTGAACTTAGAATTACCTTTAAACTACTAGAAATGTTGAAAACCTTAAACTAGATAAACAAGAGCACATACATGAAATTAGTGTCATGTTGGAATTTGAAGGGATAAGGTGGATCCAAGTTTGACAAGTCAAATTCTTGCATGGAAAGCCATGCCACAATCTTCAAAGGAATCTACCTATTGATTGATCTTGAAGCTAAGTTGAAACAAGAAGAGTCCTCCTTTATATGAAAATCATGAGTGGATGTGCCACTTGATAACTAGTCAACTCCTAAAATAAGAACAAGCTCTTTAAATATTGAGGAGCATGGATGAAATTATGTCAACTCCTTGGATTGAGAACAATTTCTTGCTCTTGTGCATGTATTGCTTCAACATTCTTTATTTATCTGTGGCTTTTTTGTCTCTATTTGTTCCTTGATCTCTTCAAAAAAATTATCTATAGCTCTCTTCTTTATGCATTTTCCTATGGCTTTTTTTTCCTTTCCTTCAAACAATTTGTCTGAAGGAAACCCTGTGTTCAGAGTCTATTCCTTCAGAGCCATTTCTCGATAAATTGAATTAGGCACCTCCCTAGGTAAGCTTTTCAAAGGAATTCTTTCAAAATTGTCTGAAATAATTCTTTCAAAAAATTTATCTATCTCTTTTCAAGTTATATCCTTTGTCTCTTTGTAAAGTCCTTTTTCAAAGGGAATAACCCTTCAGATTTTTTGTTTTAAACTTTCCTGAAGGGTAGATACCCTTGGAGATTTTTGTAATGGATCCTTTTCTAAAGGGATTCTACCCTTCTAAAATTTTTGATTTGTATTTTCCTTTGTAAACCTTTTGAGTAATTATTTCTTAAAATTTGTCCAAAATAATTCTTTCAGACTCTTCTTTTTGTTAATTTCCTTTAGGTTTATTGCCCATGGTGTTTCCCTTCGTAAACCTTCCAAAGGAATTCTTTCAAAAAAATTGTCTAAAGGAATTTTTTTAGTCTTTTTTCCATTTGAATTATTTCAGGTCCATCTACTTGTTTATTCCTTCGAATAAAAATTCTAAAGGAATTAGGTCTTTAGCTTTTCCTTTGTCATTTTCCCATAGATAAATTGTCAATAGGAATTGTCTCTCGGGATTTTCTTTTGGCCTTCCCAAATTACCCTTCGAACTTATTGCAAAGGTTTATTTACCATTAAAAATTATAAAAAAGGACCCTTATGAAAGAAAAATACCTTTTAAATTTTGCAAATGGTCCCTTATAACTTCAATAGACCATTTTCTTTGGATAATTCCTTTGAAAACTTTGCAATGGATAACCCGAAAGGAAAAGAGCCAAATTTCCCTCTATGAAATAGTCTTCAAAAAAATTATAGAGACCTTTAGAATTTTTGAAAAGGACTTTTTAAAAGGTAATATAACCTCCCAAAACTTTGAAATGATCTTTTCCCTTTTGAGAATAACCTTTCTTTTTATAAATCTCAAAGTCCTCTTTAGAATTTGCTCCTTTTAACTACTTTAATCAACATCTATTCTTTCCTGCAAAGAACAAGACAAGTGAAATAAAACCCCCTAAATCACCTAAAAAACCTCAAGGCCTAGTAACCATGGATTTTCAAGGATTTCTCAAGAATAATTATTAAGATCTAAAGACAAAAGGGCATTACAAAGCTTTGAATGATAGGGTGATGATTTTTTGACCTATGGGGTCAAAAATTGTCAACATTCTGGCAACTCCACTAGGAAGCATGCATGTTATGCTTAAGAACCTAGCCATATACATGATATTTGAATTCAAAAAGAAATGATAGATCTGATCCATGACTATAAACTCTCTTACGGCATGAGATAACCTTCATCCTCCAAAATATAAGGGAAGCACAAAAAGTAGTGAAACCTAACTAAGCAAAGAAAATGTGCAAACAAGCATTATTTGAAATAAAATAGAATGAAACTACTATGATTGAATAACACTTGAAGGAAACCCAAACTAACAAAGAATCTAGCTAACCATGACAAAGCATGATCCACCTAGATCAAAAGGGAAATTCATAAACTCAGTCACTCTAAGAGATGGTACAAGTTTCAAGGTAGGATGTTTATTAATCATAACCTTTGATGAGGCATTTCATTTTCCCACTAAATCTTTGAACATCTCCTCAAATGAGTCATAAAAAATAAACCAGTCACCAACAAAGACAAATTCATCTAGTACTTCTAGATCTTTTTCATACTTCTTGTCATCTACAACCTTGTCAAGTGATATCTCATCTATGCATTGTCCTTGAGTGACCTCATCCTTCTTATCAACTACTAAAATTTCATCTAGCTCTTTAAAGAGCTTTAAATAGGCAACCCAATCTATATTATGATATTTGCATAGGTGATTCTTGATCAAATTTCTCATAAACATTCTCTTCAATAGGGAATATATCCCTATAGAGCTCTTTAATCTTTTGAAAATATTCAAAGTATAGTTTCCAATCATCTTTTTATTCATCATTTTAATCTATTTTAATAGGATCAGTCTGAAATTTATCTAGATCCTTCTCAATAGGAGATACATGTAACTCATTTATGACTTCAATTGGCACTAACTCCTCTTGGAGTTCTTCCACATCAAGATCAACCCTCTCATTCTTAACTATAATTGGATTCTTAGAAACAACCTTAAGTAAAGTATCTATGTGAAACTCTTCCTCAAACATACCTAAAGCATCCTCTTCACACTTTACAAAAACTTGACCTATAACTGTAACCTCTGTTTCAATTTTCTAGAGAACAAGTTCCTCTTGAAGAAGGGAGATGGTGGGAGGGTGATAAAATTCATTTGTTTGAGAGGGAGAATGAATCATGGGAGGTTTATCATGATCATATTTTGGAATTTGGAGGACAATGTAATTATCTAGGGAGTTTTGGAGATGAGGTAAAGAGAATCTCTTAAACATCTCTATCTTTTGTTCCTTCAACTTGGCCATTACCTCATCAAAGTCTGAAATCTCCTTGTCTTCATGGAAAATTTGTGCTTGAGAGATGAGTGGTGAATAAAGGGGACTATAAAAAGGCTTAACCTCATTAATAGGATCTTGAATACAACTAGGAAGCTCGCTTGGCACACACTGGGTATGATTAAGAACTTCATGAGAATAAGGAACACAAGAACCCTTTTTAGACAAGTGGTTCAACTTGATTTTCTACCTCTCCCAATCCTCCATTTTTTCTAATAAAAGAATACACAACTCATTTATCTCTATTTGATCATTGGACACATTTTGAAATAGACCATTCACTTCTTCATATTGAGAATTTGAACAAACTTTCCTCGCATATGCTAGTATTTTGAGCTCTATTTAGTTCATTCTTTCTTGAAGACAATACTACTCATATGAAACATCATAGCCATATGAGAAAGATTAAATCTAGTCTTTGGACTGATATGGCTCACAAGAAAGACAAGAGTCATGCTCTTGATAATAAGGATCATGAGAAACTTGATGAGGCTCAACATAGATTTGATAATACTCTTGATAAGGCTGATTAGGCTCATAAAGAGGCTCAAAGGTCTCATAATAAGTTTGGTATGATTCATCATATGGATGATAAGGAAACATAGCATAAGAATTCTCTTCATACACATCCATCAAAATTCATTCATGGGAATGTGATAAAAATAGACTTACATGGAAACTATGCCTAGATTATTTGAAGCAACTGCTTGAGCTTGGAATCACCAAATACTTCTTGAAGAACACTATTACAACTACAATTCACCAAAACTAGTTACAAATGGTCCCATTAAGTGTGCCAAAAACTATTATCAATTAGATTCACAATCTTGTGAAGGTAGTTTTAGGGCTTCATAGTCTACTGAAACATGGAAACAATCCGAGGCTATGGGTGGCCTAATCAATAGATTAAGTCTCTAGATTATAAGGGCTAGCTCCCTTTGGTGTATCAATTACGACCTCGACTCTATGATATGAAATTCTAGGGAAAAAGGAATATATAAACTTGAAGGGAAATCCTATCTAATGATGGTGATACACCTAAATTTTGATTTTGATCCACTCAATTTGGGCTCCTAAAACACTGATTAGATAGTAAAAAGACTAAATTTTTAAACTCCAAATGACCCCTACGCATTAATATTTCATGAAAAGTTTCTATCTAGTCATCAAAGCTTGAGGAAAATGAAGGAATAAGCCTAATTCAAGTCACTAACCAACCACTTATATCCACTGTAACTTCAACCAAGACATGTTAAACACAGAACATGACCTACATAATATGATCAATTCATAACTAGGTAAGAATGAAGACTTGATAAGGAAGAAAACTCTATCATATATGTAAATCAATGATATAAATACACTATACCAAAACTTTGGAGTCTAAAAATTATCTTTCTATTAATCTAAAAAGGTTAAAAAACACAAATTTTGGTAGAATATGGTCTTGCCAAAAAGAGGATACAAATCAAGGCTAAGGAGCCAACTTATATAGAAAATGATACAACAACCAAGAGGATGGCACTACAAATAGAAGATAAAATCAACTAAGTCAAATTTGTTCTATCACAACCTTCAATAAAAATCTATTTTTGTCTTATGCCATTGCATGAAAAGTTCTTTGGCATTGGAAATGATGAAGAGTCCAAGTTTGAGTCAAACTTTCATCATGCAAAATGCTATGCCAATCTCTAGCTATAGACTCAACTTAAATTATGTGAAACAAGATAACAATCTCCTTTGCATGAAATCAATGCCAATGCAAACTTAGAATTATGTTTGAACTACTATAAAATTTGAAAACCCTCAACCAGATAAACAAGAGCACTTACATGAAATCAATGCCATGTTGGCATTGGAAGGGATGAGGTGGATCCAAGTTTGACAAGTAAAACTCTTGCATGGAAAGCCATGCCACAATCTTCAAAGGAATCTTCCTATTGATTGATCTTGAAGCTAAGTTGGAACAAGAGGAGTCCTCCTTTTTGTGGAAATCATGAGTGGATGTGGCACTTGATAACTAGACAACTCTAAATTAAGACAATCAACTCCCAAAATAAGAACAAGCTCTTTGAAGATTGAGGAGCATGGATGAAACTATGTCAAATCCTTGGACTGAGAATAATTTATTTCTCTTGTGCATGTGTTACTTCAGCATTATTTATTTGTCTATAACTTTTTTATCTCTATTTGTTCCTTGATCTCTTCAGACAAATTGTTCGTGGCTCTCTTCTTTATGCATTTTCTTATGGATTTTCTTTCTTTTCATTTGGACAAACTGTCCAAAGGAAATCCTATCTTTGGACTCTATTCCTTTGGAACTATTTCTCAAAAAATTGAATTGAGCACTTCTTTGGGTAAGCTTTTTGAAGGAATTCTTTTAGAAATGTCTGAAAGAATTATTTTCGACAATTTATCCATCTCTTTGTAAGTTATCTCCTCGGTCTTTTTGTAAAGTCCTTTTTCGAAGGGAATAACCCTTTGGATTTTTTGTTTTAAACTTTCCCAAAGGTTAGATACTCTTTTAGATTTTTGTAATTGATCCTTTTACGAAGGGATTCTACCCTTCAATGTTTTTGGAAAGTTCTTTTCATTTGTAAACCTTTTGAAGGAATTCTTTCAGACAATTTATTCAAAGGAATTCCTTCAGACTCTTCTTTTTGTTCATGTCCTTTGGGCTTATTTCCCATCGATTTTACCTTGGTAAACCTTTTGAAGGAATTCTTTCAGATAATTTGTCTGAAGAAATTCCTTCAAAAAAAATTTGTTTGAATTGTTTTAGGCCCATCTCCTTGTTTATTCCTTCAGACAAAAAGTTCAAAGGAATTAGTTCTTCAGTTTTTCCTTTGTCATTTTCCCATTGACAAATTATCCATGGGAATTGTCTCTCAATATTTTCTTTTGGCCTTCCCAAATTACCCTTTGGACTTATTGCAAAGGTCTACTTACACTTTGGAATTCTCAAAAAGGACCCTTTTGAAAGAAAAAGACCTTCATTTTTTTTTAAATGGTCCCTTGAAACTTCAATAGATCATTTTCTTTGGATAATTCCTTTGAAAACATTACAATGGATGACCTAAAAAGAAAAGATCCTAATTTCCCTCTATGAAATAGTCTTTGAAAAAATTGTAGAGGCCTTCAAAAATTTTGAAAAGGACTTTTTTGAAGGTAATAAACCCTCCCAAAACTTTGAAATGATCTTTGCCCTTTTGAGAAGAACCTTTCTTATTGTAAAGCTCAAAGTTCTCTTTAAAATTTTCTTTTTTTAACTACTCTAATTAACATCTGTTCTTTCTTACAAAGAGCAAGACAAGTGAAATAAAACCCCTAAATCACCTAGACAACCTCAAGGCCTATTAACAATGGATTCTCAAGGATTTATTAGGACCAATTATTGAGCTTTGAAGGTAAAATGGCATTTCAAAGCTTTGAATGATAAGGGTGATGA
This sequence comes from Torreya grandis, assembly GCA_037957365.1. NCBI lineage: Eukaryota > Viridiplantae > Streptophyta > Pinopsida > Cupressales > Taxaceae > Torreya > Torreya grandis. The sequence goes on from JARHVA010000389.1 coordinate 2,026,491, forward strand.
TTTTTTGACCTATGGGGTCAAAAATTGTCAACAATTTCTTTGACAAAATTATCCTAAGACAAAGTCCCAAAGGGTATTTCCTTTAGGAAAGTGGCCAATGCAAAAATCATGAAGGGTCATTTTATCATAAAAGTATCTAATATAAAAGTCTTAAAGTGTACAAACATGAATTTCAGGCTTTGATGAGTAGCTGTTTGAATTCAAAAACTTCTAGGATGGTCTTGTAAGAGTCAAATTCAAGAATAGAAAATGACCATTGGTTTTCAAATATCTTGAAGATGTCTATGAAAATGTCAAATTAAATCTTAGCAATCATCCATTGGGGATCAAAGATTCAAAATCATGTGAACATCAAATATGTTCACACACACATCAAATACAAGCATGTAGACATCAAAATGAGGCCTCATGAAGTAGTTGTTTAATTTCAAATATTCAGATCAATGATTCACATTTGATTATATAGAAGATTCAATGATGATCAATGATTGATAGGTTAATGGACCTGGGTAGATCAAAAACACATGTTCAATCATGTATCTAAGATTAATCGTGAGCATAAGGTTAAAGAAGTCAATAAATATTGAGGAAAAATACAAACATGATAAGTGCCACAAACACATTTAGTTGGCAGAGGATCGACAATCAACATTAATCCAAATGAGAAAGATCTAATGTAGTGAGATTGGTCAATATTTTAATCATCCAAATTAGTTTTTGATAGCCAATAAATAGAGGGTAAGCCCAAGACGTTTTCAACAAAAGTTGACAAGCCATTTTTCAGTTGAGATAAGTAAATACAAAGAAGTCAAGTTCTAAGAGGGCCCAGGATTGAACTAGAATGTATATTTCAAGATCAAATGGGTCCATTAAAGCTTTGTAAATGTAGAATAGGTATTTTAGGGCTTTACATAGACAAAATGGTGGTGATTTAATGTCAAAGTGAGATCAAATATCTTGCAAGTTCCATCTCATCGACATGAAAGATATAACAAAACCAATTAATGTGATTGGTTTCCAATCTATATATTGACATGGCTCCATCAATTTCAAACTATAAAGAGTTGGTACTAGCTCAAAAAATCAATTAAAATATGGCATAGAGTCTCAAAATGAAGATTTGGTAATTATATAGAGGTAGCTAAGTATTCAATTCTTTTGTAAAGCCTTTGAAGTTGTGCCTTTTTGATAATATCCCAAGTCAGCATCCTCGACAGTGTTAATCCATCAAAAGTGGTTGGGACTCTTTTGATGCACATCTCTATCTCTAATTATCTTTTCTATAAATACATGCTTCTAAGCCATAAATCATATCACTCTTTCTGGCATGACCAAACTCTACCAAAATTTGTATTGTAACACCTTTTAATGCAATAAAGATTGAATTCCACCATTTGGTAAGCTATATTGAAGTGTGTTCCATGAAATCATGTATTGTGGTTAAGTTAATGCATTTTCCTTATCTATGTCTAATTTTTTATCAAATTTATAAAGTTCTTAAATTTTTCATAGATCATTATAAGTGCAATTTATAGTTTGTTGCCTAGCTTGAAAGTGGATATTTGCCCTCTATTGCTAATTTGATAACTGATTAATGCTTTATTATAAAATATTTATGTGAGATTGATACTATTTGGTCTTAAAAGTGTCTCATAGTGTGTATTATGTGAGTTTGAGTGATTAAATCATTGGTGCATCACCTCTTTTACATGTTTTTATAAGTTGTTATCAAAATATCTCTCCTTTTTCCATGCAAGTGCTAGTTTAAGTTTAGTTTAGGTGATAGATCCAAAAGGAAGCTAGCCTTCTCCATAGGTCTAATCCATTATTAGGATACCCACATCCTAGGATAAATCCCATGTTTGACTAGATGTGAGTAGGAAGATTTAAACAATCTCCTTCTTATCTAGGGTGAAAATCTAGAACACCAATAGTTTTGGTACACTTGATGGGACCAAGTTTATTTGGCATAATTGAGGATTAAATATTTAGAAGAAGAAATAAAAAAAAGGAGGAGATATCTACCATCATCAAAAGTTGAGTATTATTCAAGTTTCAAAGTTCACAACATCTTCCAGATAGTGCTTTCATGCCAAAGGTTACACTAAAGATCATCAAGTAAAGGTACTCCTTTTGAACACATTGAATTACCTTCTAATTATTATAAAAGATCAAGATTCAATAGTATAAGAACTTATCTTCCAAATCAAAATTCATCTTCTAATAATTTTATTGTTTTAGTCCAATTCATTGTCCTTATAAGCCAAATCCCTTTTGCCCAAATGGTTATCAAAAATCAAGTTTTTATTCACTTCAGTAGGGGTAGTCCCCTGAATTTGGCCTAATATGATGACATCCTAGTGTATGCCCTAAAATGTATCCCTTTATTCTTAGGATAATTGGTAAAAATTACTGTTATTGAGCATATCCAAGATGTTTCCAATCTATGTTTTATTCATTATATTACTCAAAATAATGTGGCTATCAGATTTATTGTTGCTTCCTTAAGGGTAAAATCATTACAATGGTACATGAATCTTCCTTTGAATTCCATTTATACTTGGGATGATTTAGGTGCAAACTTAGTTAGGTAATTTAAAGAGAAGCATGATCATCTATCTTTGGTTGAACAACTGAGTACCATATAAAGGTACCCAGATGAGTTCATGTTTGTTTTTAACCTTAGATTCTAAAAGACATGGACTAGGATCCTTGAATTGGTTAGACCATCTCTAGAGTACTCATTTTTACTATCTTAAGGCCCTTAATTCTGATATAAGTGTCATGATACAGTCTATGGGTGGTAATACCTTTCCAAACACCTATGAAATTGTAATAAGAGCAAAAAATAACTTAATACAAGATGATGAACTTGATCCATGGCCTCTAATGCCCATATTCCCATAATTACAACATGTTCCTACTCCTTAAATTACCTAGGTTACATTTTTATCTCCTATTCCATATCTAAAAGTCCAAGTCACAACCCCTCCTAATCAATCTAGTGAGATTGGTGATCTAAAAAGCATGTTACAAGCTTTTGGAAATGATATTGTTTAACTCAAGAGATAGTACTACCAAAGTAGACCTTATTATCAGTAAAACTAGAAAAATTATTAGTCTTTTAATAACCAACAACATTATCAAGGTTTCAAGGACAATAGGCAACCTTATCAAAATCAAGGAGCCATAACCCAAACTAAGCCATATGTATCCCATGATCCTAATGTACCTTCCAGTTTAAAAGCTATTATTCCTCAAAATAACTTGATGCAACATCTAGGTTGGTAGTCTTCCAATCCAAATGAAACTCAAAATCAATCCTTGGTATCAAAAGATAGTACTATGCCACAAATGATGCAATAAGAGTTCTCTCTTCAAGGTGGTTATTATCAAGACATGAATATGGAATTTCAAGGAGAAGATCAATAAGTTATAGGGAAGCCTAATGTTATCAATGTTAATTAGAAATTAGATGATCACATTACATTCAACCTTGTTGGTGAAACTAGAAAAAAAAATGGTCAAGTGGCAGCTCTAACTAGAGCTAAAAGAAGAGCAATTGAAAAACCTCAAGATGTGAGCAATACTTATAGTGTTTCTAATTTTATTTCAAAGAGTGTTAAGGATTAAGTTGTTTTTCCTATAGCATAGAAGATTCAAAATGTATAGACAGTGAAGGTTCCCTAAATGCCTCTAACTAGAGAACAACCAACAGTTCAAAAGTTGTAGTTAAAGGTTAGTGGAACCTCATTCAGTGATGCAGGAGCATAGTCTCAAAATCAAGCAAAGAAAGGACCAAGGAGTAAGATGGATTTAAATGTTCCATTAAGCATGTTTATATTATTTTATATTGTAAAACCACCTTGAAACATGGTTAAAATATAAATAAGTGTGGTAAAGATTCAAAGGTTAAAGTGAATAGGTAAATAGAATCATTTTGAGTGTAAGTAGGCTTTATTGCCTCATATTGAGTTGTCAAGATTTGGATATCAATGTAGAAGTTTCATATGGCATGTAGATAGGGATTTAGAGATGATTTTTAGTGGTTAGAGTTTTTGAAAGATTCTAGGATTTAAATGATATCTTTTCTATTAAAGAAGATTGTAATAATGTATTTATTTGCTATCATAGAGAGGGTATTGGAGTAGAGAGAGAGAGAGTATAACAAGAGAGTAGTGTGTAGTGTTGAATAGGTAGTAGGGTAGATTAGAGTAGGAGAGATTTTACAGTGTGTAATAAATGTAAATATAATTTTGAAATATGGAATAAATTTTTGCATGGATTGTAGATAAATAGCTTAGCCTTTTGTTCATATTTGCATAGAACTGTGTTCTTAAACTAGGTAGGACAACAAGCTCAATTTTGACAATCAATATTTCCATGCATATTTTATTCATTATGACTACTAATGACCTTATGGGAGGTAAATATAAACTCAAATTTTTTATTTGAGCTCTTGAATCCATCAGAAGTATTTTATAGCTTTATTTTTGTGCAAACTGACCCTAAACTATAACTTTGTGGATCTAGAAATCCGTATAGTGTAAAAGTCTAAAAATTTGTGGTTTTGATGTTATAATCACCTTTGAACAACTTTAAAAATTTCAAGGTTCCAAATTAAGGGTAAGTGGAGTTTATAGCTTAACCTTGTATTTACATCTTGCATGCACAAATAGACTGAGACAGAGAGGTTAAATGATGTTTTAGGGTTGATATATGAATGGTTTTTGGTTTTGATAGCTATAAAATGTTGTTTCACATCTCCTATATGAATTTTATAGTCTAGGTCATCTTTGTATTCACTATACACTCAAAATAGGGTATTCATGAGACTAATTAGAATTATCATAGTCACTATTAGTCCCATTCTGTACAAAATAAACATAGGTGAAATTTACATATGTTGTAAAAATTTCAAATGGGTATCTAAATTATCTTTGAGTTTCATGTTATCTAGTGTATAAATGAAGTTATGGTAAAAAAAAAATAGAGCCCATAGTTTTTAAACATGTACAGTCCGCAAATTTTCCTACAGAGTCTGTATATTTTCCTACAAAGTCTGTAGAGTTTCTATACACATTATGATTTTGGTGGAGTCCATAATTTTCTATTGAAAGTTATTTTACATAGTTTTACATTGTCAAGAGGGTGAATATTGATAATATATGTCTTGTAATTGATATGAAAAAAGCAAGATTGAGAATGTAAGGTGATATAGGTGTTTAGATAAATGTTCTTGAAGAGCATTATTGATTAAAGATCCTAGTGTGCTACTTAAGGGCGGCATCAATTTTTGGTATTAGATCTCAGCTCAAGTTGTGGTAATTAAATATGTAAAGCTAGAAGAAGTCTTGAAGGTGTGTTTACAAGTTGATAGTACAAAAAGATAGAAATTGTGTAAATTAGAGTTAAGGAAAGGAATGAGAGATAGTTTAGATAGAGATCTATATGATAGTAAAAAGGAGAGATAGATAATCAGAGATTGCTTAGTATAATTGTGATCTATTTGTATATATTTATCAATATGGTTACAATAGTAAGCAAAGTAGATCCAAGGTGATGAAGACAAATAATGGGAAAACATTGATAAAAATTAGTTATGGTAATGATGATTTAAAAGCCATTGGAGGCTTGATAGGAGATCAAAGAGAGAAAGGAGGTATTTGAAGAGGTAGCCATGCACAAGGTACAAGGTGAACATTAATATATATTATTGAATTTTATTATAAAAGGATGATTTCAAGTCATGTAAGAGATCAAAAGACCAGGGTGCAATAGACCTAGGTGAGATCCAAGAAGTTGTCAAAAGAATAGTTAAGGAGAGAGGCTTAGGTGAGACAAGTGCACCAACAGACTAAGGCTCAAGAGAAGTAGTTTAGGTGAGGTGTTAGTACCTACTAAAAGGAAAGAGATGATTGAAAAATTAAAAAGGTAGTAAGGAAGAGCTAGCTTAGTTGGTAGAGCACAAGAGGTTGCTCAAAGAGAAGGTGAATCCAAGGCAATAAGGTAAGCTTGGATAAAATGCAAAAGACTAAGGTGGAATAGACTTAGGTGAGACTAAGAGAAATATAATAAATTATCAAGAGGCCAAGGTGAAAAAGACTTGGATGAGATAATGGAAATGGATCAAGGTGAGATAGACTTGCTAGAGAAAATTGAGATGGTAAGGAGAGTGATGACATTAATGCCTAAAACAAAGAACCAAGAGAGAAAGAAATAAATGAAAGAGAAGGAAATGAGGAAGAAACAACAAATGCAAGCCTTCCAAAAGGAGATCAATGAGGTAAGATAGAAAATGGAAGTTATGATGGAAAATATGAAGGTACCTTGGAATGGATACAGGATAAAGAGATGCAGATGGCCAGTTAAAATGGTCAGGGAAAGAAGACAAAGTCTAAAGGTAAAGACAACCTTGAAGAGAGAATTGAAGTTAAAAAGTAGTGCAAACTTCAAAGGGATTCTTATATTGGGAATCAGAGAAGAGATTGTGATTAGTAGCTTGATTTGGATGAGGAATTTAGTTTGTGCCATCATGAAAAAGGGAAAATATTGGAGAAAGTTGATATAAAGGAAAAAGAACAACAAGGAGCCACTCAAGAGGAAAAGTGGCATGGTTTTACATATGATACTACTATGAATGTTTTGATTATAGGTCATCAAATTGGTAGTGGAGAGGAATTTTGTGAGTTCATAAGACAAGAAGGTTAAATAAGTCATAGAGGTAAGTGTGACAACAAAAACTACCATAGGGTAGTGGATAAGAATAAAGAACATGGAATTTGATCCTTGAAGACTTGATGCAGGGTCATGAAGAACAAAACCAAGTGAAGAGACAAGAAAAGGTACAATATTCTATTTATTTGCATAATTTGATAAGTAGAGAGTGTATAGAAGAAGAAGATATGCATGAAGATGGCATAATAATGAATAAAAGTGTAGGTCAACATCAGATTGTTGAATCATAGAGGTTGATATAACCTTACCAAGGAAGCATGAAAGTTGGCATGCAAAGCAAGAAAGTAACCTATGAAGAGAGCTCAAGTAAAAAGAGAAAGAGCATGAGGAAGGAAAGAAGTTAATAAGCCATGAAGGGTTATAGCAAAGAAGAATGAACAGATAGGCAGTAGTTCAAGGGGCAATTCGGCCTCTAAATGTTTTATCTAACATCGTTTTTGATGAGACAAATATAGGTACATTAGTAGAAGAAAAGAAATAAATCAATGAGTTAATCAATGGACTCATGAACAATGATGGTGATAAAGAGAAGGTTGAGTATGAAGCCTTGATACTTGAGGAAGATCTATTGTGAGAGATAAAGTAGTTGGAGCAATAGAGTGATGAAGCATTAGAAAAATAATTTGTCTACAAAGGTGAACAATAGTTGATGATAAAGATGGCAGTCTTAGAGCAAGCTATAAATGGAGATTTTGAAGCTTACAAAGACACTCAAGGTATAAAACTTAATGTTATTTTTGATCAATATGATGATTTGGTAGAGGCAAAATATGAGTTGTATGAAAAAACTATGAAATTGATGAATGCACTAATAGAAGGTGAAGAAGGAGATAATGAAGAACCAAATGAAGTGCTCAAGGTAAAAATAGAGGTAAGAGAAGATGCAGTAGTAGAATTAGATGAAAAATAAAAAGTTGAAGTGTTTAAATGATTTGGCATACAATAGGTAAATGAGGTTGAAGATGTTTTAAAGAATATTAGAGATAGCTTGTTTGCTTTGTAAAATAATAAGGTATGTAGTTTGTTTAACACAATAGTGGGTAATGAATTCCTTAAAGTTGAAATAGATGAAGAATCTTCTAAGTGTAGAAAAAGAGGCCATGAGGGAAAGACAGGTTTCAAAATTGACTATTGTAAGGATAAATAAGTTAATGATGATGTAAACTAAGTAATGTCCAAAGAAAGAAGTATGTTTGATGTAGGTAGTGCAGATAGAGTTAAAGAGGAGGTTCAAAAGAGTGAGTTTGAACATGAAAGTAGTTTGATTTATGATGGATAAAATTTAATAATATTGATAAAGGATAAGAGAATGATGGTATTTTAGGATGACAATGGATATCTTGGAATCCATGATGACAATGAAGACTATGAAGGCATGATAGTTCGACAGAATGAAAAGGGGTGGACTCAAGAAGCTAATGAAAGTGTTATTATATTTACCATGTTTTTCATGAGTGAAAGTATAAGGTACATTCATACAAGGAGGAAATTTGACACTAAATATAATGAAACCAAAGGAAATATTTACTCCTCTGAAGATCATACTGGAACAAGTCAAGCAACATTATTTCAAAAATAAGTTTGGGATCCAGGACAACAAGAAGATCAAGTAAGAAGAACTAAGGATGAACAAGAAAAAGACAAAAGTAGAGAGCTACAGAATAGTAAGAATAATAGATGTGGAACATCATGAACAATATTCCATGAAAACTTTCAAGTGTGGGAATCTGATGTAGGAGCATAGTCTCAAAACCAAGCAAAGAAAGGACTAAGGAGTCAAGATGGACTTAAATCTCCCATTAAGCATGTTTATATTCTTGTATATTGTAAAACCACCTTGAAACATGGTTAAAATAAAAATAATTTTGGTAAATATTCAAAGGTTAAAGTGAATAGGTAAATAGAATCATTTTGAGCATAAATAGGCTTTATTACCTCATATTGAGTTGTCAAGATTTGGATATCAATGTAGAAGTTGGATATGGAATGTAGATAAGGATTTAGAGATGATTTTTAGTGGTTAGAGTTTTTGAGATATTATTGGATTCAAATTATATATTTTCTATTGAATAATATATTAATAATGCATTTAGTTGTTGGCATAGAGAGGGTATTGGAGTAGAGAGAGAGTAGTGAGTAAGAGAGTAGCGGGTAGTGTGGAATAGGTAACAAGGTAGAGTAGATTACCAGAGATTTTTTGGTGTGTAATAGATGTAAATAGGATTTTTAAAGATGGAATAAATTTTTTCATGTATTGTAGATAAAGATCTTAGCCTTTTGTTTATATTTGCATAGAACTGTGTTCTTAAACCAGGAAGGGTAGCAAGCTTAGTTTTGAAAATCAATATCTACATACATATTTATTAATTATGAATATTAAATACCTTAGGGAGGTAAATATAAGCTCAAAAAAATTTATTTGAGGCTCTTCAATCCATCAGAAGCATTTTGTAGCTTTATTTTTGTACAAACTGGCCCCAAACTAGAACTTTGTGGATCTAAAAATCCGTATAGTGGAAAAATATGAAAATTAGTGGTTTTGATGTTATAATAACCTTTGAAAAACTATCCAAATTTCAAGGTTACATCTTAAGGGTAAGTTGGGTTTCTATCTTAACCCTATATTTACATCTTGCATGCACAGACAGATTGAGACGGAGAGGTTGCATAATGTTTTAGGGTTGATAAATGAATGGTTTTTTGTTGTGATAGCTATAAAATGTTGTTTCACATCTCACATATGAATTATAGAGTCTAGGTCATATTTTTATTCACTATACACTCAAAATAGAGTATTTTTGAGACTAATTAGATTTGTCACAGTCACTATTAGTCCCATTCCATGCAAAACAAACATAGGTGAAATTTAGATATGTAGTAAAACATCCAAATGGGTATCTAAATAATCTTTGAGTTTCATGTTATATAGTGTATAAATGAATTTATGGTAAAAAAAACTTGCAGAGTCCATAGTTTTTAAACCTACAAAGTCCGTAGATTTTACTAAAGAGTCTGTATAGTTTCTTGTAGAATTCGTAGAGTTTCTATACACATTTTGATTCAGATAGATTTCGTATTTTTCTATTAAAAGTGTATTTTCTACAGTTTTACATTTTAAAGAGGGTGAATATTGAGAACATATGTTTTGTAATTGATATGCAAAAAGTAAGATTGAGAGTGCAAGGTGATATAGGTGTTTGGCTGAATGCTCTTAAAGGGCATTGTTGATTAAAGATCCTGGTATGTCAATTAAGGGTGGTATCATTTAGCATAATAGATCAAATGAATGAATTGAATGTTAACATTATCATGTGGTATTCCCTTTTTATTCTAGGACAAAAGGACATGATTATTCAAGAGATTTTAGATCTTAAGGTATCTAAAGAACTAGTTGAGAAACAAGGATCTGTCTTGACCAATTCAGACTAGTAAATCAAACAACCTGATCAACAAGTACATAAAAAGATAAAATTGGATAAATATAATTTTAAATTAAAAAAAAAACCCCTCTCTTTTGTCTCTCTTTGATTGTAGGTGACTATTTAGTCCATAATTGTATGGCAGATAGTGGAGCTAGTAGCATTGTCATGCCCAAACAAATTACAAACAATCTTGGTCTTGTCTATGAGCCAAATACCAAGGGAGTATTACAATTATATGGCTCCCAAAAAAAATAAATAGGCATAATCAATGGCCTAAAATTGATATTTCATGCTTGCCTTAATGTTATTATTATGCAAAATGTAGTTGTAGTAGACTTGCCTTCCTATCTTTCCATGTGCATGTCAAGAGACTTTACTTCAAATATTGGAGGATATTTATCAATTAATTAGACCTATTTAATCTTTAGGACCATTCATGGTACTAAGGTGACAATAAATTTTGAAACTATTACAATATTTCATTTGGAGCCATATATGCCAAGTATGGTGAACACCAATTATGTTATCTTAGACAAGGTACTATAAAATAATGAGGTAGAAACTAAATCACCTTTAGATGGAGTCATAGATATTTTTCTTGATGAATGGGCCTCTAATTTCCATGGACATGATCCCTATAAGTTAATTTAATAAGAAGGAATTATTATCTATTATATTTATGAAAACGATGTACCAATTCCAACATTGATGAAAGATGAGCAGTCCCGTGATGGACTCTGGCAACTATATTTTGATGGATCTAGGAACAAAAATGGCACTAGAGCTAGAATGATGTTAAATTATCTAGCCAATCAAAGGTATTTTTATTCTCTCAAGTTTTAGTTTGTTTTTTCCAATAATGTTACTAAATATGAAGCACTAGTGCATGGTTTATAATGGGCAAGAAAGATGAAGGGCAATTATTTACAAATTTTTGGAGCTAGTGAACTAGTAGTTCAACAAGTAAGGGGACTTAATATATGAAATAATACACCACTTAGGTCCTATAAGCATAGAGTATGGAACCTAGTTTAATAATTTCAATATTTAGGCCATATCAGTGAATAAGAACAAACATGCAAATAGACTAGATGCTATTGGCTCACAATTCAGTATCTTAGATGACATAAAAAAATGAAAAATTTTAATCACACATCAAGGTAATTGTGAGACCTTCTATCCCAAACAATTATGACAATTGGCAAGTATTTTAAGATGATAGTCAGATTGTTAGATTCTTACAATAAGAAGTTGAATTCTCCTCAAAGAACTAAGACAAGAATTTGTAGTAGTATGATGACCAGATTATGCAATTAAAGATAACAAAAAATTGCCTAAAGGGTTGGTCACCCTTGAAAACATATTCAATAGAGATGATGAACTAAGAAAATAAAAGTTTGATTTATCAACCAAGGAAGAATACTATATAAATGTAGATATTGTCATTGGTAAGAATTTAAATTTGGACAAAGTTTGCACATATTCAAAGAAAGAAACTTTTATTGAGTTATGTTCAAGTTTTACAGATGTCTTTGCATGGTAGTAGAGTGACCTTAAAGGATTCGATCCAATTCTATATCAACATAATATTGAGTTAGAAGATGGTACTAGGCTAGTTAGATAATGACAAAAGCTTATTAACCCAAAGCTTGAACCTTTGATGAGAGTTGAACTACATAAGTTCATTGAGTCAGCTATAATATTTTTAATTAAGTACTCATCTTGGGTGGAAAACCTTGTTCTAGTATGGAAAAAGAATGGTGAAATAAGGCTATGTATTGACTTTCATGATTTGAACAAGGCCCCTCTTAAAGACCACTATCCATTGCCATCAATGAAAAAAATTCTACAGATCATTGTAGCTTCATAAAGGTTCTCTTTATTAGATAACTATGGCTATAATCAAATTTTCGTCAAAGAAGAAGACTAATTCAAAATAACCTTCAACACAATGTGGGGGACATTTACAGACATAAAGATGCCTTTTGGTTTATCCAATGTTGGAGCTAATTTTTAGAAGGATATGGACATGGCATTTCAAGGTCTCCTCAACAAGTTTATTCTTATTTATTTGGATGACATAAAAATATTCTCTAACAATACATATGAGCATATGATTCACCTTAGATGAGTTTTTGAAAGATGTAGGGAATTTAAAGTGTCTTTAAATCCAAGAAAGTGTGTTTTATTCATTCATGAAGGTGGGATTTTTGGACATGTAATTCCAAAATATGGTACAAGCATAGATCCTGATAGTATAGACTAAATTCTTGCACTTTTTTTACCTAAACACAAGAAATCCTTACAAAATTTTTTAGGCAAGATCAATTTCATAAAGAGATATATTTTAAATTTCAATACTTTAGATACGCCACTCAAAACCATGATAAAGAAGGGGTAGAGTTTTAGTTGGTCTCAATAAGAAGTAAGAAGATTTGAAGAGATAAAAAAAGCTATAGCTAATTTTCCTACACTCCTAAAACTAGACTTCACAAAGGATTTATTCTTATACACCTATGCAAACATTGACACAATTTCAAGTATTCTCATGCAGAAAAATAAAGATACTTTAGAGCAGCCAATAACCTTCTTCAATCAAGGCTTATAAGAAAATAAAACAAGGTATTTTTTTGTTGATAAGCACATACTTTTAGTCATAAGTTCTCTTTAAAAGTTTAGGTATTTTCTGTCCAATATTAAAATATGTTTGATGGTTACACATATAAGTGTTAAAGATTTCCTTCTAAACAAAGATATAAATGACAAGAGAGATAGTTAGATAACCAAGGTCATGGAATATGATGTTGAGATCAAGGTCACAAATCTGATTAGAGGTAAAGGACTTTATGAACATCTAGTCCAAGACTTGCAAGAGACTAATGGGATGGTTATGGTGTCAAATGATGAAGAAGTTGTAAGTGATCATACCTTATCTTTCAGTTGGTTCTAAGATATGGTAAGATAATTAAAATATTTTATTTATCCTTTTCATCTAACCCATTCAAAGAGGATATATTTTATATTGCAATCAATTCCTTTTCTTCTTGTTGATAACATATTATTCCAAAAAGATTTCAATGACATATTGCTAAGATGCATAGAACTAGGACAAACATAGAGGTTACTTGAATAGTTACATGATGGACATGGTGGAGGAAATTATTTATAAAGGATATATATCAAAATATCATGAGAGGTGGGTATTATTGACCAAGTCTATTTGGTAATTTTCATACATGGGTCAAGAAATGAAGATAGTGTGCCATGTTTATTGGAAAGGTGAACTTACAACCTTAACTATCTAACCAATTTCAATAAATTAACCCTTTGTCTAATGGGGATTAGAATTTATTGTTATTATTAATCTCCCTTCAATCTCAAGACACAAGTGGATCATAACGGCCATAGATTATTTTACTAGATGGACAGAGGCAGTGTCATTAAAAAAAAGCCAATGAAACCAATGTTTGGGAATTTTATGTAGGTTTGCCTACTATATTTGGGGTCCCTTCAACCAATTTTTTTGATAATGCTATGGATTTTATAATATCTAAGATCAATCAATGGGCAATTCAACATAGTGTTTTCCTCAATACCTCATCAAACTGTTATCCACAAGGCAATGGCCTTGCTGAGTGCACCAACAAGAATTTGTTGAATATCATTAGGACCATTGAAGACAATTAGAGATCATGGCATCTCAAATTGAATTTATCTCTGTGGGATGATAGGATAACATATAAGAGGTCAATTGTCAATTCTTTATACAAGCTAGTATGTGGCAAGGAAGCAAAAATGCCTATTTCTCTTGAATTCCTTGATTTGGAATTAATGCATCAAATTGAGATTTTGGATAATGAGCCAATAGAAATAAGATATGTTAAGTTTATGGAGCTATAGGAGATGAGGCATCAGTCCATGTTGACCATGGAAGCCCATCAAGTAATGGTGAAGAAATCTTTTGATAAAGGAACTTCTTCAGGAAGTTTCCAAGAAGGAGATTTGGTCCTCAAGTGGGATGAGGATAGATGTAAACTAGGAAGGCACACAAAATTTGATTCTCTCTGGAGTGGTTCATATACAATCTATAACTACAAGTCCCATAATGTTTTCTAACTCATAAGGATGAATGGTGAATAGCTTCCTATCCCAATCAATGGGATACATCTAAAGCACTGCTATTAAGGAAGTTAAGCTCCCTGTACATAGTTATTCTTGTTTTTATCTAAGTGTTTTTCTAACACATTAGTTTCCTTTATTTTTTTACCAAATAAGTACTTCTATTTACACCGTTGTTTAATAGTTTAGTCACATTTGTTTTCTTAGGTTAGTTTCCCTTTCAAGTCTATTTCTTTTTGTATATGTTAGAATCCTTTATCTTTTCAGTCAAGATATTTATTAAAATAATTGAACAAATGTATTATCTATTATGCATTAGAAGTCATGTAAATGATCTGAGTTCTCAAGCATATCAGGCATTCTCCCTAGCTGTCACCAAAGATGTCCATTTTTTAGCCCACATACAAAGTTTTGATTAGATAGTCATGTAGCAAGGTTCATGTTGAAGAGAGTGGTCTAGTGGTTGATCAAATTAATAGAGTTTTGGATGGAATGAGTGGATCAAAAATATCATGTAGAGTGTAAAGATTTTGAAACACTTTAATCTTGATTAAAGTGTATTTTATCAAATTCTAAGGGACAAGTCTGTAGAGAAAATAAAAAGGTTCTTGAGTAGGTTTCATGGTGAAACCAAGAAATTTAGGGTCATGGAACAAGTCTGCGCAAGCTTTAGGTCTTTGTAGTTCTTTCAAGCCTTCAAGGATCAAGCAAAATTTCAAGCGTGAGTTCACAAGAGCTTACAAACCTTGGAAAAGCTAAGTGTAAAACCCTTTTGGGCTAAGTCTTTACTTGGAAATTCTTTCAACTTTCATTGGGCTAAAACTAAATTCTTTCAAACCTTCTATTTTACTAAGTGTTCATTCTTTTAGGAAATTTATTTTGGGGTTTTTGGCTAAGTGTCAAGAATTGTTTCAAACATTTTATCCAAAATAAAAGTGTCAAAGACCTGAATTCTCTCAAACATTTTATCCACAACAAAAGTTCCAAAGGGTATCTTTTGGGGAAATTGGTCCAAAATAGAAGCTCAAAGGGTCATTTATTCAACAAAGTGCCCTAAACGAAAATCCCAAAGGGTCATTTTTCAAGTAAAGTGTCTAAAAAAAACTCTTGAGGGGTCATTTATTTTGGGAAAGTGGCCCAAACAAAAGTTTTGAAGGGTCATTTATTTGACAAAATTATCCTAAGATAAAGTCCTGAAGGGTATTTATTTTAGGAAAGTGGCCCATGTAAAAGTCCCAAAGGCTCATTATTTTGAGAAAGCGTCCAATACAAAAGTCCTAAAGTGTCATTTCCTAACTAAAAGGACCGAATACAAAAGTTTAAAGGAAATAACCTAAGGAATTTATCTTCTAGAAAGGTAATGGTAGTTTCACAAATGTCACTTTTAGGCTATGGTGAGTAGCCATTTGAATTCAAAAAGGTTATAGACAGTCTAAAAAGTGTCAAATTCAAGCACTAAAAATGACCATTGGTTTTCAAATGTCTCAAAGATTTTTGTATAAATGTCAAATTAAATATCAACAATCATCCATTGGGGATCAAAGATTGATGTTCACACAAACATTAATTATGTTTGCACAGATGTCAAATACAGGCATGTAGACGTCAAAGTGAGGTCTCATGAAGTAGTCATTTTATTTCAAATATTTAGATCAATGATTCACATTCGATCATATAAAATATCAAATGGTGAGTGGAGATTGATAATTTAATAGAACCAGGTAGATAAATAACACATTCAATCATGCATCCAAGATCAATAGTGAGCATAAGGTCAAAGAAGTCAGTGAATCATAAGGGTAAATGTAGACATGATAAGTGGTACAAACATATTCAGTTGGTAGAAGATCGATGATCAGTATTTATCCAGATGAGTGGGATCTAATGAAGTGAGATTGGTTAATATGTCAATGATCCAAGTCAATTTTTGATAGCCAATAAATAGAGGGAAAGCCCAAGACATTTTCAATAGAAGTTGACAAGCCATTTTTCAATCAAAATAAGCAAATATAAAGATGTTGAGTTCAAATATGATTGAAGATTAAACCATAATGTATATTTTAAGATCAAAAGGGGCTATTAAAGCTCATAAATTATAGAATAGGTCCTTTAAGACCTAACACAGATAAAATGGTGGTAATTGAGTCCAAAACAAGATCAAATATTTGGTGAGTTCTGTCTCATTGACATGAAAGCTACAAGAAAACCAATGAATGTGATTAGTTTTTAATCTATAAAATGACATGGTTCCATCAATTCCATGGGATAAAGAGCTGGTCATAGCTCAAAAAATTAATTAAAAGATGGCATAGAGTCCCAAAATAAAGATTTGGTGATTGGATAAATACAATTGAGCATTCAATTCTTTTACAAAGCCTTTGAAGTTGTACTTTTTTTATAAGATCTTGAGTCAGCATCCTTGAGAGTGTTAATCAATCGAAAGTGGTTGGGCTTCTTTCGATGCACAACTCTCTCTCTCTCCCATTCTCTTTTCTATAAATATGGGTTTCTAAGCTTTAAACCATATCCCTCTTTTTGGTATGACCAAACTCTACCAAAATTTGTACTATAACACCTTTTGATGCAATAAAGATTGAATTATACCATTTTGAAAACTAGATTGAAATGTGCTCCATGAACTCATGTAATCTAGTTAATTGAATGCATGTTCTTTATTTATTTCTAAATTTTTCTCACCTTTATAAAGTGTTTTTAGTTCTCATAGATCATTATAAGTGCAATTTACAGTTTGTTGCCTACTTGAAAGTTGATATTTTCCCTCTCTTTCTAATTTGATAACTGATTAATTCCTTGCTATGAAATATTTTTCTGAGATAGATATTCTTTAGTCTTGAAAAATTTTCATAGTGTGTATTGTGCAAGTTTGAGTGATCAAATCATTGGTGCATCACCTCTTTTACATGATTTTATAAGTTATTGTCAAAATCTCTCTCCCTTTTCCAAGCAAGTGCTTATTTAGGTGATATATCCAAAAAGAATCCAACCTTTTATGGAAGTCTGATCCATTATTAGGATACCCACAACCTAGGATCAGTCCCATGTTGGACTAGATTTGAGTAGGAAGATATGAACAATCTTCTTCTCAAAAAGGATGCAAATATAAAACACCAACACTAACCAAAATAAAGCTATTTAACAAGATTTCATGATGTTAAACAATTGGCTGCAGCTATGTCCATTGTATTAAATATCTTGTATTTATAAATATATAATATTACAGCTATGCCATTATTTAGACCATAAATATAACTTGAATATATGCAAAGATTTTATTATTCATTTTCTAAGTCATAAAATCATGGTTATATCACTTAAGCTAATACAAAGACTTAGTAAGACTATCAATCATGAATATAATTTTGAGTGTAAAAGACATCAATGGGTTCATTAATTTTTCAATACAATCTCACTAAATAAAAGGGTGTTGACAAGTTTTAACTTATAAAATTTTGATTGTCAATGATGGATATAATTCCAAGTATATAAGGCGTCAACAATTATTTCACTATGTTTTAAACAATTTAACATACAGACCCTGTAATATTCTCTAATCACTATACTATTGATACTCCACTACTTAGATCACCCAATTTCCTAGATAGAATAACCACACAAGTCATTGGATTTGGATAGTTTAAATCACTGCATGATAGTTTTAATCATTGCATAATGAAGTCACCAATCTATGAGATATGTTTATAATAATAAGATATACGTGCAAGTCGATCACTAAATTAAACATTCAAGGATACAAAAACCATAATTATACAGTCATGGACTTAAATATATATGTTTATATATAGGCAACTGATTGATATACTCATACAAAAACCTATATGAAATGTATCAATATTTCTTATATATATAACTATTAATTAAGTTCCAATAGCCAAATCTAATCATTTCTTTTTCACACTTATTTCACTCTAAATTTAAAGGCATTGAATTCTTAAAATAATTTTATGTATAAAGGCATCAACCAAGTACTAAATCGAACCATATTAATAGTATATGGAGTCATATAGAAATGTTTATCAACACATTAATTATAATTTTTTTAACTATTTATAATTCCCAAGAAATTCAAGTTGCTACCTTTTAAAATATAAATCCACAATATCAATCGTGAATCATACTAAATAATACAATTTTTAGATTTATGTATGGCTAAGTATGACTTCATAAGTCATTGTTTATAAGGGATGTATTTATCATATGTCACTGTATATACATTCACTAGTTCACTACAATGGAAATTGGGCATAGATACAAATATAATTGGTGTACAGATCATTCCTATATAACTAATAACATAGTTCAAATAATAGATAAAATTTAATACTTTTCCTACTTAGCAGACTATGCTTGTGTTATTTTTTATTTACCTTCTCTCCACACCTCTCTCTCTGCCCGATTCCTTGATTTCATTTCTTATTTCCCTATTTTCCTTTTGCTTCTCTCCTTATAGCATGATGTGCTTACTCCCTAAGCTATCTTCATATTATTATTTTTTATATGAAAAGGGCAAATGGATTTTTAAGATTTTTCCTTTCACTATTGTTTTTCTTTGTTTTTTCTCATCAAATTAATGAATATCTTTTTTTTTATAATAAATCTAGACCATTACATTTCTCTTTATTTTTTATTATTATTTTTCTTTCTTTTTCCTTTTTTTCCACTTTATTAAAAATTCTTAAATTTTATTTATTTTAACACTAATTAAATTAGCATCTCTTAATGTCATGATAGATTAATGATAATAAATCAAAAAATACAAATTTAATCTAATTACATAAATCTTAGAAACATTAATGGACATACAGAGATGTCACAATAGAGAAATTTTAAATAACCATTTAAACTATGCCACCAACCTTATTTAGCTATCTAATGCAAATGACATCAAAACACATTATACTAACTATTTTATTATGCATTCTAACATATGTTATCTAATGTGGTGTGTGCATGGTTCTAGCAAGTTTTTTAATCATCCTTTGACATTTTCATCTATGTCACCCTCTCTGATTATGCTCTCCCTCTGTGATGCTCTGAGAGATGAGTTCTCCTACATCAACCTCACAATAAACAAATAGTTAGATCATAACATCATGATATGCATACATCATAAAATATAGCTAAAATAATAAACTAACATGATCATAATGTAAACATATACACTATAGCTAAATCATAGCAATGTAATCATGTAAGCTAAGTAATATCCTATTGTCCTATAATAATGTATATCTCAAAACTTAGTTAAAAATAACCAAATCAATTTTTTTCAATTATAAATATGTACAGATAATTAAATAGTTTATTTAATGAAAAATATGGATGTAAGATCCTTTCCTCCTAATTCTAGTCATCATTCCAGATGACTCTTATTCAAACATAAGTTTTAAATTAAAAATATTATTCAGTAGAAAAATAACATAGTATAATAGTATCTAATCAAGCAAATAAATATGGAAAAATCTTGTAGAACTCATCATAGTCCTCCCAAGTAACACTATAATTAGATTAGTAGTTCCACTAAACCTTACACTATGACATCAATCTATTATGTACATGACATTTTCAAGTGTCATTTACCTTGATTGGTTCTACTATGAACACCTCAAGATCTAGAACCTGTAAATCGTTCTAATCTAGTACATGCATAGGATTAGCTATATATTTTTCAAGATAAGAAACATGAAAGATATTATGTAATAGAGCTAGGGCTAGTGGAAATGTAAGCATATATAGTACAATATTCACCACTTTCAACACCTCGAAGGGTCTCACATATCTTAGTGATAGTTTTGCTAACTTTCTAAATTTAATCAAGCTCTTATGTAACTTAACCTACAAGAACACTTTATCACCTACTGTAAAGTGCCTATATGTCCTCTTCAGATCGGCGTAAATCTTCTACCTATCATTTGCCTCAACTAATCTCTGTCTCATTAATCTAACTTGCCCTTTGATTTTGAAAAACATCTCAGGTCTAAAGACTACCCTGTCCTCTAACCTGTTCCAACTGATTGGTATCTTGCACCTTATTTCGTATATTGCCTCAAATGGTGCCATATTCAAAACTAATTGGTATGAGTTTTTATATGCAAACTCAACCAATGTAATATAATCTTTGCACTTGTATTGTTAATCCATGAAATACATACAAATAAGATCTTCTAACACTTAATTAACTCCCTCATTCTATCTATCAATCTCTGAGTGATATGATGTGCTGAAATTTAGTTTCATACCCAAAGTTGACTTTAGAGTTACTCAAAATCTAGAATTCATCTTTGGATCATGATCTAAAATGATTTTCTTTGTAAATTCATGAAAACTATACACTTCATTTATGAACATCTTCACAACGGTATGTGCATCATTTGTCTAATAAGTTTAACCCATTATTTGGTAGAGTCGAAGACTCAACAATTTTCACGACAAATAAAATTTTAGTTAGTCAAATCAACACACTTTATTAATTTAAAAATATTACATTTATAGGAATTTTTTCTCCTATAAAGTAAGAATCTGTTATAATCCCTTTATTTTATCTCTAATATATCTATATATTATTGTTGTTATTCACAACAATAACATATCAAATAATATATTTTAACTTAGGTAACAGTATAACTACTAATTACCAAAGTAAACTACATAATGTAAATTCTAATCCTTAACATTCCCTTCCTTAGAGTTTACATGGGAAGAGAAGGGACAACTACATATCACTATGTTTCCCTCCCATAATATTGACATGCAGATATTGATTTTGTCTAAAAATGCATCTGATACAAAATTTGTAAAAATTACATAGGAGAGGAAAATATTAAAAAATGCCTTTTGAACATAGACTTATTTGTAAAACATGTCTCTTAAGGCTTATTTCAAGTTCATAAAAAAATAACTTGACTCACAAAAGATTCTTGATTATGACTTTGACACTTTTATTTTTTAACAAAAAATAATGACATGACAAAGCTAAACAACTCACAACTATAAACTAAAGATTATATTTTAAAATTTAAAATTTAAAATCTAGATCAAATAACTAAATAATATAACTTTAACCATAAAAAATTAAAATAATATCTAATAAACCTAAAAAAACAAACCCTAAAAAAGATGACTCAACATTTTCATTATCCAATGAGAGTGAAGGTAGTGATAGAATGCATGAGATTGAAATTGGAGAGAATGAAGTCTATGAGGAGGTGTATACCATTGAATATTAAGGTCCAAAACGAAATCAAATCAAGGCTTGGGTGGTAGAAGACTATGAGCAAATTGAATGGGTCATAGAATCTGAAGGTGGAACATTTGAAAGAGCGAGGCTCTTGAAAGCCATGAGGATAGAAATGGATATGTTTGTTATTCAAAACTGAGCTAAGGAGTCCACAGTTTGAAAAAAATCTATAAATGACGTACTTGAGGTGTTAGGAGATGCCACTGCCTTTGGAGAGAGATCCATTATTGAGTCAGGGGAATGCAAATCCAAATTCACTGAGTATGATTTGATGAAGATCTGAGATGGGTGAAGGTCATGTAGTTGAGCCAAGAATCTAGTTTAAGTCATTAAAGCATATATGATCTCGTCAGAAGGAAAAATGTGAATTTTGAAATCTAAACTTAATAAAACCAAACCAATGTGAAACTCCTCGATCAAAACTCTTCAATTTTCTCTCAATATTTCAAATGAACATTTGATGTTCATCACCCTATTTGAAAAATATGTCGAGTTAGATGTAAACCAAAAAAATAAAAAAAATATCTATATTTTTTTAATATAAATATTTTCAAAAAAAATTATAGTGGCTTGCAATATAAAATTTTTGGCAAAAAAACATCCTATCAAATCATAAGACCAATTGACATGGTCTACACGTAAAGGATCCTATTAAGAAAAAGGCTAAAATTATAGAGAGGTCCCATGGGAGAACCTGCTATGATACCAAATAATAAATTTAACCCATTATTTAGTAGAGTTAAAGGCTCAACAATGTGCACAACACATAAAATTTTAGTCGATCAAATCATCACACTTTACTCATTGAAAACTATTACATTTATAGGTAATATTTCTTCTATAAATTAGGTGTCTATTATAATCCTTTTATTTTATCTCATATATATATATATATATATATATATATATATATTATTATTCATAATAATAACATATCAAATAATATATTCTAACTTAGGTAATAGTATAACTACTAATTACTAAAGAAAATTACCTAATGTAAATTCTAATCTTTAACACTATCAAATTTCCTAGTATAAAATAAGCCACCTTAGTTAGTCTATCAACAATTACCAAGATCTCATGGTGGACTTAATATAAGATCCATCAAGAAAATGAATAAAGCCCTCCTCTCAAAAGTTAGTTAGAACCTGATTCACAACAACAGTGAGTGGGGGGAAATAATGTATGCCAAATACATGCATAACATTTATGATTCCAACTTTCTTCAACAGCGGGATTACCCCAGGGGTCTATGATATGGAATAAAATGCTAAAAAGTAGAAGTCTTCTCAAACAGGGAATTAGGTGGAAGCTTGGAAATGGCCAACAAATTAAATTTTGGGAGGATAATTGGTTAAGGGACAAGCCTCTCATCTCCCAAGGAAACTATGGAGAAATTATAAACCTGACTACTCAGTTCTTTGGTGATAGGGTCAGTGATTATATGGAAAATAACAATGGGATAGGGAGTTGCAAAAACCTTTTGGATTGTTGTGTGCATAGGCATGAGCTTATCCCAAGAATTTGAGAGATCCAACAATGTGTTTAGGAGATTAGAATCTTGCTCTTCCCTCAGGAGGATGAACAATACTGGTGGCCGAATAAGAATGGATCATTCTCTGTCAAATCTACCTATCATCTGCTTACACCTGAAGCTCAGAATAAGGAGGTATGGAAAAAGGTTTGGAATAATAAACACATTCCAAAGATTAACTTGTTTTGGTGGGCTGCTGCCCATAACAAAATCCTTACTCAAGACAACCTTCAAAAGAGGGGGTTTACTTTGGTCAATAGATGTTTTCTATGTGGTTTTAGAGAGGAATCAGTTTCACACCTATTCATACACTGTGAGTTTACCTAGGATTTATGGGGCACAATACTTAACAACATTGGCATTGAGTGGGATTACAATTCTGACCTTAAAAAAGTAATTCTCAGCTAGAACTCAACCTTCACACATCCCTAGATTAAATAATTATGGAAGCAAGCTCTATCATGCTTGAGCTGGACTTTATGAAAAGAGCAAAATCATAGAATTTTCAAGGACACTACTAGAAATGCTACTCAAGTGTTTAACTCCTTTGCTAGGGCCATCTTGGAAAGTGTTACAATAGCTCATATTAGTGTTGTGAAGAAACCCCTATCTAAATTTGAAAGTCAAATTGCTACCAAATGGAAAGTTTTAAACCTTATCCCTAGGCATGATAATTCCAAAATTCTTCAGAGACTTCATACTAAATGGATACCACCTAAACCCAATTGGATGAAACATAATTTTGATGGGGCATCCAAGTTGATTGGTAAATCAAGTGGAGGAGGAATAATAAGAAATGAAAAAGGAGGGATGTCTATTGTCTATGCTGGTGGCATGGGTTGTCAGAGCAATAACTATGCTGAAGCTATGGCCTTACTTTGGGGATTAAAGTTAGCTATATCCCTAGGAATTAGAAATTTGAATATTCAAGGAGATTCTAAGTTGGTCATAGATGCCATTAATAAAGCATCTAACATTGGTATCCATCTAAAAGACATCATTACGAACATCCAATTTCTTTTACAAAAGTTTTTCGAAGTCGAGATTACCCACACCTACAGAGAAGGTAACAAGGTCATTGATGCTTGTGCCAACCTTGGTCAATAATTCTTAGGATGGAGGGTATGGTGACAAGGGGCTCATATACCCCTAAACATTAGAGAGATCATTTAGAAGGAGATCTCAGAGCATGAATGATGCACATTAATGATGAAGATAGCTTTCAAAGGCGGTCCATGTGGAGAAAGCCATTGCAGATCATGGAAAATGATAACCTTAGTACTTCCTTGATTTTCATGATTAATTACTTGTATCATGAGGTGGAGGTGTGAGAGTCGCATCATGAAAACCAAGGGGGAATTATTTTCAAGCATGAAAGTAGATGTCACTGTGGTGAGCCATTTTGTAAAATAAGCCTTCACATCTGCATTCAGTGTAAATGAAACTGAGGGCTTGTTACTTGTCAAGGTTCAAGGTAGTAATTAGGAATTTCATCAGCATTTTGTTTCTAGATGGGGCCATGGGGGGCCAACATGGCAAACCCCATAGGCCCTCCAAAATTAGTAAGGATGGTTTCCCTTTGGGAGTGCGTAGGTCAGGACGGATCGCTGGAAAACTAGCCTCGAAGATAAGGTTGATTGAGTATTTTTAAAGTAATTTTGATGACAAAACCCAGGATGAAGAGTATGAAGAGCCAAAAATTCAAGAAAATTTAGAGGACACTGGTGGGAAATAGGCTTCTCAAGTTTTTGAGGTCTTTGAAGAGCAGGGTGTTGATTCTAAGGGAACTACTAATAATAAGGAGAAGATGCATGTAGAAGAAGCTGGTGAGGGTTCAGAGAATGAGAATGATTGTAAAATAGATATTGGGGCCTTGAAGGTCCACATTCAAAAGATAGAAAAGGTTTTCACCAAAGGCCTTTGAAATAACATTCTGTTGAATATGTATATGTTGGAAGCGGTGGGTAATCCAGGGAATGCTGACAATGCGGACAATGAGAATCTTAAGGATCTTGTTAATTCTATAGTTATGTAGTTTCATCCTTTCTGACTCTAGTCTTTCCTATGTTTTATTTTATTTTTGACTTTGTTTCTCAGCTGTGCCGTTGGTTCAGTGCTGGCATATTTTGTTTGCCAGCCTTCCTATCTTTTTGGACTGTATAAGGTTTGGCCCTTGGTTTGCTACCTTAATTAATCAAAAAAAATTACCAAGATCATATCATGCCTATTTCATGACATTAGTAAACCTTTGACAAATTTCATACTAATCATTTACCACTTCCATTCTGGTATATCATGTAGATATAACAACCCAACTGGATACACATGCTCAGGTTTTACTCACTAACATTTTAGACAACACAAAACATACTATAATACATATTTATTGATTCTCTTTCAAAAATACAATGGTCTATGCTCTACCATGGGCTTGGTTACTCCTAGATGTCCCAAATATGTGGCACTATTGAATTCTTTTAACATTATGCTCTGTAGATTCCATCAATATATAACATACATCCTTCTATTGTAACATAAAAAACCATTAATCTCCAATATAAATCCTTTGTACTAAGGATTTTGAGCATTCTCAAACAATGTTTCTTAGCCCTAATCATAGAATTCATCTCCTAGTGATAATTCAATCACTTGATTCCTAAAAGTACTCCTAATGGTAGCTATGGATACTATGTACCTTTTATGACTTAGGGCATCAACTACTCTATTTTACTTGCCTTTGATATATTTCATGTCAAAATTGTAATTAGACAATAACTCAAGCTAGCATCTCTGACAAGCATTTAAATTCAATTGGGTTAAAATGTACTTGAGTCCCAAGTTATCTATCTTGAGCTCAAACAGTTTTCCCAATAATTAATGTTACCACACTGGTAAAGAATACATAATTGCTACAAGTTAGATATCATGAGGGGGATTTTTCACCTCACAAGGCTTTAACTTTCTTGATTCATAAGCCACCACTACATCATCCTACATAAGGAGTCCTCTTATCCCATCTCCTGATGCATATATGATCATTAAAATTTGACCATTGAGGTCAAAAACTCTTAACAATGGTGCAAAAATATGCCTTCTTTTCAATTCCTAAAAATTTACTTCATACTTCTCTAACCAAACAAATCTTTGTTTCTTCCATTATAAGGAAGTAATTGGATTAGCTAGCTTGAAAAAATTTGGAATGACTTTTATGTAATAGCCTGTTAATCCCACAAAACTTCTTACCTCATGCATATTCTTTAACACCAATGATTCCATAATGGATCTTATCTTTCCTAAATCTATTGAGATTCCATCTATAGAGATAATATGTTTCATTTATTGGACTTCTTCTTGAGAAAATGCACACTTAGACAAACTTCTATATAGCTTGTGCCTCCACAACCATTGCAGAACTAGTTCTAGGTGTTGAAGGTGTTCCTCTTTCTTCTTAGAGTATATAAGAATGTCATCCAAAAATTCAAAATAAAGTGATCAAGATAATCTCTGAACACACTATTCATGAGATTCATGAATACTACTATAACATTTATTAGTCTAAATGGTAACACTATGAACTCATAGTGCACGTAATGAGTTCTAGACATTGTCTTTAGAATATCCTCATCCTGTATCCTCAGATGATGGTATTTGGTTCTAATATCAATCTTATAAAAAACCATTTATATTCACATTTGATAAAAAATATCATCTATACGAGGTAATAGATACCTATTTTTGATAGTTGTCATGCTCAACATTATGTAATCAACGCAAAGTCAAATGGTACCATCCTTATTCTTGATAAAGATAACTGGTACACCCCCATGGTGACACACTAGACATGATTAACCCCTTTACCAATAATTCATGGAGTTGAGCCTTTAATTCAACCAACTCAATTATTGTCTTCTTTTATGGTTCTTTAAACTATGGTTATAAACTAGGTATAATATCGATAGAGAAATCAAACTCACATCTAGGAGGCAATCCTAGTAATTCTTCCAAAAACACATCATAAAAATCTCTAAGAAATTATCAAATTTTGAAATATGGTTCCCTAGGTTCCTCTATTTCATTTATCTTGACTATAATTACTTTGCACCTTTTTCCTTGATCCCTCTTGAGTTTCATAGCAAAAATATGCCTAAGCCTCAACTCTGTTTTATCGCCCTAAATTTGTATCTAATTTTCAAAATCATCCAGACAATCAACCTTATTCAAGTATTAGTCAACCTTGGCCTTATTTTTTCCAAGTCATTTTACTCCTAAGATCACATCATATGACCCTAGTGGTGCTACATACAGATATACTATTATTGTGAATTTGGAAAACCTAATTTATACTTCTAGAAAACACTTATCAACTATGACTTTTGAGTCATTTCCATATTGTACTAACCATGTATTTATCATTATTACAGCCCTTTTAGTTAACTTACCAAGAATTATAGGAGATATAAATAATTTATTTGCCCCTTTATCTATCAAAATAGAAATTAGATGGTCAAACAAAGTACCTAGCAGCTGTATGGATAAAGCTTGAAATTTGACTCACTAATTGTTGACTGGTACATGAATCCACTATTGAAAACTACCCTACTAAATATTTTGACCTTTTCCCTTTGACTTGTCTGGAGGGAAATCACAAGTATATTTGTCATATCTACAAATGAAAAAAACCTGTAAGTGGTCCTTTTTTATTAGTCTATTGGTTTCCCTTGAAACCACCTTTGGATCCATTGCCCTATTTATTTTTTCTTGAACCATTGTCTAACTTGGAATTCTAACTTTTGAACTATTTTTTGGAGTCTCCACTTCTCTATTTCTAATTCTTATTCTTGAAGGTTGACTTATAATTTCCAAACTTTTTCTTGATCTTGTCCCTAGCCTGTGAAAGAGACTTCAACTTGTGTTCCTATTTGACCACCTTCTTGAAAACCTGGTACATGGTAGAAGGTCCATGAACATCCACCTTTTGACTTATTTGGGTTTTCAATCCTATGATAAAATTTTTGATCATGAACTGCTCGTCTCCCTAATATTGAGATACGTACTTTAGAAGTTTAGTGAATTTCTTCTAGTACTCATTTGCTGATAAGTCTTCTAAGCTTCTAATCAAAATAAAGTTGTGGGAGCTACCATGACCTAAATAATGACACAAATTAATTCCAAATAGTTGTGGTTGAATTAAGATTCATTTCCAACCTCTTATTAGCCTCTCACTTACCTGTCTCACCAACCAACTGGTATGCTTTTGAATCTACCTTGGTGACCTCAGAGTAGTTTTAAATTTCAAAATGCTTCTCCATCTTAGTCATCCATGCCTCAATTCCATCACTCAAAATAATCCCATCAAACTTAGGTGGATTCACTTTCTTCATGTCTTTAACCAACTCCACAACTACTTGAGCTCTAACATCCTAAGGATTTTACTTCTTAGTGGAATGTTATTTAGGTATGTCCTACTATTATTCCTCTTCATGGCCATGAACCACCTATTCTAAGATTTTATTGAGTTCTTGGTCACATTCATGACTACAAGGATCTTATCCATATTTGCTGACTACTCAATGATAAATTGACTAAGATCAAATAGAGGGTTATTATCATTGGCATTTGATGAATCTTCTATAAAAACTTTAGGTTTCATCATCATTCTTTCTATCAACAAAAAGATATGAAAATGTTAGTGGACTCATTAGGTCCTAGATTTTGATTCATAGCTTTGATACCACATGAAACATCTCCATTGAGATCTATCTATAAATATGTGATTTTTTTAAATTTAAACACATATACTATAAATATATTACACCATGAGAATCTAACCAATGATCATATAAAATATTTCAAGTGTGATAACTATAAATAAAGTATACTACAACATACATCACTGATCATTATCATCATAACAAAATATAACATAATACAAATATAGAAAGTAAATATAACTAACCAATCATAATTGATACATGTCTACAACCACTATTGTCAATGTGTAATAAATAAGTAATTATAGCTCATCATGATAATATTTCAATAATAAGTATAATACAATGCAATGTACATATATAAAATACATGGCTCTTTAGAGTATAGTTTCTTGAACTCTAATATCTATGATAATTTCAAGTGTCATCTCAAAAGTAGTACTATTGTGAAGAGAGAAAACATCAATAAAACACTTTTCTACACCAATTACAGACCAATGATCCCCTACACTAATTACATCAGGGAATGGTCCTCCCTTTATGGATGAATAGATAGTGATGAAACAAGAATCCAAAGAGACAAGCTAGTACTTGTGCACTATATGATTTTTAAAACTAAACATGCAGTGTATCATAGAAACCTATTTTATTTCAAGATATGACACAAATATGTAAATTATAATCATAAAATGATAATGTCTCACTAGACATTACTTTATTCAAAGTTTTCAAATAATAAATGATCTATGGATCAATCAAAATTTATACACAAGACTTGATCAAATTACCTTCATCTGTCATTGTGATGTTAGTAAACTAGTGAAGTCCATCTCACTACTTAGTATAATCAATACAAAATTTGTTTAACATCATATAACCAATAGATTCATATAGATTATAACATAATATCAATCATATCACATAACATGATAAACATAGGATAATCTAACATCATATATTTATTACATCAAACATATTAATAAATCTCACATTATTATCTATCTCATAATAGAAATAATAACTATAACTTATACCATCTAGATAAAACACACATTTATCTGCAGTTTCTAATTACTATAAGTATTTTTCAAATATACTACACTATGATAACCCATATTATCATAGTCTAATATTTTAAAGCATAAATACTAAGTATCACAACTAACTAAATAAATTAGTCATAAATCTATGGAAACATAAGCTTGTATTCAAACAACTAGACATAACAAAGAGAATATAAAATTTTAATCATTGTTTAACCAAGTTGCCAATATACAATATATTTATATAATAATAAGGCATAAGTATAATCCAATCACTGAACTAAATATGTAAGGATACAAAAAAAATAATTATACAGTTACCAATTTAAACATATATATAATGGATTGAGATACTCATACACAACCTTGTATGTAACGCATTAGGATATATATATATATATATATATATATATATATATATATATATATATGACTCAAATCATATAATTTTTCTACACACTTATTTCACTTAAGATTTAAAGGCATTGACTGCTCAAAATATTTTTTTGTAAAAAGGCATCGACTAAGTATTAAATAAAACCATATTAATAGTATATGGAGCACAATATAAATATATATATATATAACCATTAATTTAGTTCTAATAAATGACTCAAATCATATAATTTTTCTACACACTTATTTCACTTAAGATTTAAAGGCATTGACTGCTCAAAATATTTTTTTGTAAAAAGGCGTCGACTAAGTATTAAATAAAACCATATTAATAGTATATGGAGCAATATAGAAATGTTTATCGACATATTAATTAAAATGTCTATAAATATTTATAATTCCCCAAAAATTTAAGTTGATAACTTTTAAAATATAAATCATCAATATCAACAGGGAATTATACTAAATAATATGGCTTCTAGATTTATGTATAGTTGAGTATGACTTCATAAGTTGTTGTCTATAAAGGATGTATTTATCACATGTCATTATATATACATTCACTAGTTTATTGCAATAGAAATTGGGCATTTATAGAAATATAATTGATGTATAGATAATCCATATCTAACTAATTAAATAGTCTAAGTAACAAACAAAATTTAATACTTTGTCTATCTGACAGACTGTGCTTGCATATTTCTTAATTTAGCTTCTCTCCACACTTCTCTCTCTCTTCCTCATTCCTTTCTTTCCTTTCTTACGACCCCCTTTTCCTTCTGCTTTTCTCCTTCTAGTATGATGTGCCTACTCCCCAGGTTATCTCCATATATTCTTTTTTTTTTTCAATATGAAAAAGGCGAATGGATTTTTAAGATTTTTCCTTTTACTATTGTTTTTCTTTGTTTTTCATTATTTTAATAAATATCTTTTTTTATTTTTATTAAATTATTATTATTATTATTATTATTATTATTATTATTATTATTATTATTATTATCATCATCATCATCATCATCATCATCATCATCATTATCATTTTTTTCACTTTATTGAATTTTCTTAAATTTTATTTATTTTAACACTAATTAAATTAGCATCTTTTAATGTCATGATGGATTAATAATAATAAATCAATAAATCTGAATTTAATCTAATTATGCAAATCTCCAAAAGAATAATGGACACACATACATGTCACACAAGGTAAATTTCAAGTAACCATTTAAATTATGCTAGCAACCTTATTCAACTATCTAATGCAAATGACATCAAAACACATTATGCTCACTATTTTATTATGCTTTCTAACATGTGCTATGTAATATGGTGTGTACAGGGTTCTAGTCGATTTCTCTATCATCCTCCAATATCTCCAACTAGGTCACCCTCTCTGATGATGTTCTTCCTCCATCTTATTCTGAGAGATGATTTCTTTTACATTAACCTCACAATAAACAAGTTGTTCGATCATAACATCATGATATATATACATCATAAAATATAACTAAAATAATAAACTAATATGATCATAATATAAATATATACACTACAACTAACTCATAACAATGTAATCATGTAACCTAAGCAATATCCTACTATACCATAATGACATATATCTCAAAGCTTAATTAAAAACAAATAAATCAAATTTGTCAACTGTAAATATCTATAGATAATCAAATAGCTTGCTTAGCGAGAAATCAGTTTGTAACTATATATATAATCCAAAGGCTCATAATCCTTCTTATGCATATGTATGTATGTATAAAATAGTATAATATTTTTATATATTAAATATTAATTAGTATATAAATAATATTTATTATATTATTTTTGTATAATGAATTAATTATATAGTATATTATGAAAAAGTTATTTATTATGACAATGACAATTTAATAATAATATATAATGACAATTTAATTAATCTGGTTTATATATTGTTTTTAAAAATTAAAATGTTTTTTTATAATTAAAAAGTAAATTAATAAATACATATAATATTTAAAAATATAAATAATAATACAAATATGTAACAATATATCTTACATATCTAAAAGACCATACTAATTTAAAAGCATATATTATAAAAAAAATAGTTATACATTTATTATTTATTATAAATAATAAATGTATAATTTTAAAAATTAAAAAGAACACCTATCCCTATAAGTGTCTAGTGATGCAGAGTGTTGTTAGGATGATGGTGAATAAATATGTGAATAGGGAGCTAATAAAACTACTTAGGCAAAAATAAAACACCCATTGTCTTCTTTTCCTGGTTTTCTAATGTAAAATGTTGAAGAAATATCTATTATAGTTCAAAAAGAATGTGATTTGGGAAAACATAAATACCCTATAAAACAAATCCTTCCATTCCTCTTATGAAAAATAATTGTATTTTTTATTTACCTTTTTTTAGGTAAAATAATTTTTATATATTTTCTATTTATAGATTTGATTTTATATATAGAGTCTTTTCTTTTCATTTCAAAAGCTTGAATCCTATCAAAAGTTTATGCCTCAAGTATTATATAAAATTTTCAATCAGTTATTCACATATTATGGAAACAAACCTATAGCAGAGAAAGAGTAATATTGAAAACATCAAATTTTCATCATCAACAATCATCATGTTCATGTTTAAAAACATTAAGAGTTGCTCATATGATAATGAAAGCTTTTGATCATGCCTTGATAAAGCTTATTACAATTAACTACTGTAGTTACAAAGACTTAATAGATTTAAAATAAAATAAACTGAGGATTTTCTATTGCCATTGTCAGAATGATGTTCCCCTACACATAATATTTTTGAATGTTGTTTGTCTAACCCAGAATCATAATTTCTACTAGTGACCATGGGATTGCAGATATAAAATGTGATTTAGGTCTCAAAGAACCACGGTTGAGAAAATAATCATGATTAATAGCTGTCAATAACTGTCATTTGCACATAATTGTTAACAGTTACTACTGACAGTATACACGAATTAATGCCAACTACTTCAATATGACCAAAAAGGCATTTGGGAAGATTTGGAGATAAATCTAAGGTTCATTTTCCTAGTAGAAAATCTCTCCAATGTAATTTTATATATATATATATATATATATATATATATATATATATATATATATATATATATATATATATTTCATAAAAAATAATATCTTAATTATCGTAGGTAATTCCATAAAGTTGATGTCCATTTGATTATTTTCAAATTTTTCATTTTTGTTCTGAAAGTAAAGATTAAAATAATTAAGGTAACATCATATAAAAAATATTTTTCAATTATTTTAGGTTTTGTCTCAAAGAAAAGGGAATATTTGTGACTACTCTCGACGATAGAGATCGGTGGCCCACCACTAAAAATGTTTAGACCTTCATCTCGATTCCCACTTTCAAACACACGATGTTTGCTTCTACTTCTCCATTCATTGTATCTATTCTTTCCAAATGTGACAAGCTATTTTACCAGCCTATCAATGATTAAAAATGAATGGTTTACAAGACAAAATTGGAATTTTGAAATGCAGAAGGTCAAAAGAGAAGCGTGTACATATACATCAACATCAAAGGGGTAAGGCCCAACTTATCTGTCTCATAATTCCCACGAAACACCATTATAGAGACACTTTATGCCAATGATGTTGCAACTTACAACCAATGCAATTTATCACCATGCTTTAGTTTTACATCTTGAAAAATAATAGTTGGACAAGTTAAAGTTTCCCAATTATGGGTGTCGCATGTTCAATTGTAAGAACTAAATATAATGGGGCGATCTCAAAATGTTCCTGTAGGGTGTTGCCATGTTTACACCATCGATCCCTAAACATCGATTTATGCAAGAGATTTTAATTAGAAAAAAAAAAAAAAAACCTAAATATAAGTTCTTGCAAAAGATGATTCTAAATCCTAATTTATATTAACATGGATGTTCGAATGTACTCAACTACAGGTGCCATCTATTGCTCAAAACATTAAATTTAATTAATATTATATTATATATAATGTATTTCTATGTTTAAATATAGATTCTATTGATTGCATATTTATTATTCTAGAGAAGTTGCTTCTCCAACTAATCACATGGTGATACATAATATTTATTTTATATAATTTTTACAAAATAAAGATTAATTTTATATTTTAGAAAAGTTTAGACAATTTATTTTTAACTTTATTTAAAGTGGTCAATCACATGCATTTTTTATATAAATTTTAGAAAATAAAAATTAATTATATATTTTGGAAAAGTTTATTCTCATTTTTAGATTCAACAATTTATTTTTAATTTTATTTAAGGTGATTATTTGATTATTTTTTATTATTTTTATTTTTCAAATCAATAATTTTTTAAAAGTTGATTCAAGAAAAAAATAAATGATTATTCAAAGATTTGATACTTTTATAATTTATATAGATAAAAAAATAGTTTTTAAGATAAATTGTGTGAAATTTTTAATTTTTCTCAACATTTTGAATATGATCTATGTTTTTTATTTTATTTTGATAAAAAAATCGTAAATATGCACATTGAAAAAAATTAAAAATTTCACATAATTTATTCCAAAAACTACTTTATTAATTAACTCCCCATCAATAATATCTATGAATTTAACTCATAAAAGTTGGAAATGAATCCTCATGTGACATGTGCATTTAATGCCTAGACCAAATCATGCCTTTTTATATTTGTGGAGCCATTTGTTTGTGTTATATAAAATTTATATGGTTGTATTCGGTGGTGTTTATTTCCATTAAAGAAAAAGCTTCTACAATCAAAGGAATTAATAGCGTTCAAGGTTTTGATGTCAACTTTTTTATTAGATAACTTTTTATTAATAATTTTATGCTGCCAAAAAGTATATACATTTCAAAGCTATATATAGTTTTTATATTATATTTTTTTTTTAATGTACTGAAATAGTGAGGTTTTGTGTGTTTTAAAGGTTTTGTCATTTACAGTGATGAAAATAGAGAATTTTTATGATTTACTGCAAAACTAGTTTTTTTTTTTTTTTTTAAATTAAGAATTTGATAATATTTTGAAGTGTCTTTCAAATAGAGTTTGTGCAATATATTTTTATTGGGTTTATTTGAAGTATTTAATTTTTGATTTAAGGTTTGGATTTTCCTTTTTCTATATTTTAGAATATATGGAAAATAACAATGAATAGTGTATATGTGTGTGTGGGGTGTACTTTAAAATCAATTTTAGTGTTGGTTTTGTTTTTTCAATCATTTTTCTTGTCAAGGTTTTGTAATTGATAGAAAATTTTGAGTTATGAATAATTTATGTCGAGGGATATACATTTGATGTATATATTGTTGTATTTGGTTTTAAGATCTTAGGGGTTTTAATATATGGAAGTATTGGAATGCCTTGTTAGTTAATTACTTTGTATATATGTTGTGTTAATTTTTTTTAGTTTATTTAGTTTGTGGTGTTTTTCTATATTGAAAATAAATATTTCGATGTAGAATTATAAATTTGATATTACACACTTAGAAATATTAAATTTAATAAACTTTGACATAATTGAAAATTTGTGTACACATTTGAATTGTATGCACACTTTTTGATGATCATCTACTCATCTATTGTCTTGGCCAACATATTACTAGATACACATATTCATGATCATCTTTGTCTATGCAAGAGCACTCCAAAGTCCCAAGATTTATTTTTCATATCTCATATCAGTAATTTTTTATCCTATGACAACACCAACAATAATAAAAATGTTGCATTTTTTTATAAGTGTTTTATTTTGTTGGTAGTTTCTCTAAACACTCAAAAACTAATTTTTAAATTGGAACATCTCAATTAGGTCAGCTTAGATATGTTTCATGGGTCATGCATAGTGTGAAAAATCTAAAAGTTATCTATAAATATAAATAAAGCCTAAGGTCATATTCATTTAGAACTCATATGGAAAAGTCACAAAAAGTTTCGCAAACCCTATAGCACTCTCTTGAAACATTATATGAAGGCATACACATCTTAAAAACCCCTTCCTGGAGAAACTCTAGAGCTAAGTCCGAATACAAATAAACATTAAATATGTATGTATTCAAGTGTCTAAAAGCAAGTATTGCATTGCATTATATCATATTCATGATGGTTTACACACACATAGGTATGATAACTTTATGTGGTTTGAGCCCTCTTTGGATTATTATAATATATGAATACTTAGTCACACAATGAGGAGTGGTTGGGATTGTCCAACTATTTTATTAAAATTTGGAATTAATTCGGTTATTAACTCTTATTAAGATAAAATTTATTGAAGGGTAGAAAATTTTATAAATGACTTGTAACTATTAGAATGAAATAAATTACTAAAATAGACAGAGCTCAAATGAATTAAAGAAGCTAATTATGAAACACAAAAAAAGACCTAGTTGATTTATTCCTATCATGTTGAGTTTGTTTGATTATAAGAATATCAAAGATGACCAAATTATACTCATTAAGTGTGTGGAACTGAATATAAATTGTCATTATTTTGGGTCAAAATTATCTAAAAATAGTCAAGACCGACTACCACTATTGTTCTCTATGGGTATATCTTGACTCGCATATGAAAACATGAAACTTTGGTTAAAATCACTTGCATAGGTGTTTGAAATATGATTGTATATAAAAATTTGACCTTCTACTATGTGCATATAACCTGCAAATGACCTCTTCAAGGTTATATATATATACTAAGGTTTGTGTTGGTTAAAAAGATATAAAAATAAAGGGGGGAGTGTAATGCATTGAAGAAACCCTCATCACCCCCATGATGATTGAATATTGCTTACATATCTAGATTATTCCAAAGAGGGAATCAAGCCAACATAGTTCTCCCACCTACAGTGCTTAGTGTAATAGTGCTCCATTGCCATATCAATGTATCTAGAGATGGCTTAAATACTTTATAATGCTTTCCTTGACTTGGATAAAATAAGTTTATGGCTTTTCTAAGGATTTAATATTCATGGATATAATTGAATTTGGAGATAATAGGTCATATTTGCCTAATGTGCAATAGTATAAGTGTGCCTCCATAATGGAATTTATAAGTGGTAGAATAAGTGCCTTAGATGTGATTTTATAGCAGTCCCAATGGGCGAAACTTCATGTTATATTTCCTAAAAATGTAGACCAATCTGTCAAAGAGGGTTTAAATTTGAAAAAGAGTCACTGATGGGTGAAGAACAAGATCAACCTGTAAAGGAAGGGATCGACTGATGATCTAAACCTGTTTGGGTTTATTCTAACTTGAAAGTGTAATATTTAATCTCTATAATTTAACATGTCCATATAGATGATTAGATATTTTTTAGTGATATATATATATATATAGGTGCAAAATAAAAATAATAGTTATGATAGATTGAGGCGGTTAAATAGAACCAATTTAAGTTCTTAAATCATATAAGGTAATAATATGCTAAAACTAATGTTATCAAGTATTCATGACCAAATATTAGTATTTACATTCCCTCACCGCCTCCCCCCCAATCTAGAAATGAAATTACTAGAGTAAAAAGAAAGTTTTCATAGTTTGCACAACACACTTTACCTTTGGGAGGAAGCTCCAACCATGTAATATGTTCCATAATAAATCATATAATGATGTAAAATTAGTTAACATCCATATGTGAAATCAAAAATTAAAGTGTAATTAGAATTTCAAAATGTTATAAATAATAATGGAAGGAATACACCTATATGTATGAAAATAATGTTCCTTTTATAAATTTGATTGAAGATGATGCTCACTTGAATCATTAGAGAATTGGTTTTTTCCATTAATCTATTGGATGGATTCATTCCTTTGTTGAACCAATGGTGAATTGAGGGTGATCAAACCTCAAGTTGAAATGAATGTGTATAGAAAATAAAACCCACAGACTTATGTAAAAATCTTAATTTGTGATGTTTCTCTTTATACTCCCAAGATGGAAATGGATTAGAAACCATGATGGATTCACATGATATAATTATGGAGGGAAATGAATCTTCAATATGCACTATACACTTTAACTGGATCAAATATAATGTGCTCAATAGAGATTGACTACTATGCAATGCAATATGTTGGCTTTTGACACTTGACAATGTGTAACTTTGACCTATATTTAAGTGTTCATACTTATCTTAAATATTATTCATTTTAGGGGTTTTAGTATTTTTATGTTTTGGGATAGTGCCACAAGGATGTGCAAATGAATGCCCAATGATTACTAAAAAGGAATAACCTAAGGCTTGTCTTATATATTTAGAAGACTATTTGGGTAATTTTTATCATAACCAACATGAAAAATGTGTGGATTGACTCAAAGGAGGTCTGATTTGAATTTTTAAAAATATACATTTAGATAACTTAGGACCTTATAAGTGAAGGAAAACACTACCAGTAAATGGTAGTGTCTAATTATTTTTTACATTGTTTATATAAGAAGGAGGAAATACTGATTTAGAAAATAGTGATAGTTTCTTAGGATAATATAAAAATAGGGCATAGACTTGGGAGATCATGTATATGAATGATAGTAAATTTGGTATTAAAAGTCTATAGAGATTTTAATGAATATGAGATAATTTGACAAAGATTCAAATATGGACGCAAAAGTCATTTGTAGTGTTAAAGTATAGGTAAAAAATGATATTTTTAAATGTTTAATACTACTTATGTATCTAAAGGAAGATGACTAAATTTGTCCATCCATCACTTTTTGACATTATAGAATAATAATTATGTTCTATTTATTATTTTTTATCTTCTTCTGCATGTGCAACATTATCATAATTATTGACAAGTTCTGCATCAAAACAAAAATACACAAGAATGTAAAAGAACGATATCCAATGACATTGGATAATGTGAAAAAAGTATGAAGCTAAATGATCCTACATTAAATATATGATTTTTATCATTTTTAAGGTTACTTTATTCAATAATTGATTAAGGATAAGATGGTTAGGATTAATAAAAAATTTCCCCAAAGAGAAAATGAGGCTATTTTTACACTAATTCAGGATGACTAAAATCTCCTTCTTATATGTTGTCGTGTGCCATTCCATATAATTAAATTTCATGTTTTAATATGGAATGGGATCATCGCCATAATAAATTATTGCACCAATTTTAAATCCAAAAACATCACATCAATAACAAAAGACTTGGAAAAATCAAGGATATTAAAATTGGAGTAGAGGAAACAACTTGTTTTAGATCCTAAAATTATATTTTTTCCTTAGTATACCACCTAAATTAATCATTCTCAATGAGGTTTGTCAAATGATGGACTATTATGGAGAAGTTTCTTACAAATTTTATATAGAATCATGCCAATCTTAAGAAACAATGAAATTTCCTTAAGATTCTTGGGCATATGCCAATCAATTATGACCTTGATATTTGTAGGGTTAGTGTGCAACCCCTCAAAATAAATAATGTGTCCAAGGTACTCTAAGAATGAATTAGTAAATCCACACTTAGAAGCATTATCATACAAATTTTCCTTATCAAAGATATCCAACACAATATCTAGTTGCTTGATATAGGTCTCCAATGAATTTATAAAATAATATATATACTCATAAGGTATATGGTAAAAATTATGTATGAATTTAATGAATAAATTTTTCAATAGTGCCTAAATTGTAGCAACAACATCATTAAGACAAAGAAGCATGACTCTAAATTGGTAGCATTAATGATGAGTTTTGAATTGAATCTTCTTTTGGTCTTGAATTTGAGCTAGTATTTAATAGTATATATAATGGAGGTCTATCTTTGGAAAATAATTTCCCCAATCAACTAATTGAAAATTATCAATCCTTTGCATGGGAAATTAATTTTTTAATTTTATTTATTTGAAATCCTTATAATAAATACAATATATCCTTCTTTTTGGCTAGGATAAATGGATCATGATACATGATCTTACTATTGATGATGATACTAAATTCTGAGTGTTAAATTATTTTTTAATGTCTTTAAATTTTGAAAATTTCCATAGATTTATGCATGTGTACAAAATTTATCCCTTGTAGAGTAAATATCAAATATGTGTTCTAATTCCACATCAAGTAGAAAGGTCTTTGGTAGATCTTAAAAAACTAACTTGTACTTTAAAAGTAGCTATGGTATTACTAGGGCATGTTCTTATGGGATACAAGAGTCTATATCCATACATTAAAGTTAACCCATAAACCCAAAATAATGATTCTTCATATTTTTATTTATTTGATTATAATCAACTATTTTTATTTCCATTAGGGATAAAGACTTGGTAGTATACTCATGATCACTTTCTATAATGTCAATAATATATCTCTTGATTATAATCTCTAAAGCATGATCATCGGTGGAGCATTTTCCATGTGATTATAATCTCTGAACCCCCAAAATGACCTACACTCCCCAATATCAACAACATATAATTCCCTCTTGAGTACATAATATGCCATTGAAATTTTACATTATGCAATACTCTAGGCAATCAATTATTATGTGACCTAGAACCATATGGTAAAAATATCAAAGGTGTTTACATGAAGGACAACATATTGATTTGTTTCTTATCTATAATATGAATTATACTTTCTAGATTAACTAATAAAAACACCTAAAATATTCTTGATATGGAAACGAAATATTAAGGTGTCTAAATGGTCCAACCCTACCATGCCAAAAAGTGAACGTCATGGTTCCTGTATTTATAATATTTAAGGATACATTATTTTTAGTTCACATTTTAAATCAACTTGATCGAGGGTACCCTCATTATCAAACTCTAAATTTAGCTTAGATGGACACAAATCAAATTTTCCATTATTGAGAGAAATTAAGATAATGTTTTATAGTAATAGATATAGTGTAAAATCAACAACTGTGATTTTTTTAACTTTGAAGACCAAGATTTACCCATATCCTTGGGTTTCCTAAGACTTTAAAATATAATTTCTTACCATTTTTTTGTATGGCATCAAAATGTTTTTATATTATTCAACCTATAATAATAGGTATTTCCAAAGAGTGTGGTTAAAAATTCCTCATCTTTATTTCAATCTTAACTTGTGAGTTGTGTTGAGCATTGTTCCTATTATTGAGGTTTGGCATTGATGTTATCATTGATGTCAAAGGTCCTTGAGAAAGGTTTTCATGAGGTCATTAAAGAATATAGATATGAGAGAGGATATTGATCAGTGTTTCAATGATTATGAGAATATAATACATTTTTGACTACATGAGTGATGTGAAGGTTAGCATGGAAGGTCATTCATACCAAAGTTGTCAAATGTTTAAACCTAGTAAGTGACTTGAAAAGGTATGTGCATAGGATGCCTAGTCTTGTGCATCAAGGGTTATAATGGTGTAGTGAGATGAATGCACATAGGAATGAAATGTTTTATATGAGGAATTAGATCACTCATGTGAGTCTTAGGGTGATCCTCCAGGGGTAGGACCTACAGACCGATTCTGGACCTAGACCACTTCTATACCCTACCTAACCTAATGAGGCATCATGATCTATTGTCAAGATGCATGAAATATGTATGGTTTGCAGGTCAAGGGCTAGAGAGCAAAGAGAGAGATGGTGGCCAAATGAGGTACAAGTTTTAGATTTTAGGATAAGAATAAGCATGTGAGATTTTTTATTGGTATGATAGACTATCCCAAGCATTTTTACCAAGTATGAGGTAAATTTTTTAAATTTTAGGCTTGAAAAAGTGTGTTAAGGTCTCTTGAGTGTACAAGTTTATGAGTTGTATACCTAAGAAGGTTTTTCAAGTGTTCATTGGAATGTGTAACCTCTGCATGGGAACATGAGATATTCATGGTAAGTGGGTAAGGGTCCTAGATCAAATTTATAGGCATTATTTTTTTGAATTAGTGGCTAAGCCTTATGAATGATTGCTAACAATGGAATATGGTTTGAACCCTTAAGGAACCCTAATAGTGACTTGATATGAAAGAAGTATTTATAACATGCTCAAATGGATTGGTATGGATATTTTATTTATTTGAAGTTGTAGTAAACTCTCCCAATCATATCCATGTGTGATTAAGTCTTCAGTTGAGGGAGTGGACCCTACAAGAAAGGCCTTATTTCTCAAAGATTTATTGTAGCAATCAGAGTTGACCAAGTCAAAGTTAATAAATGGATGGAGGACAAAGATTGAGATTTTAAGTTTGTGTTCATGAATGTTTCTTGACAATTTATATCCCTCAGGTGTGTTAAATCAATCACCCAAGTTGGCTAGTCGCTAACAGGCCTAATGGTGGAAATAGTGAAAAACCCATGTAGCAATGAGAAGAGGTTTAAGAATGAGTTATCATAAAATAAGGATGAATCCAAGTGCATGGAGAGATTTCTCAGGACTTGAAATACATTCTCATTTTTTTAATAAGTTTTGGAGGTTAGTGGATATGATAAAAAAGTTGCTTACAAGTTCACTTGTTTGGCTCAATGAGGTCTATGTATAGTGAGGTTATGAGATTGGTCTACAAGACCAATTTTGTCATTTGAACATATTATATATCTATTTGGGAATGGTATAATTATGTCATAAGATCATATACATGCATAACAAGTCCTTGAAGGTATCTACATAGTTTTTAAAGGTCATTATCACTATGACTATGCTTGAAGGTATTTTGGTAATTCTGAGTGGGCTATTTGCAGACAAGGGATTGAGTCCTATTTCACTGAGTTGTGAAGTATAAGTCATATGGTGATGTCCCTGAGGTCATATATCTTCTATGTATGTGTTTTATTAACATTATTTATTTTCTAGTTTATGCTTAATCTTCAATAGTTTAAGATAAACTTTTTGTTGGTTTATAGGCCTAATTATAAATAGTGCTAATGGCGTGCTTCAAGTGATGATTGGAGCTAAAATGTGTCATAGACATAAGATGAGATTATTAGGGGTATATTTGAGTTTAATATGAAGTTTTTTTTCCATGTGTTGTGTTTTAAAGTGTTCCAAGAAGATCAAAGGGTAACATGTAATAATGAAGGACTAATTGAATTAGGTCTCCTTAAGGCCTAAAGAAGGATTTGGTCTATTTGAGTTATGATTGACATAATATAATGTTTTATTGATGTTTTTATCATGTCATAAGGCCTATTGTGTGGAAAATATAATTTAACAAGTGTGTATGGCTGATGAAAAAGTGTATGAGCAAGAGTAAGGCCTAATAGGCCTAATTGACAAGTTAGAGAAAATGAGTTGAAGCGAAGGATATAATACCTTGAATAGATGAATAAGGTATTATACACCATAAAAATGGTATATATAAAATATAATAAACATCTAAAAAGGTTAATGTGTATGAAAATCAAGGTAATATGACCTAATCAAGTCAAGAAGAGGGCTAGTTGAGCGAAGAGGCCTAGAAGATAGTTTGAGAGGGATAATAGTGTGAAGAGATGAAGAGATGGTCTCATTAGTTGGTTGATAAAAAAATTGATTTGAAGGTGATCAAAGAAACTAGGTGGATTAGTTAGTGTTGAGTCATCTAGGGGGTTGGTACCTCCTTATAAGTGGATGCTTACTAAAGCCTATCTGGGTTGGTGCTTAGCTAGTTAGGGTTGGTGCTCCATAGGAAGTTGGTGCTTCACTAAATTTGGTATTTTGACTTATAGGATTGTATTCCATTGAACACATTAGTGGGTTTTATTCCCTTTGAGGGGTTCCCACTCATATGTGTGTTTCTTGTGTTATGCTCATGTGAATGACTATTTATGCATTGTTATATCTCTGTATTGATTTGATGGTTCAAAGAATGTTAAAATATATGTGAAATAAATTTTTAAGAGACTGATTCACCCCCAAAATCATTTTGTTTCCATCAATTTATATCAAAGCCAAGTCCTTTAAAATAAGTCTAACAACTTGAAGGTGATTCTAAGAAACACAAGATGTCTTGTGATCAAAAGGAAGTAGACATCATGTATGATGAAGAAGACTATTATGATAGTGAAGATGGAGAAGCCGAGATCATAAGTTCCCTTGATGATATGCAGCATTAATAAAAGAATATAAAGGATCTCAAGAGTCAGTTATAAGGTGTCAACATAAGGTTTAGTTCAAAGGAAGTTAAGTATGACTGGTTGAAGACAATCCCAGATTCCTTGAATGTTGAGCATGAAAAACTCATAAAAAAGATGAGAAATTTTGAGAGAAAGTGTGAGAATTCATAACAAGTCAATAGTACCAAAATGTAAAGACCAATTAGGAAGCCCAATGAAATAAAGGATAAGTCATGAAGGGACCATGGGAAAAGGATTAATCAATCAAGAGGTAAGTAAAAAAATATTGT
This sequence comes from Torreya grandis, assembly GCA_037957365.1. Classification (NCBI taxonomy): domain Eukaryota; kingdom Viridiplantae; phylum Streptophyta; class Pinopsida; order Cupressales; family Taxaceae; genus Torreya; species Torreya grandis. The sequence continues at coordinate 2,071,085 of JARHVA010000389.1, forward strand.
TTGCTACATTTGTCATTATATAGGACACATTACAAGATTTTTCTCTAATATATTTAGGACATCAAGATTCAACAAAACATATTAATCTCCTAGAATGTATGAGAAGAATCAAAAATTGATATTGAAGCCAAATCAAGTTAGGACTGGTCATATTGAGTTCAAGAGTCAAGATGGCCTATTTTCTAAGGAGGAATAGAAGACCAAAGAGGATTCTATTCTAGCTCATACTAACTTTCAAATTCAAGATGAAGGCATGAAATGGTATATAGATAATGGTTTCTCAATCCACATGATATGAGATGGAAATAATTTCATCTCATTGAAAAAGAATGATGCATGAAAAGTGAGGTAATATAGTTGGCAACGGTGTCTTGAGTTTGGATAATAGGAAGACCAAGACACAAAATGTGTTTTATGTGGAAGGTTTGAAACATACCCTACTTAGTTTAATTAAAATGTGAAATCAAGGACACACACTAACTATTCATGGTAAAGGGTGTGAGATAAGGGGAGCCAAATTAGGAAGGCTAATTGTTAATGTTAAGAGGACTTTGAATAATCTATATGTATTAAATGAGATCAAGAAGGAGAGATGATTCATGAAAAACATAGATGAAAGTTGGCTATGAAAAATAAGGTTAGGTCACCTAAACTTTGACAATTTTATCAATATTAGCACTAAGAAGTCTGTGAATAATGTGCTTGAGATCACCAAACCTACAAACATACTTTAGAAGGCTTGTCAACATGGTAAGAAGACTGGAAGAAGGTTCAATTCTAAGGAATACTCTACTACAAGACCCTTGGATTAAATACACACAAATATATATGGGACTACAAGAATTCAAATCATTCAAGGAGATAACTACTTCATGTTACTTATATATGATTACATAAGAATGACTTAGGTTTCATTCTTGAAAGAAAAGACAGAAGCTTTGGACAAGTTTAAGGCATTAAAGGATCTTGTTGAGAATGAGAAGAATATGAAGATTAAGTGTCTAAGATATGATAAAGGAGGAGAGTTTTGTTCCAATGATTTTGATGAATTTTATGAGGTTCATGGAATAAGGAGACAATTATCAGTAGCTAGGACACCTTAGCAAAATGAGGTAGTGGAAAAGAAGAATATGACAATATAAGAGATGGCTAGAACTATGTTAAATGAGTCAATATTATATGATGTATATTTAAGAGATGTATTAAGAATTTTAGTGTACATTTTGAATAGAGGACAAATAAGAACTAATGGAAAAAAGAATCCTTATGAACTATGGAAGGGTGGACCTGCCAATATGGAACACTTTAGAGTGTTTGGGAGAAAATGTTTCATCAAAAGAGATTATGAATACTTGGGAAAGTTTGATTTTAAATTTGATGAAGACATATTCTTAGGATACTAATCAATGAGCTTAACATATATATTTTATAATAGGAGGCTACAAAATATAGTGGAAATCACCAATGTAAAGATTGATGAGACAAGGAAATCACACTCATAGTCAAAGGACACTTTTAGAGAATTTGGACTTTAATAACGAAGAGAAGACTATAGAGGTTGGTGAGAAAGAAAAATAAGTTGAAGAGATACAAGACTCAAAAGGACACTCAAGACAAATTCAAAGAAATCACCCTGAATCTCAAATGATTAGCAATAAGAATGTAGGTATGCAAACAAGAAGAAGACTAGTAAGTGATCTAAATCAATAGAATGTTGCTATATTATCCAAATTTAAACCCAATAATCTTATATAATCAAGAAAATATAAAATTTGGATAGATGTTACGAATGAGGGGTTAGAACAAATAGAGAAGAATGAGACTTGGGAACTAGTTCCTAGGCATAAAGATAAGAATGTCATTGAAATAAAATGGGTGTTTAAAAACAAGTTGAATGAAGATAGAGAATTCACTAGGAACAAGGCTAGATTGGTATGCAAGGGGTATGCACAGGTTGAAGGGGTAGACTTTTAAGATACCTTTACACCATTAGAAATGTTGGAGGCAATTAGATTTTTTCTAGCATATGCATGATTCAAAAGGTGTAAGGTATACTAGATGGATGTCAAATTTGCCTTTTTAAATGGGAATTTGGAGTAAGAAGTGTACATTGAGAAACTTGAGGGCTTATCACTATCATATGACAAATACTAGGTTTTTAGATTGAAAAATCTCTCTATGGTCTAAATCAAGATCCTAGAGCTTGGTATGTTAGGTTAGATAGGTATCTGTTGGATCAAAGATTCAAAAGAAGAGTTGTAGATAGTAATCTATACATCAAGATAGAAGATGACCATCAGTTGATAGTTGTTTTCTATGTGGATGACATCATATTTGGTGGAAATAATGAGAACATGACCAAGGCCTTTAGAAAGGTGATGAATTAATATTTTGAGATGTCCATGTTAGGATAACTATCATTCTTTCTTGGGTTGAAAATCACTCAATCTAAAAAATGTATATTCATCTCACAATCCAAGTATATAAGAGAGATGTTGAATAAGTTTGAGATGGAAGATTACAAGTTAGTTAGTACATACATGATCATAAGGTGTAAGTTGAGAAATGAATATGAGTCTTCAAAGGTCAATCAGATGTCATATAGGTCATTGATTAGAATTTTGTTATACACCATTGCCTCTATACCTGACATCATGCAAGCAGTAGGTCTTGTGGGAAGGTTTTAAGTAGATCCAAAGGTGAATCATCTGTAAGTAGTCAAAAGGATACTTAGGTATCTCAAGTTGATTATGTAGTATGGCTTGTGGTATCCAAGAAGTAAGGATTTAAATTTCACATCCTATATAGATGTAGACTAGGCAAGAATCCTAGATGATAGGAAAAGTACCAGTAGAGGAGCTTTCTTCTTAGGTGGGTCCTTGGTTTCATTGATAAGAAAGAAGCAACCATCAATAAAATTATCCACTTGTGAGTCTAAGTACATTTCATTAGCTTCATGTTGCACTCAAGTTCTATGGATGAAATAGACCTTAAAATACTACAAGGTGGAGTATGATGGTCATAGCTCTATTTATTATGATAATACAAGTGTTATAAGCATCTCAAATAATTTGTGTCATGTACTCAAGGACCAAGCACATTCCCATTAGGTATGATCTTATAATAGTGAAGGTACGTAAATAAATGTCAGACCTGAATATGTTTCTACACAGGATCAAATTGTAGACAATTTGACTAAACCACTTCCAAAGGTATTATTTGAACACCTAAGATAGGAATTAGGTGTAATTTTTTACCCCTATCAATCATTGAGTAGGATAAGTACTTAGAGGGATATAATCATGCTCATTATCTCAAATAATATGTGATTTATTCCAAGAATGAATTTACAGAGATAGGGGGAACATGTTTGTTTTTTGTCTCATAAACTCATAGTTCTATGTGTTGAGTATTTTGGTTACAAGGAGTGTGATCCAAGGAGTTGCAAACATCACTTTGTGACTTACGTCAATGGGGGAGAAAGAATAGGATGGGGAGATAAGAATGATCATTTTCTAGTGTATTTTTCCATAAATAACAAAGGGGGAGATTGTTGAGCATTGTTTCTTTTTTTGAGGTTTAGCATTGATATTGTCATTGATGTCAAAGGTTCTTGAGAAAGGTTTTCATGAGGTCATTGAATAATATAGAGATGAGAGAGGACATTTATTATTGTTATAGTTATTTTAAGAATTAAATACATATTTTACTACATGAGTGATGTGAAGGTCAGCATGGAAGGTCCTTGTTATCAAAGTTGTCAAATTCTTGAACCTAGTAAGTGACTTGAGAAGGTATGTGCATATGATGCCTAGTCTTGTACATGAAGGGTCATGATGGCTTGGTGATATGAATGCACATAGGCATGAAAGGTTGTATTAGGTTGATTTATCATGTATATGAGGAATTATAGTACTCATGTGAGTCTAAAAGTGAGCCTACAGGGGTAGGGCCTATAGACCTAATCTGCACCTAGACCACTTCTAAACCCTACCTAGCCTAATGAGGCATCATGATATGTTTTAAAGACACTTGAAATATGTATGGAAATGATTGATCATGGTAATGGGTTTTATTTCATGTATATGAGCTTTTGAGAGCTTAGACAATGGTTAAAAGGTCAGTTTCTAGGACTAATGTGGTTTGCAGGTTAAGGTCTAGAGAGCAAAGAGAGAGATGGTGGCTGAATAATGTATGAGTTTTACATTTCAAGATAATAATGAGAATGTGAGATTTATCAGTGGTATGATATATTTTCCTAGGTGTTTTGACTAAGTTTGAGGTCAAATTTTGAAGGTTTATGGTTGAAAAAGTGTTTTCAGGTTCTTGAGTGTACAGGGTTAAGAGTTATCTACATGTATTCATTGGCACATGTAACCTCTACATATAAACCTAATATATTAATGGTATATGGTTCAGGGTCCTATCTCAATTTTCCAAGCATTATTTTTTATAATGAGGGGTTAAGCCTTATGAACAATTGTTAACAGTGGAAGATGGTTTAAACCCTCAAAGAACCCTAATAGTGACCTAATATGAAATAAGTTGCTTTAAAATGCTCAAAATGGATTGGTATGGATATTCTAGTGATTATAAGTTTTATTAAACTCTCCCAAGGATCTCTAGGTGTGATTGAGTCCTTAAGTGAGTGAGTAGACCTTATAAGAAAGGCCTTGTTTCTTGGATATTTTTTGTAGCAGTTAGAGTTGACCAAGTCAAAGTTTCTAAATGGATAGAGGAAAAAGTTTGATATTTTTAGTTTTTTTAATGAAGGTTTATTGACAAGTTTTATCCCTCAACTATACTAAATCGGTAATCCAAGTTCACTAGTCACTAACATGCCTAATGGTAGAAATAGTGAAAAACCCAGATAGCAGTGAGAAGTGGTTTAAGAATGTGTTATCATGGAATAGGGATGAATACAAGTGCATGGAGAGATTTTTAATCAGTTTTAAGACATGATAATTTTTTTATAATTTTTATATTTCAGTGTTTATAATGAAAAATTTGCTCACAAGTTGACTTGTTTGGCTCAGTGAGGTCTATGTACAGTGAGGTTATGAGATTGGTCTGCAAGACCAATATTCCCATTTGACCATATTATCTATCTATATTATAATGGTATAATGATACCATAAGATCATATACATACATAATAAGTAATTGAAGGTATATACATAGGTGTTGAAGCTCATTATCACCATGACTATGCTAAAGGTATTTTAGCAGTTATGAGTGGGTTATTTATAGAGAAGGGTTTGAGTCCTTTTGCCATGAGTTGGTAAGTATAAATAATATGGTGATTTAAATGAGGCCATATAAATTATTTATATTTTTTTTATTTCCATGATTCATCATCTAATTTATGATTAATCTTTAGTAGTTTGAGATAGACTTTATGTAGGTTCATAGGCCTAATTTTGAACAGTGTTAATGGCATGCTTCAGTGGTAATTAGAGATAAAATGTGTCATGGACCTAATATTAGATTATTATGGGTCTATTTGAGTGGAATATGAAGTTTTATTTATATTTGAGGTGTTTTAAAGTGTTACAAGAAGATCAAAGGTAATGTTTACTAATGAAGGCCTAATTGAATAAGGTCTCCTTAAGGACTAAAGAAGGATTTAGTCCATTTGAGAAATGGATGACCTAATGTAATTTTTTAATCATGTTTTTGGCATGTCCTAAGGCCTATTTTTTGTAAAATTTAAGTGATCAAGTGTGTATGGTTGATCAATAAGTGTATGAGAAAGAGCCTAGTATAAGAGCAATGCCTAATAGGCCTAATTGACAAGTTAGAGAATGAGCGAGTTGAACCAAAGGATACAGTAATTGAAGAGATGAAGGAGGTATTATAGACAATAAAAATGGTGAATATAAAATATCATGAAGATATAATAGGATTAATATGTATGAAAATCAAGGTTAGATGACCTAATCAAGTCAAAAAGAGGGCTAGTTAAGTGAAGAGGCCTAGAAGGTAGTTTGAGAGGGATAAGATTGTGAAGAGATGAAGAGGTGTTACTCATAAATTGGTTGAAAAATAAGGTGATATAAATGTGATCAAAAAATCAATTGGTTGAGTTTTTTTTGAGTCATTGAGGGAGTTGGTGCCACCTTGCAAGTGGGTACTTGCTAAAGCCTAGCTGGGTTGGTGCTTAGCTAGTTGGGGTTAGTTCTCCATGTGAAGTTGGTGCTTCACTAAATTTAATATTTTAACTTATAAAATTATAGTTCATTTTAAAATATCAATGTGTTTCTTTCCCTTGATATTTTCCTACTCATATGTGTGTTTCTTGTGTTATGCTCATGTGAATGACTCTTTATGCATTGTTATATCTTTGTATTACTTTGATGGTTCAAGGAATGTTAAAATATGTGTGAAATAAAGTCTTAAGAGACTGATTCACCCCATCCCCAAATCTTAGTCATTATTTTTCCAACAAGTTATAAATATAGATATTATACACTAGATTCAAAATAAGTTTGGCATTAGACTCCAAAAATTATAACTTTTTTATATACTCCACAAACATAAGTTTTTAAAAATTGTACTAACTAGTTATCATATGCCTCATCCTATTTATAATTTTCCATTTGACTTAAATATTTGTAAAAATAATAAAACTCTTAATTAAGGTTTGTAAAAATATAATTCCCTCTACACATATGGAAACATTGTGTAAATGTTTTAGGGCCATATTCATCTTATCATATATAATTTTAATCTTTTGCATCCTAAATGTCAGTTTGAGCTTGCTCAACCTATACATTTTAAATATATACTTTACATGAAAAAGTATTCTTGTACACATGGAAAATTTCACTCATAGCTTAACCCTTAGCTTAGGACCTTTCCACTACTCTAAGGATCACATTTTCTATCTCACTATGCCTAAATGCTTATATTATAGTCCCATCCTAATATTTTGATTACCTAGATTACATGTAACCCATAATATGCTTTAAAATTAATATATGTCCTTCACTTTTAGTTACATATCTTTAACATTTTCCTCTATGTTAGGAAACTAACATCAATGCTAGTGTCCCTAGTCTAACAATAGTGTTCATACCTTAAAATCACTAAAATTTGTGAATATTTTGATATGAATGGGTTGAACTATTTATATTAATTAACCATGATACGAGATGTTTTAAAATGGTGTAATAAAAATACAAAACAAGGCTCACTCATTTATAAATATATCAACTAACTGAGCAATCACCTATCAATCTCACTAAATTATTTTCACAACTAAGTTTTGATGCCCTACTTTTACCTATTTATATATTAGTCATAGGAGAAATATTATCATAGGTATGAAGCATTGAAAGAGAAACCCATGAAAAATATTTTTTTCAATATAAATCACTACATGCACTCACATATAGTATATTACACTATTATTCACACACAATCCTACATTAGGGGAGAACTACATTAGTTTGAAGACGTATTCAAGAATATGGATATATAGCCAATGTTCATTGATAGAGGGGGTATTTGAGTTTAGCTCAACTTCACTTGATCCAACTAACCCCTATTTTGAAATGCAACATTCCCTAATTAGAGGACATAGATTTTTGAGTTACACACTGATATCTAAAACCTGTTCACATGACTTGAGTAGAAAATATGCAAGGTAATAAGGAAATTTAATAAGCACATGTGGATTTTATAGAAAAGGGTCTTATACTTTAGTTTAGGTATAATATTTGGTTCTAGGATAGATGCATCAACACTAGTGTCCCTATTTTGATGCTAGTGTCTACATTGATAGAGAGCAAATTTATAGAATCTAATAATCATAACTAGACATCATCCTATTTATTTATTCATTTACGCTTCTCAAATCATCTTGTGCATCATTAAATAAAATTATTATTATTCCTTCATTATTTATAAATCAACTTTTATTATCTGGGATTTTACTTTCTATATTTAGCATATTTCTATAATTTAGTACCATATCATAATATATTGTGAATCATAATATTTAATTGGATTGATTACTAGAATATATTTCTTCTTAGTTGATTAAACTATTATCCCAACCCATGTTTATAAAAAATGGTAAAACATTATGTGAAGTTGACCTTCGAGTTTTCTTATGTAAACCCTAACTTGCCCTAGGGTTTTGTCTTCTAAAATTTCCATATTGTTGTGATCTTTTTTTTTCAGATCTAAATTCTTCCATTACTATAGGCATTTTTTATTTGTTTACAATAAATGAAAAAATTTCATAACAAAAATATTTTTTAAACTAAAGATAAGGAATAATTAGTTCATCATCTCAATACAAAGCAAGAATTAATTGATGCATTCTTGTATGTTGCATGAGATGAAATTAGTAAACATACTAAGGTGAATACATCCACATCTAGTAATCATGAATCTTTAAATGGTACTACTACCAATTCAATCCTAATATCCTTTACCTTGAGCACATCATTGATTTATATATCTAATAGGGGTACATGATATGTCTTCAAGCCATTATTTCCTAAAAGACAAACAAATATTGTTACATCATCCATGGGAACAAACAATACTTCAAATAAATTACTATTTTCAATTCCTACATCAACACAAGTGGTGTTTGCATCCCCTTTGGTGACTTCCTAAATATCAAATCTTAATCCAAATGGGTCTACTAAGTAAATCCTTCTACAAGTTATTCAAGATTTGAAATCTAATGTTGAAAATATTAAGAAAAATGCTTTAAAGTATACTCATGTTATTGACTTAAAAGATGTATTATATAAACCTATTACACCCAATATATCTTTTCACCCTTTCCCAATCAAATTTTTAGCACCCAAATTCACATTTTATGATGGAAAGGGTGATATTGAGAATCATATATGATATTTCTATGTATCATGTCTTGATCATATTTCTAATGATAATATTTTGATCAAATTATTTTCAAGATGTCCAAATGACTATACTTTAGGATGGTTTTGTGATTGACCAATATAATTAGTAAAAGCATTCAAAGCTCTAGTGAATCGATTTATAACACATTTTTCTATCAATATTATTGAAAAATGTGATATGCAAAATTTCAAAGATCAAATATCAAGAAAAGAAATAATTATCCCATTAATCAATATGTTCTGAGGTAAAATATAATGTTGACAAAAATTACAAATTTAATGGCAGATAAAGAGCATTAGAATATTTTCAAAAAATAATTTCTTTTCCCATTACATGAGTTTATAGTCTTCAATAGGTTTAAGTATTTTGATGACTTATTCCATATTATTTAAGGTCAATAAATGAAACATATTTCATTGAAAAATCTTAAGTATGTAGCTAACACACTAGCTACATCTAATACCAATTTTCATATCAAGATAAATTATAAGGTAAAAACTCCAGAGGCTAAAAAGAAGAAACCACAATGATTAATATGGTGTCAAATAAACCTAATTGGCCCATATTATCCAATTTACCTAAGATAAAATTCACATGATTACCTAAGTATCCAGCTTCGGTCCATAAGAAGCTATTAGAGTGTCATCAGATATGTCTCCCTCCTCTCTTTTAGGTTGATAAGAGTCAAACTCTACCAAAAATTTGTGATGTAAATGATTATTTTGGATATCACCAATGTGATGGGTATTCCATGAATATATGTTTCAAATTAAATCATTAGATATAATATCTCATTGATAGTGAATAACTTATGTTTGATTATTCTCAAAAGGATTTAGGATCACAACATCGCAACCATAAAAATAAAAAAATCTAAAAATACATTACAATATCAATTTAAGGAAATGTGGGAAGTGAAAATGGCATATAATGCACATCATCATCCACCACATTGTGTACCCATTATATGGGGTTATTGTCAAAATTACACCTAAAATATCTCCTATGGTTTAGAGGCCATATATTGCATTTGATGACAATGAAATTGTGGATGATGACTTAGATTTTCATTCCTTACTTATTAGAGCATATATTGATCATCAACCTATGCACAATATGATGATTGATAATGGTTCTAGTGAGCATGTATGTACCATGAGATTATTCACACATATGGGGTATACAAATATTGATTTATACCCTTTGACCAATCCGATTAAATCATTTGACAGGAAAGCACAAGAGGTATTTTGTTCATTTAATCTATATTTATAAGTTGGTCTAACACATGTGACCACAATATTTTAAATTATACCACATATGAGAGTATTTTATATGTTATTTGGGTGACCTTGGATTCATAATCTCCATGAAATGTTGTCTATATTGGATATATGTATTAAGTATAATTATGATAATATGGAAATCATAGTTTTAAATATTCAATATGAGCATCCACTAGAATACGAGAATGTTATTCCAAAACAACTAATAATATAAACTATTAAGGCTAATAATGAGTGAAAGGGTAAGTAAAAGGCAATACCATTTCCTAGGTGACTGAAACTTGAGAAACCATGATATCAAAGTTATATAGTGGACTCCATGAAGTCCACATCTACACCCACATGACCCAACCAATTATTGATAACATATCATCATGTTTTATAAATGGTACAAAGACCCAAATTTATATTTAAATCAAAAAATGAATAGAACACTAAACAATGGTTTCCACAAACCAATACAACTTCATCTACTACTTCACAACCACAAATTCATAGGAGGCATACATAGAATAATATATGACACACTAAATTAGGGTATCTAATTCTATTGAACATGATTGATACATGTGTTATTATTTTATGATCACTTTACATTATCATGTTGAGATCATATGTTAATGCTTATGTATGCATATACTCATGTTTTAATTATATATAATGTATTTGATATGCTATGATAAAAGACATTTTGATAACATATGTATGAAGAGACTAGTATGATATGCTTATTCTAGTTGCTTATATTGAATATCTTGATTGGTGGTTTATGTTCTAATTTTGCCTTAATCATAAGTGGATTAAGTGCTTGTACTATATTGGATGATTGTCATTACAGGAGATCTAAATCCAAATGTGCATATGAATATGTTTCAACTAGTCCCAACTTCTTCTCTAATGCCATATCTATGTTACATATATGCTAAAATTATTTGGATGTATCATATAGTAATTTATCCTAGAGAGGGAAGATCATACCTCTAGCAAAAAATTATTGTACCTCTAAATCTATTAGCTAAAAGATCAAATGTTTGATGCATGATTTGAACCATAGAATGTAATCACTCACTATTTATGACTTACCCTAGTGTAGTTAATGCATCCTCTCATATGTGACTCAAGGTCCCTTATTATGTATGTATTGCATGAGAAAAAATTCTTCTAACTCATCATATGTATGTAGTGAACCACGAGGGAGTGAATGATGAAACAAATTTAATGCATCACCCTCTAGAGACTATGGAAATAACTTTAGTAGAGTCAAACTACTAGTGACATATGCCATGGCTTTCCCATTAGCTTGAAGGTGAAAGTATGGGTCTCCATGTCTATTGAAATTCAATACTATTGGTATTTGAAACTACTTTGGTAACTTTGTAGTGAAAATTCTATGTAGGATAGGATTATAATAGATTTCATTGAAATTAAGATTAGAGTGGTATGCTTTATTGTATAATATGAGTTGGTGTACTTATTGTTATAAAATACACATGACATGAATAAAGGATATTACCTCCTGTGAAGGTATATTTACATCATCAAGGGGTTCATTTAATTTTTGAATATTGTTATTAATTTTAGCCATTAGTACACTACATCAATTATCTTTGGTTTTTCTCGCTGTAACATTTAGAGGGGTGATAACTTGGACCTTGTGAGATGGAAATGGGATATCACCCTCATGGAGGTTAGGATGAGAAAAGGGTTCTAATGTATCAATGGGTGTTGAGGGAGATACATTGGTATATCTTATTTTGTTTGTTTGTAAATAAGTATCACATGTGAATCATAAATCAAAGTGTTGTTTCCATGGGATTAACATATTAAAATAATTATGAGGGAGAGGTTGGATGTGAGTGAGGGCTTCGGTGGCCTACGTGGAGTGGAACCATCCACAGCTGGACTTTCTTCACCTGGCAACAACTCGTAGGAGGCAAGAAAGGAGGCATTCTATGTGGGCAAGTGCAGTAAAATTAGCAAAGTTAATGGTTGCTTTCCTCGCAGCCAAGACAGACCTGTGTTAGTTATTCTGTCAAACACTGTTAAAGATGATGTTGAATATTTGGCTTCTCATGTGCTAATATGTAAGTTTCTTGGAATTCATATATCCCAGTCAGCTCTAGAAGCTTGGATTCACCGGTCATGGTAGATTATAGGAGATTTTGATATCATGCTGGCTGGTAACAACTATTTCATGGTTAATTTCACTTGCATTTCTGATTAAAATAGGATTTTTGAGGGTGTCCCATACTTTTACGATCATATTGGCCTCTTTATAAAACCCTAGAATGTAGGGTTTAACTCTGCAGAGGATCTCCCTTCACAATTTCTAGTTTGGGTCTGCCTTCTGAGGCTGCGTCTAAAATTCTGGCATGAGGATATCATGTGCCAAATTGGGGCCATGATTAGAACACCTACTGCAATTACTCACTAATCTCTAGACAAGAAGGTAATCTCTTATGCACGCATCTGTGTTGATATTGATATCAACAACCCTCTACCAGACTCTATTGAAATATGCTTGGGCACATCCACTTAGATTCAGCCAATTGATTATGAGTCCATCCCTTTTCGGTGTCATTTATGTCATGAGTATGGACATCTTAAATGTCAATGCCCTCATGCACCTAAAGGCTTAAGCACCTTCAAGGGATCAGCTAGTCCATGAATAGCCAATGAAGGTTTGAGGAATGGATAGCCTGATCCTATCAATAGCAGAAATGGACAACCAGATAGCACAGCAAAAGGGAAAGCCCCCTTGAATACCCCAAGTTTAGAGCAAGGCCAAGCCAACTCAATGGGACTTGAAATGGATGGTTTTACCCTAGTTCACTGCTGAACAAGAGGGAAAGGCCTAAAGCGCTCTCATCTTAATCGATAAGGAAATGTAGGTTTCAACCGCTTTGAAGTTCTTGATAATATGATCATAGAGGAGGGTACCTCGATAGTGGAAAAGTGTGGGATGCTGGGGCTATAAGGAAGGAATTATTTACCTTTTGATCCCCAGGACTTTGCCACTCAACAAGCTTCAAAATTTGTTCTTGACCCAGAGGGCAATGCGCTCGTGGTGGCATCCACACAAGAAAAAGAAGTACTTTGGGCAGATTTGGAAAAAGAAGTAGAAGTTCATAGCAAAGAAAAAGAACCCTCTTCCACCCTTGGTTTAACATAGAGACCTTTCAAGAAGGCATCCCTTTCCACACCTTCTCGAGCAGGACGTAGAAAGGATCAAGAGAGGATTAAACTTATAGGAGATCTACTAGTAGAGTCAGGGATGGTGAAGACCATGGACAAACACTTCCCTCACTTAACTCAATGATTATTTTGTCATGGAATGTGAGGGGGTTGAATAGCATCCCCAAAAAAAGGCTATTCAAAAGCTGGTGAGAGATCATTCTCCTGACATTCTCTGCATCCAAGAAACCAAAATCTTCATTAACTCTTTGTTCACTTGCCGCCCCAAATTTTGGTTCCACAGTGATTACCAGGGTATTGGTGCCTTGGGGACTTTGGGGGGCCTTGCTATGTGTTGGGATCTGAGAAGAGTCATGCCACACCTTTGGCTATCCTATATCTCAGCCCTCTCTATGGTTGTTTCCTCCTTGGAGACTGTCGAGATGATTTTGGTCACTAATGTATATGCCTCGGTGGATCTTCCAGGTCAGCTCAAGCTTTGGGACCATATCCGTTATGTATGAAGCTGCCAACCCTTCTTGCCCTGGGTTGTAGCTGGGGACTTTAACTCTATCCTCAGCCTAGAGGAGAAGAGGGGTGGTCTAGCTCGATTGGGACCTTCTATAGAACTTTTTTGACAAAATATTGATCAATTACATCTTTTGGATGTTAAACCCCTCAATGGCCTTTTCACATGGAAAAATCGTAGGATGGGAGATGAGGCCATCTCAGAACATCTGGACAGATTTTTAGTTTCATGCTATTGGCACTCTAGTTCATTCTCTCTCTCCTCTGATATTCTTGATTGGTAGGGGTCTGACCATTGGCCTATCATGCTCTCTGTGAGATATATTGTTGCTCCTAACTGGCCACCTTTCAAATTTTAGTTGATGTGGCTCCATGATGCTTCCCTTCAGGATTTAATGATAGGCTAGTGGCAGCAAGGGACATCGAATTATGGCACGGCTATGTTTATGTTTGCTAAGAAGTTCCAGTATGTGAAAAGGAGATTGAAGTATTTGAATTTACACTATTTTGGCAATCTCCATACTAGGAAGAGAAGGGCACAAGACCAGCTGGATGCCATCACCAAACATATTTGGGACCTTGGATTGTCTGAAGCCTTACATGTGACTGAGCTTCAAGCCTCTACAGAACTGGTAGAATGGGAGCTTCACAAAGAGATTTATTGGAAACAAAAAGCTCATGTTGACTAGCTTCAAGAGGGTGATAAGAACACGGCTTTATTCCATAACTCTATCCAGGATCACTGTAATAGGTGCTTCATCTCCCCCTTGGTTGCTTCAAATGGCAGAAGCTTAACGTCCTCCCAAGACATATCGAAGGAAGCTATACAGTTCTATTCTGCTCTTTTTGCAAATGATACTCCTTCGGACGAGCTTGTTAAAGGTACTATTTTATCTTGCATTCCCCCTATTATGTCTCCAGGAACGAATGACTCCCTGATGTGGCCTATTAGTATGTCAAAACTAGAGGGAGTGGTCTTTGGCATGAAGAAAGGTAAGGCTCCGAGACTAGATGGATTCCATGTGGAATTTTTTTAGGCATTTTGGGATGTCATCAATCAAGATCTTCTGGGGGTGATCCAGGAGTCCTACTCCAACAAAGAAATGCTCCGAGCCCTATATGCTACTTTTCTAGTGCTCATCCTAAAGCGTGAACAAGCTAACCAGTTAGAATATTTTAGACCTATTGCTCTTTGCAATGTGGTCTATAAGATTATCACTAAATTGATTACAAAAAGGCTTAAAATCTGCCTTCCCAAGCTCATCTCCGAGGAGCAAGGGGGATTTATTGCTGGTAAGTAGATTATATATAGAGTAGTTATAGCATCTGAGGTTATTCATTCTATGAGTATTTCCTAGGACCATGCTATGTTTATCAAGCTTGATATGGCTAAGGTGTATGACAGAGTCAACTGGGGCTTCCTGCATAAAGTTCTTCAGGTTTTCAGCTTTAATCAAGACTGGATCAGTTGTGTGCTTAGCCGTGTTATGACCCCCTCTTTCTTGATCCTTATCAATGGTGCTCCCTCTGAGATTTTTGGTGCCTCTAGAGGACTTCATTAGGGAGACCCTCTTTCTCCTTATTTATTTATTTATTATTTTGACAGAAGGCCTTGGGCATCTTATTAAGCTTCAGGCTTCTCAGCATATGTTACAGGGTTGGCGGTGGGGAAATGGATTACCCACTTTATCCCACCTCTAGTTTGTGGATGACACTTCCCTGGTGGGGAGAGCCCAAATTCGGGAAGCTGAAGCTTTTCAGCTCATTCTGGACACTTATATGGTAGCTTCTGGATAGATGATTAATGACCACAAATCCTCTATTGTGTTTTTTAACGCCCCTGAGCCTATTCAATAGAGGATTATGGCCATCTTGAGATTTTAGACACAATCTCTTCCTCTTACCTACCTTGGGGTCCCTATTGTGGTTGGAAGATAGCCAAGGCTCTTCAGGCAGAGGATGTTGGACAAACTTAGATAGAAAGTTAACCACTAGACACACAGATGGCTTTCCACTACCGACAGGTGACACTCTTGCAGTCGGTGATTCAAGCCCTCCCCATTTACCGCAGTATGGTGCAGGCTGCCCCTAGATACTTCCTAAAGGAATTTGATGCTCTTTCTCACCAATTTTTGTGGAGTGGCAATCTCCTTAACACCAAATGGAGCCTGCTTAACTGGACACTATTTGTCGGCCTAAAAAGGAAGGTGGCCTTGGACTACACTCTACAATTCTGTGCAGTCAGGCTCTTGCCACCAAACTATATTGGCACTGGTGTTCCCATCCTACCCAACTCTGGGCCCACATTTTGGCCTTTAAATACTACCTTGGGGAGAGGCCTAAGGATATTCCTAGAATCCCCCTAGAGGGAAGAGGGTTGATGGTTTGGAAAACCCTCAAGCGAGGAACTCAACTGGTGAAGCACAGCCTTTTTTGGATCTGCAACAAGGGAATGGACACTCTTTTTTGGAGTGACTCTTAGGATGGGCATCCCCCTCTCTTATCCTCTCATCCACATTTGTAGCTGCTCTATGATGCTATGCTTGATGTTAGCTGGAATACGGTGGATCATTATAAGGAGGCCATTAGGTTAGGCACTACAGTGACTTATAGATGGAAGAATTCCTTGGACTAGCCTCCGAGAGGCTCTAGTGAGGATCGGAAGGAGTTATCTTTGATATTAGCCTCTAGGGAATGTATTTCCCTATAGGAGCATGATGTTTTGGCTTGGGGAGGAGACCCCTCAGGGAAGTATTCTATTTTTGTCGGATACCTTGCCTTGACTAAACATCTCCTTGGTGAGGTGGTGGTCCCTTAGGGGACCAAAGTTTGGAACAGCTACTCTTGGCCCAAGTGTAATTTCTTTCTTTGGGTGTTAGTTCACAATAAATGTCTCACCTAGGACAATCTCTGCAAATGTGGGTTCTAGGGGCCCTCCATGTGTGTTCTTTGCCATAGCAATGGGGAGACTGTCTCCCATCTTTTATTTCAGTGCCCTTTTGCCAAACTAATTTGGCACTTCTGGTGGGATGTTTGGGACTCCCTGTGTTGGCACATTTCTTCTTTAGCAAAATTTTGGGACCGCTTGGGTCATCCCCCCTCTCAAGCTTCTTTTCTCCAGGTCACATGGTGCATTGGCCCATCTTTCATCTTGTGGCAGCTGTGGCTAGAGAGGAATAGGTGGATTTTCCAAGGTACTAGTGCTGAGATTCACGTCTTGTGGGGGAGAATTTTGAGCTCTCTTTTAGAAATGCTTCATGCTAAATGTGACCTAGAGATGGACTTGAGTTTGACTGATGCCAAGGTGTATGCACGCTTGGCCCCTGCTGCCCCCCAGGGTACTCCCCTCGCCCCTCTCACTACAATGTGCGCTCATGGTCAGTCGAAGTTTCTTGTTGATAGGACGGGTTGGTGGTCTCCCCCTGAGACTGGCTGGCTTAAAATCAACACCATTGGTTCATCTTGTGGGAACCCTGGACCTGTTGGGATAGGTGGGGTGGGCCATGACAGATCTGGTCAGATGACTTTTTTCTTCTCTATTCACAAGGGTTGGTATACTAATAACTTCATGGAAGCTCTTGTGATTTTAGTAGCTGTCCAGCAATGTTGCTCTCTCAGCTGGAATAAAATCATCTATGAATCTGACTCATAGGTTGTTATTAATATGTTAAATGATTGGAATTTTGAGACTGCTGACTGGAATTTGGCTAGAGTGGCACTTCAGATCCTTCAGCTCTGTACTTCTTTAGACTCTATTTCCTTTTGGTATATTCCTCGCAAATGGAACAAGGTGGCTGACTGCTTGGGCAAATGGGCTTCTAAGTATGGACCCCCTTGGAACATGTCAAAACATAGATTGTTGCTTCTAGAATTCTCCCAGAAGCTTGACCAGCTGATTGACCAGGATAACCTTATGTAACTTTTTTTTTTCTGGTTTTAATAATATTTTTACCCCTTTTAGTTAAAAAAAATAAGTATCACATGCTAATAGACTATAAGATACATTATTATCATGCAAATTTAAATTGTGTAAATTATAAGTTCATTTTTGTTTATCCAAAGGAATATTATCATTTAAACTAAGATTTGCTAATTAATCAATTTGAACATGAGAGATGGGTGAATTAGGAAAGAAATAGAAGGACTAGATTCAATGTCTTCTTCACAAAAGTGATAGTAATCATCATTATTCTAAGGTTCATCAAAATAAAATTTTAATTCACTTGTAGATGTAAGAGTAGATTAATTTCAATTCTATGTTCATTGTGTGTGTGTGTGTGTGTGTGTGTGTGTGTGTGAGAGAGAGAGAGAGAGAGAGAGAGAGAGTAGAATAATATTTTCTCTTTTTACTACTATGTAATATATCATCATGTGTAGGTGTAATGCATTGCATGTATTCACTAGCTATGAGTGGAGTGCATGTGTAATCATTATTTTGAATCTTGGATTTAAGGGTACAATAATTAGCAATCATGTTTTTATTTGGCATATTATGACATATAGGAGAAGACTTAGAGATATTTGAATTATCAACATTTTGCAAAGAATCATTGTGGAGATCTTGGAATGTAAAAGAAGATGATAAAATAATTTCATCCAATTTAGTTTTTGTATTGGTAAAAGGTGTAATATAATTTGTAAATGATTTTTAAAATTTAACTAAGAAGTTTAAATAAGATGCATTATTCTTTTCTATATTTCCTGAATCATGAAAAAGTGGATTGTTTATTGTACTTATATTGTTTTAATTTGAATATGGAGCTAGCAAAAGTGGTTGAAAATCTAAGATCACATTGGAACAAAGCACTAAAAATAAGATGTTATTTTGGAATTATATTTTTAGTTTGATTTTGAGAAGTAGGAGAAGAGGGATAGGAAAGAGAAGAAAATGCATCTAATCTATCCTCAACAACACTTTAATTATCATGTTCATAGTAATCATAACATACATCATTACAAAAATCATCATCATCATCATCATCATCATCAACAACAACAACATCATAATCATCATCATCATCATCATCATCATCATCATCATCATCATCATCATCATTATAAATGAAATCATTATCATGTGCTAATGTGTAATCTTTAAAATTTGTCCTTTCATTCTTATAATTATGAAAAAGTACTAGAAATTCATCAACTGGGTGAGGAGAAAGAGGCTTCTTGGATGTAATTTTAAACTCACCAAAGAAGAGAATGTAAGCAATGAATAACAAACACACAATAGGTCTAATTTAATTTAACATATGTATATGTGCAAATATTAGAAATATTTATCCCAATGTTTGGAAAAAATCAAAATTTTATTTGAAACCCTAAGGGCTAGTATTCAGATGTATAGGAACCTAGTATGCAGATCTAGGATTTTTGAGGATTTTGTGAGGAAAATTTAAAGTGTATAAATTAATTAAACCCTATGATAGGAATGATTTGGATTAGTTAGATTATTCAAAAATTAGAATTTTATAACCCTAATTTATTACAAAAAATGGTACAAGGAAAACCCTATGATAGAACTAAGTTTTTAAGTAATATTTGAAGTAAGTTGGGTTCACCAAATGTTCTAACTATTTAGTACTTAGTCATGTAAATCCTAGGTTGTTAAAGGGGCTGGTTATAAGGGAAAATTTAAAAAAATATTACAAATAGATATATCAAACTAATTTACCTAAAATGTAAGCACAATCAGAAAATTAACTTATCTGGAATGAAACATGAGTTGTCATAGGTCAGGTGGGATGGAACAAGATTGAAGATCTGTCAAGAATATTTCAGTCTAGATATATTATCAAAAAATAGCTTTGGATAATAGTGTGGTTGAGAGAACATTAGCATTGAAGTGCTAGTATCTAAGTTTCAGTGCTAATGTCCTTCTATGGAGACTTCGCCTAAGACTTCTAGGGAAGCTATGGGAGGGTTTTAGTGACTTTTAGGTGGATTTTGAACTTATGATTATCCATATACTTCACTATTTTTCCAAATCTTCTCTAAAAACTAATGAACACCTATACACATGAAAAAAAATAAGATCAAATGCAAAAGGAAGAGAAAAATTGGGATATGGGATTTTATGATCATGTGATGAAGAACCCCTACTATCTTGACCGCTACCTACATTAACTCCAATGATAGGGGTCTTAAATTTCATGTATTAATCCCTTAGGTAATTTCCATAATAAATTCACATAGTATGCTAGAATGACTTTTGCTTATGCCCTTTTTAATCAAGCATGAAAGTCTATGTGTGATTGTTGAGTATGATGCAGTGTGTTGAGCTATACTATTGATTATTTTTATGTAATTATTTTCCAAAGTAGTAAGTGTTAGATGTAAAATGCCTTGTGAGGCTCTTTATATAAAAATAACTTTGATTTGAATGTAAAACCCTTATTCACTAGCCAACAACATGCAAAATAAAGATAAAATCATAATAGAAGGCTTAAGGAAGGGTTAGGATCTAAAACATTCTAAAAAAGTGAATGTTGGACACTAGTGAATTACACTAGTGTCTAAGATTGTAATAGTGTCCTAGGATCATAAAACTAATAAAAAATTATGAAAAATAGTATAGGGGACCTAGGACCAAGATGGGATGACATAGGACCATTGAGGGTGAAAAAAATAGGATTAAAAAGTCATAAGATTGATAAAAGACCCTAAGTGACCACATGAACAAGACTCACATTCATCACTAAGAACTTCCCATGAAAGAGAAATACAATACATAGTACTTATGGTTACTTAACCAAATTAGGGTGTGTACATTGGGCTTATCTTACTATAATTCATACTGCCACTAGGGAAACTCCCTTCACAATAGTATAGGTTCTAAAGTTCTCTTACCACTAGAAGATGAGTTACCTTGCACATTTATCTTCATTAA
Organism: Torreya grandis; assembly: GCA_037957365.1. Lineage (NCBI taxonomy): Eukaryota > Viridiplantae > Streptophyta > Pinopsida > Cupressales > Taxaceae > Torreya > Torreya grandis. The sequence goes on from JARHVA010000389.1 coordinate 2,091,851, forward strand.
ATCATCCCTAATGAGGAACTTTGTGAATCCAATATTCATGCCTTAGACTTCCTCGATGAATGATGTAAGGGTGAATTACAACATAATCACCAATAAAAAGCTCAAATCATTCAAACAACATAAAAAGGTCAAATTTAGTAAATTCAATGTTAGATACTTAGTACTTAAGCTATATTACACATATAATAAATAAGGAAAGTATGTCCAAAAATGGTTGTGTTCTTACCTAGTCAAAGACAGTCTTGGGCCTAGTAATTATAGATTACAAACTAATAAAGGACACATCTTAAAAGAACTAACCAATGATGAAATTTTATAGAAATAATTTACTTAATTACATGTTATTTATATATTTCTCTCTTTAAATTCTTTACTTACATGTTTGTACTTAATATTATATATGTACTATAAATCTAACATTTATTGCAGACCTTACTTAGATTTTCTATTTTGTAGCATAACATCAACTTCACTTCTTTACACACCTCTGGGTTTCTCTTTTTACACATTAACCTTAGTTCATAGCTTTAGTCCTTTGGTATTTATTTATTTTTAACACCATGGTTTTAAGTTTATGATTTTACACTGTAAGACTATGGATAGGACCAAATGTTCCTCATAAGCACCCATTTTCTTGTTTAAACAACCTTTTTTATCACTTTATCTACCCTTTAGTTAATTTATGTTACTTATGCTTATTAAATATTTAATTTGTGAGTTGTATAGTCATACCTTAGTTAAGGCCCTCCTTACAAACACCAATCATTTCATTCTCCTTATATATTGATTTTTCTCCCTACCTTAGCTATATGTCTTCCCTAAAAGATAAGGAAATGGTTAAAAGTCATGTTTTCATACACTTAGATTCAGATATTATTTTATGATAAAACTCTGTCAGTCTATTCTCATGTCTTTCTTCACATATTCCATTTATCATGTTGTTGACTCATGCCTACTTGTCATTGTACCATCTTCATTAAAACATTTTTGTGATTTTGGTTGACCTAATCATCCTATGCTCATTTTCATCCTCTCCTCTGATCTACATCACATTGGGCACAACAAGGTCATTTTTGAGATTACACTATTTCTCACATGTAAGTATAGGAGTCTTAGACACCATGGTCTTTAGGTTCTCTTATATATCCACCAAATGTAATTTCTCTTGTGATAGTCATTTTAGCATCCATTTTTAGTTTTATTAAACCTTATGGAAGAGGAACAAAAAAGACACAAAATTTAAAAGGCATATCATACGAGAAAAAGGAAATGATCAGAAGGAAAAAATAAACTCTTAACAGTAATATCACACGAAAGTCATGATGTTAGTGTGATAGATGCCTATGTGGCATGGTGGGTAGGTTTTTCACCTCTTTACCTGACTAGAACATGACCCTAGTATCTAGGTCAATAATAGAAGAGGGATGGAGGAGAGTCCCCAATATAGGCATAGGTTCCTACATAATATTTGATTCTATAGGCCCCTCCATTATAGATAGTTTAGGCTTAGGTAATGCAGTAACTGATATAATAGACTTTACCATAGGCAAGTGTCCATAACAAGGATGAGTGACAGGGAGATATAGATATGGTAAAAGTAGCTAGTAAAGACTTAGGTCATGGTATAGAGACATGGGCTGCCAAACCTTTTGGTAAAATTATAGAGGTAAACATAGGTACATGAGAGGATGGGACCTCCTACACATGTACAAGTATAGGTATATGTATAGGGAAAGTTGGGCCCTTTGGCATAGGGAGGTCTATAAATGACTAGGGTCTTATTGATAAGATGCAATGTGATACATGTTGGTTGAATATTTTGTTGATCAACGTACTGATAAAAAAATAGGTCTGATCAACCAAAGTAGGAAGATTGGTCATCCAAATGTGTAGATTCACCACATCAAAAGGGGACTAATCTCTCCTCTCATCAAGGGGAGGTTCCCTATGGATATGTTAGTTATATATATATATATATATATATATATATATATATATATATATATATATATATATATATATATATATAGAAAATAATACTCAAGGGTAGGACAAACCATCCATCTTTCTTTCTTCAGAGATGATGTGTGCAAATCAAATGAAAAACTCAAGAGAAATGACAGAAAGCACTCCTCTTCTTTTAGAAGTACTATTCAATAAGCCACAAGAATACTCCTGGTAATAAAAGCAAAATGTAACTAAGGATGTAGTAACCAACAAATTGAGATGCAGCACAAAGTCTCCACCTAAATTACTCAAAAGTGAGATATGAAGGACAATGAGGGCACAAAGTTGTCCCAAGGTCCTTTACACAAAAATGAAAAGAAAACACACTAAAAGGTAATTATGGGGGTACAAAGTCTCTCCACAATTGACTTAAGCACACCTTCCTGACTGATGTCACTAATTTTGCTTGTTGAATTAAAGGAACAGAAGATATATAAAGGAAAAAGACATAAGAACAATTTCCTCAACAACAAAGATATCATAGCACAAATTCTAAAAAATCACTTGCTTTCTTATTCCAATAAAAAAATATGATCAACAATCTGAGCTCAAAGTATTAGTAATGCCTTTCAATTTGGGGAGAGTTTCATTCTAATTGTCAAAAAAGAGATATATTTACAATAAAAGAGAGTCCCTTATATAGCCTCTTCAAGAAGGACTCAAGAAAAGTAACACATCATGCTGCATTGAAATCTATTAAGAAGATAGGTTGCAATTTAGGGGCATCTACCCATTTGTTTTTCTCAATGCAGAGAAACGAGTCATGCTATTGAAAGTTTGCATCTTTCAATGTCCACCTAGCGATCTGATCCTTCTTCATCGTTCCTCCTTTTTTGGTTAATTGAATCAAGTCCTTGATTTAAACTGATACTCTATTCTATAATCACTTCCTTCTGATCTCAGCCTTGAAGCCTTTGAATGCATTTAGGACCATAGATTTGAATCTACAAGGATCAATGACTATTTTATGAGTTTTTAAATTGACATTCACGCACCTGTCAATTTGCTTTCAATGGATAGTTAGTTGTTATGGAATTTGATGTCTTCAGGCACGTCACGCCTTGGTCTTTCTTTGGCTTTCCTATTTTGCACTTTCTCAAAAATAACTTGCCCTTTCGAGTTTCTTGTTTTACATCTTCTCAAAGGGAAGGTGACCCTTCAGCTTTGGGGGAGTGTCCTTCAATTTGATAGTCCAGAGTCCCCCATAAGGGAACCTACCCTTCAGGGTCCTTCGATGGCCTTTTCTTTGGAGTCTCTAATGGACATTCGCACAGACATTTTCCTCAAGCATTTTCCCACGGGAATTTTCCTTAGGCAAATTCTTGCAGACAAAAAGCCCATGGAATTGTTACTTTGTTCTTTAGCTTTGAGAATTTCCTTCGGGTTTTCTTCCCGTAGTCTTTTCAAATTCTTTCAAAAAATTTGTTTGAGGGAATTCCTTCAGACAAAAGTCTAAAAGAATTATGCCTTTGTCTAACTTAAACAGAATTTTGAAAGAATTTACTTAATTATTTCCTTGAAAATGACCCTTTCAAAGGGTGTTTTTGTCAACCAAGTGCCCTCTACAAGGGCACTTGTCCTTCAAGAGGCTCTTTTGAATTTTTACTTTGAACCGCTCTTTTGAACTATTTTGTTAAACCAAGTTGATGAACCAAGCTTTGAACCACACTGTGAATCATTTGATTAAACCAAAGCATTGAATTGCTTGGTTGAATCAAACATTGAACTAAGATTTGAACCAAAATGGTTCAAGCTGATGGTTCAAGTCGATGAACCGATTGAATGAACCGAAGCATTGAACCAACCATTGAACCAAGCTTTGGTTCAATGATTCAAATGAAGCCTTTGAACCAACTGACAAACCATTTGATTGAACCAAAGCAATGAACTCACTATTGATGCTTGTCGATGGACATTTTTGATTGAACTAAGGGGCTGAACCAATCCCAAAAATGACTAAGTGTTGAAAACTAATTCTTTTGATTAAACCCACCTGTAGAAGCCTTTAAACCTATAAAAATGAACTTGTTTGTAGAGTTCATAGAAACCAAGTTCGTAGTTTTATCTAACCTTGAAAGAGTTTGTATATTTAAGCCTATAGAGTCTGTAGATTTCTCTTCTTGTAGAGTTCATAGATTTAAGCCTATAGAGTCTGTAAGTTCAAGCTTGTAGAGTCTGTAGATTTTTGAGAAGCTTGAAAAATGAGGAATTTGAATGCCTAGAACAAATTTCAAAAAAGGAAGAGATAATTTTGGTCTAAAGGACTAAAATAGTTCAAATGTTATCCCAAGAATGAGTGATATTTTTTGGGGGACAACAGCTGGCTCTAATTAGGGAACTTTTATCAATTTGCAAAAAGAATTGATGGGAGTAGAATCTAAAATCTCCAGTGTCTTCATGTGTACTATTGGGCCATGAAGTTATACTACCCATAAATGAAATGCATCAAAAAAGAAAATTAAAAAAATAAAATAGAATTAAAAACTATACAAATATACATATGTATAGATGCAATAATTTGATACTTCAAGAGTTGAAGTGTTTCAGATGTTGCTTCTTGAGAGGCAGTGAAAATAGTCTGTCATCTTGGTAAAATAGTAGGAAACCATTTTGCCCCCAAAAATGGTGACAAGCAAATGGAGCTCTCCACTAGGAAACCAATTTTTTGCATCTTCCTCTTGGCCTTTTCTTCTTCTTACTCCATGGTAGGATGTGGTCTTCAATTTGAAATCCATAACTCTTTGCTTTCTTGGTGAAGGGTTGCTTTACCTAATTTGATTTGCAGCAGCATGGCCCATTACCATAATTGGTTGTTCTTCTAGTTTAGTCTAACATATGATTGGATTGTCCACATCAAACTCCTGACAAGCTATCACCTTAGCATGTCCTTTGATGTGAAGGAGTTTGACCTCTTCACCCTGAGTAATTTTTAATCCAAGCAACAAAGATCCATATCCAGCTATGGAAGAAATGATGCCATTAGATTCCAAGATCCAAGCATCATCAAAAGATAATCTTTTATCAAACTTCTCTTCATTAGAGATGGAAGATCCTTTTTTATTTGTATTATGCCCTACTAATTATTCTGATGCCTTATTTGGATCAAATCTTGGATTGCCATCTATAGGACTTTCATCAACTAAGACATGAGAATCATCTGTGGTCAAGAAGTATATACTCTTGCCTAAAATTTCAAATAGAATTTGAGCTGTAGGGACCGAACTTTGGGTGACCACAATTTTTGTCTTAGACATGTCCACACTTGGTTCTCCACCAATGTTTAATTGCTTAAGATTGGCTTGCAGGGATTCAAACTCAATCATCTAAATTTTGGATTTCTTGACATGATTAATCATGTCAAATGACTGGATTGGGCTTGGAAGAGAGGATGGGTGTTCATCCTTTTGGTTTTTGGGAGGGGGAGGATTGATCTGTGAATTTGAAGTATAAGGTGCAGAGATGTTTGATGTACTTACTTCTTTGGCAATCACCGAGTCCTTTGACTAAAAAGGAAGAGGGGTTCTCTACTCAGTAATTGAAATTATTGGTTGGGGTTGCTCCTTTGTCTTCTCTTTGTCAGCCTGTAGGGCTGACTGATTCTCAGACTGGGTGAATACTGTGTATGATCCTTTGACTGCTTCACCTTCACTTCTGGTTTCATCCTAGAAATTTAGGAAACCAATGTGGGAGTTTCTAGCTGATTCTTCTAGATCCTCCCTAAATAGATCAGTGTCATTTTTTTGTTTGAACTCAAGTTGAAAATAGGAAACATGTTCTATTTGTAGATATCTAACTACTGAGTTGGTTGGAGGTGCTTCTAGGATAGGGTTCCTCTATGGGGGAGGAAGACGATTTGGTTGCTCTTGACTTTTGGCAGCATTGCCTTGATATGGCTAATTAAGGAATGTCCTCCTTGGTATATCTTTATATAGAGGAGAAAAAACATACTTTGTGTCATTTGCCTTTTCAAGGTTAGCAGTTTATTTACTAGCTTTTGTACCATTGGGTTAGTGGTGACTGTGGGTGAGTATTCAAAAGATGAAGAGGATTTGCCTTTGTTTAGATCTCTCCTTATCTTCCCTACTAAGATGAGATCATCTTCTACTTCAGTGGCTAAAAGTTGAGCTACAACAAGATTTATTTGACTAGCACGTCTCAGCAAAAAACTCACTTCAGGTAGTTAAAGAAGCATTTGAGGTTTTGAGGTGTTGGTTGGGTGACCATGGGAATCTTGTGCCTTAGCTTGTCAAACCTGGAAATAAAATCCCTCATAGGCTCGTGAGGCTCTTTCTTCATCTGAGTGAGTTGGGCCAATAGTGCATGTGAATCTTTTATAGGTTTGAACCTTGATTCAAACTTGGCTTTGAGTGTATCCCAGTCAATCACTGATCTAGCTTACAGATGGTAGAACTAGTCTGCAATAGCACCTTGTAGTGTCTCCACAAAAAGCTTGACTGCCACATCTTCAAATTCCACCCCTATAACACCACAAGCTATGCTAAAGGCTGCAATGTGTTCATCAAGGTGAACTATGCCATCACCAAAGAATTTGAGGAAATTCTTTCTTGAACTATGTGGGAGTTCATGTAGAGGTGGAGTCAAGTTGAGTGGGCCAAAAGAGTTACCCCAGGGGCCTCAAACTACCATGATTTAATTAAGAAAAATAGAGATAACAAATCTAGATGGAGTGGCTAGATTACAAAACAAAAATAGAAAAGGACTGGCTTAGCTTTAGCTTGAGGCTTCAAACTATGCACTCTTTCCCAGGAGCTCTAGTTTTGTAGACCAGATAAAATAATAGAGGTGGATAAAGATGGTAAGGCTATAAATGGATAATGGGTAAGACAAGTAATGGAGTTTCCAGAGTTTGTAATGGATAAGGGTTATAATGATAATGGGTGAGACACAAGTGATGTTTCAATTTGAAACTTGAGGTTCCAAATTGCACATAATTATGTATATCCCCAGTAGAGTCACCAAAAACTATTGGTTGAATATTTTGTCAATTAGCGTACTGATAAACAAAATAGGTCTGATCAGCCAAAGTAGGAAGATTGGTCATCCAAATGTGTAGATTCACCACATCAAAAGGGGACTAATCTCTCCTCTCATCAAGGGGAGGTTCCCTACACACACACACACACACACACACACACACACACACACACACACATATATATACATACATACATACATACATATATATATATATATATATAGAAAATAATACTCAAGGGTAGGACAAACCATCCATCTCTCTTTCTTTAGAGATGATGTGTGCAAATCAAAGGAAAAACTCAAGGGAAATGACAAAAGGCACTCCTCTTCTTTTAGAAGTACTATTTAGCAAGCCACAAGAATACTCCTGGTAATAAAAGCAAAATGTGACTAAGGACGTAGTAACCAACAAATTGAGATGCAGCACAAAGTCTCCACCTAAATTAGTTAAGAGTGAGATACGAAGGACAATGAGGGCACAAAGTCATCCCAAGGTCCTTTGCACAGAAATGAAAAGAAAACACACTAAAAGGCAATTATGGGGGCACAAAGTCTCTCCACAGTTGACTTCAGGACACGTTCCTAACTGCTGTCACTAATTCTACTTGTTGAATTAAAGGAACAAAAGATATATTAAGGAAAAAGACATAAGAACAGTTTCCTCAAAAATAAAGATATCACAGCACAAAGTCTAAAAAATCACTTACTTTCTTATTCCAATAACAAAATATGATCAACAATCTGAGCTCAAAGTCTCAGTAATGCTTTTCAATTTGGGTAGAGTTTCATTCTGATTGTCAAAAAAGAGATATATTTACAATAAAAGAGAGTCCCTTATATAGCCTCTTCAAGAAGGACTCAGGAAAAGTAACACATCATGTTGCATTGAAATTTGTTAAGAAGATAGGCTAGAATTTAGGGGCATCTACCCACTTGTTTTTCTCAATGCAGAGAAATGAGTCATGATATTGAAATTTTGCATCTTTCAATGTCCACCTGGTGATCTGATCCTTCTTCATTATTCCTCCTTTTTTGGTTAATTAAATCAGGTCCTTGATTTAATTTGATACTCTATTCTTTAATTGTTTCCTACTAATCTTAGCCTTAAAGCCTTTGAATTCATTTAGGACCATAAATTTGAATCTACAAGGATCAATGGCTATTTTATGAGTTTTGAAATTGACGTTCATGCACCTGTCAATTTGCTTTCAATGGCTAGTTTGCTATTCAAGAATTTGACGTCTTTAGCCATGTCACCCCTTGGTCTTTCTTTGGCTTTCCTATTTTGCATTTTCTTGGAAAGAACCTACCCTTTTAGATTTCTTGTTTTACATCTTCTCGAAGGAAAAGTGACCCTTCAGCTTTGGGGGAGTGTCATTCAATTTGGCAGTCGAGATTCCCCCATAAGGGCACTTGCCCTTCAGGATCCTTTGATGGCCTTTTCTTTGGAGTCTTTCACAGACATTCCCATAGACATTTTCCCCAAGCTTTTTTTTGCGGGCATTTTCTCATGGGCAATTTCCCCGAGCAAATTCTCGCAGACAAAAAGTCTATAGAATTGTTGCTTTGTTCTTTAGCTTTGAGAATTTCCTTCAAGTTTTCTTCCCATAGTCTTTCTAAATTCTTTTAGACTTTTTATTCAAATTAATTCCTTTGGACAAAAATTCAAAATAATTATGCCTTTGTCTACTTTAAACAAAATTATGAAAGAATTTACCTTAACTGTTTCCTTGAAAATGACCCTTTCAAAGGGTGTTTTTGTCGACCAAGTGCCCTCCACAAGGGCACTTGTATTTCAAGAGGCTCTTTTGAATTTGAACCACTCCTTTGAACCATTCTATTGAACCAAGTCGATGAACCATGCTTTGAACCACTGAGTGAACCGTTTGAGTGAACCAAAACATTGAACTTCTTGGTTGAATCAAACATTAAACCAAGCTTTGACCCAAAATGGTTTAAGCTGATGGTTCAAGTCGATGAACCGATTGAATGAACCAAAGCATTGAACTAACCATTGAACCAAGCTTTAGTTCAATGGTTCAAACAAATCATTTGAACCAACTGATGAACCATTTGATTGAACCAAAGTGATGAACTTGCTGTTGATGCTTGCCGATGGACATTTTTTATTGAACCAAGGCACTAAACCAATCTTGAAAATGACTAAGTGTTGGAAAATGATTATTTTGATTGAAACCACCTACAAAAGCCTTAAACCTATATAAATTAACCTATTTGTATAGTTCATAGAAAACAAGTCTGTAGTTTTCTCTAACCTTGAAAGATTCTGTAGATTTAAGCTTGCAGAGTATGTAGATTTCTCTTCCTATAGAGTTCATAGATTTAAGCCTATAGAGTCTATAGATTCAAGCCTGCAGAGTCCATATATTTTTGAGAAGCTTGAGAAATGAGGAATTTGAATGCCCAGGACAAATTTCAAAAAGGGAAGAGACAATTTTGGTCTAAAGGACCAAAATAGTTCAAATGTTGTCCCAAAAATGAGTGATATTTTTTGGGGGACAACAATACATTTATTAAAGATTGTAGGTATACAATATGAGGTGGTTATAGGTGGTTGGGTTATGGACATAGTTAGACATAACCCAAGGTGAGACCACTAGGATATAGGGTCTTATCATAACTAATGATTCAAATATTGCCACATGGAGAAAGAAGTTGGCTCAGCTAATAGGGGTTCATGCTCAGCTGATAGTATGGGATTTAAAGTTGTTATTAGTGGTTAGTGATCAAGATAGATTCCAAGAAGATGTATAGAGGCTTTTTGGGGAGCTAGATGTGGTTTGACATCTTGTATTTGATGGTGGTATGTGAAGAGAACTAGTTGACATGATTGAATCCAAAGATGATGCCTTACACATGAATGATGATGTCCTACATTCTAAGGATGATATTGCATTTTATCACATTTTATATGAAGTATTAGTCCCAATAGACCAAAGGTTACCCACTTGAAATGAGTATTTTTAGAGTTAGAGGACTAGTAGGAACTCTAAGTCTCAACATACAACTACTTAAGAGTGTTCAGTGGTGTAACCAACTTTGTAATGGGTAGTGATGGGACCACCACCACCACATCCACCACTAGCACCAAGTACAATATAGATATTTTATTAGAGTACCCCTAAAGATGGGGTGAGCCAAAGTTGATTTTTTATCTTGTAGGTTTGATATTTTGACAGTGCACTATGAGATGTATATGTATTATTTCGATGTATAAAACATGATTTTTGAGATATATTTATGACATTTTTTTTTGGTTCATGGATATTTATACATGAACTCTTAATATTTTTTGTATGATTCTCTTTCATTTCTATATTACTGTGATGTTATATGTATATATTGGATAAGAATATGGAAATGTATGTGCATTAATATAACATGATTTTGTTATCTTTCATGTTTATCATTTGCAATTGGTCTTGTTATGTTATGATAGTGTATGCTAATGTTAGGAGATGCACGTTCTTAATTAAAATATGGATGTTAATTTATTGATGGCTCTAATTGATGTATGATTAGATGCTAGAGATTACTTTAGGAGATGCACATCCTAAAATATTATAAAAATAGCCATATATGTTGGGTAAATTAATTGATAGCATGACCTGATGCATAATGTAAGAGATGCACATCTTGTAGTGGCAAAAGAGTCATATTTGTTTCTAATGTTAAGATCATGATTGGATTTATTATTTCCTAGATAGGTATATAAATATGTAGGATGTTACTTTCACAGATGTTGTTTGGTGCCACATTTTTATAAGATTGGATCACTTGGTGCATAATGTGAGAAGTGAAATTATACATCATAAGTATGAGTAACTTATAATAACATTAGATTTCAATTTGAAAATGGACTGGTTCAAACGTGAATATTTAAAACTCCAAATAATAATATAAAATACCAAAACTTAAAAACATTTACGTTTGAACAAAAAATAAACTAAAGTCAAACACAAAATATAACCAACTTAAGAACAAGATATGAATTATCAAGGCTTAAGTGGAAACAAAAATATATCAAAACACAAACAAACAATAAATCAGGACAAATTATAAACAACTTAGAATTGAGATATGACTAATCAAGACTTAAGTAGGAATAAAATGTACAAGATATAAACAAGCAATAAAACAATCTAAAAATAAAAGTAAACAACTCAAGTCCAAGTTAAGGCAATACTCAATTAGTTTTCAAAATGTATTCAAGCACAACTCTCAAAACAAATAAGAAAATAAACTAATAAATAAAAGACACAAAACATAATGTAAGCAATCGATAATTATGCATGTGTAATGAATAAGGTGTTACTCTTAGATCATGCATAAGCTATTGAAACTGGGAGAATGGAATAATAAGGGGTGTCTGAGGTAACTCCAAATTCCCTAGGTAAGGGGGCACTACCTACATAGTCCCATGGATGTTGGACCTAACATGAACTTCATACCAAATGCAGTTCTCCTAGGGATATGGGATAGAATAAATGTGATGATAAGTAGAGAATCAATGATTAATAGAGGGAAAATATGAATGGAAATGCAAAATAGTGAGAGTCTAAAGGTCTAAAATTGTTTGAAAAATGGCAAGATCATAAAGGCAATAATCACTCATAAAATAATGAGAGCATAAAGATCCAAAATGGTATAGTGAGATAGAAATAAAAGTGGTAGAGCTAAGCTAGGATGCTTCATGCATCCAAACACTACCTACATAGTCTATGTAGACCTCAAGTTGATGTAGTTCTCCCAATAATAAGAGTGTAATGAAATAATGACAATGATGATCATAATAAATGGTAATCACACCCTAAAGATGACATGGCTTTGTAACTCTCATGGATACTTTAGGCCCATATTCCCTAGCTAGGAATGTTTCTGATATTTTGCCTATAACTTTATAATGTTTTTATATATTTATTTAGAATAAGGAAATCAAGGTAATATGTTCAAATTTACAACAAACCATCTACAAGAAGACATTGGTCATTAGGTAGGGGATCAAACAAAAACTAAACTAGATGAAACAATTTTCCTCTAAAAACCAATGGAAGAAACTAATGCAAATGAGAATACCATGAAATAAAAAATAGGAAAAGAATAATACTTAATGGGTAAATAATAAGAGGAGGAACAATTAGAAGAAATCTCAAGGAACTATCAAGCAGGTAAACCATATGTTGACACGCGCTGAGATACTAACCTAGAAAAGAAGTTATCAATACTAATGTTGATGTTAATTAATCTGAACTGGCTCTAAAATATTCATTAAATTTTTCTACATTTTTCTAATTGTAATCAAGATCATGAATGGTAATAGGATTAGAATAGTCTAGGATAATAGGTAGCAGAATGTAGGAATAGTCTAGAGAATGATGTAGTAGGAAAAATAATAATTCTTATTTTAATAAAATTAGAATGGTCCAAGGGAAATAAAATGGTCCATATATGTGAGTATAAATGGTCTAGGTGATGGAATAATAATGGTCCATGTAACAATATGACAAATGGTCCAGGTGGTATAGTGGAAGGAATAAGAATGGTCTAGTTAATAATATAAATGGGTGCCCCTAATTATAGGCTCTTGTAGACAATGGAATATAATAAATTTCAAGTGTGGAAATTATTGAGGTGGAATATGTTCATGGGTTCTTCGAGTTCTTATCCATCTGAAGTAGTTATCCTATAAGCCCTAGAACTATAATTTGTAGTGACCATAAATTGACCCAATAATTGGCTTCAAACTTTCCTTTATTTTTATGTTTGGTGTTGTTTTTTATGTTCTTTCAGGACCAAGTCACCAACTTTAAAATCCCTATGGAGAATTCATTGATCATATCAATGACATAGTCAGTTTTGATAAACTCACAATTGGTCTAAGGTAACCCAACACTTTTCATTAAGAAGATCCAACTCTTATAATATGGTGACTCTGTAGACTTCATCATCAATAATATCATATAGAAAGATATACAATGAGGGTAATTTGATCTCAACATGAATAATGGATTTTAAACCAAATACTAAGGAGTAGGTTGTATCTCCTATAGGGGTTCAATGAATAGTGTAGTAAACCCATAGGGTAGGGAAAATATACAAGTGCCAATCATGACAAACATCATTAAAAATCTTCTTAAGGATGGTAATAATGGTTCTTTTAGGATCTCTTGACCATTGCCTTATGGTTTATATGGTGTGGAATGTTTATGATTGATATTAAACTTGGTATAGAGGGATTTTACATCCTTATTTTTTAAATAACCACCATTATTAGAGATGATTTTGGAGGGGACATTATAGAGGCATATAATAAGGAAGTAAATAAACTTAGTTATCTACTTGTGAATTACATAAATGAGGGGTATGGTCTGAATCCACTTAGTAAAAGACTATGTAAAAGTAAGGATGTGCTTGTGTCCATCAAAAGAGATATGGTGTATTTTCCTAACAAGATCAAGTCCCCAAGTTGAAAATGGCCATGGTGTACTAATCTATTAGAGTATTACTAAAGGTGTGTGTGTCAAATTTACATGCTTATAAAAATAAACACACCTCTTAACATAGTGACAGGTATCAATCTCCATCTTTGTCTAATATTATCATGTTTGAAGGATTTCTTATCCAATAACATGTTGTTGGTGTGGGCCCCACAAATTCCTTAATAGACCTATTTAAGTACCATCATAGATTATCTTGAAGATAAACAATGAAGAAACATTCCATCATAGCCTATAAAATAGAACATGTTTCCTAATATGGTATAATTGGATGCTCTATGAAGGAATAATTTTATTTAGTTCTTTGAGAGGATCAAATGAAGGGTTTGATCTTGGAGATACATATACAAGTCTTGGTACTAGGGGGGATTGGGACCATCAATATTACATACTCTCTCTAGTTCTAGCAATACATGAGTTGGTTATAAAAGTTTATCGATAAGGAACTAATAATATCTAACATCATTGTCAACTTATGTCATGGACTTTATGGTAGCCATAACATCTACTACTAAATTATTGGCCTGTGGTATTTACTTGAACTAAATAAATTGAAAATGTTGCTTAAGATTGTCCACTATATCCTTATAATGTACAAGATTTTCATCTCTACTCTGGTATTGGTCTATGGCCTAGTTGATGATTATCTAAGAATCTTTATATACCATTAATTGCCTGATATCTGACTATATTTCTAGGTGAAGCCCAACAATAAGGGCTTCATATTCAACCATGTTATTTGTATAATGAAAATTAATGTGAAATTCCTTGGGAAGAATATACCTGTGTAGTGTGACCATTAAAATACTAGATCTAGATCTATGGGATGTGAATTAACCATAAAAGTATAATGCCCATTGTTTGGACTCAATGGTTACTTTATCTAGGGTAAAAATTGATTGGTCTGGGAAATCAAATGAAAGAGGCTTGATGTCGATCAAAGGAGATTCAATAAGTTGATCTACTAAGACCTACCCCTTGATGGCCTTTTGATTCTAGTACTCCACATCAAATTCACTCAAAAACATAACCCACTTGGCCATTCATCCTATAAGAGTGGTCTTAGACAATATGTACTTGATTGGATCAATCTTGGCTATAACAATGGTTTTATTATTTAGTATGTAATGTCACAATGTTTGGGAAGTGAACACCATTGCAATACAAGATTTTTCCATAGGTGAATAGTTGTGTTCATAAGTTACCAATATCTAGCTGAGATAATATACTGCATGCTCTTTGTCTTATTCATCATGTTGGGCCAACATGCCCCCCATACGTTTTTTATCACTGATATGTATAAGATCAATGGTTTGTTTGGTGTAGGTGGAGTTAATACTACTAAGTTAGCCAAGTAGTTCTTTAATTTGATAAAATCTTTTTTGTAGCATGAATCCATTTGAAATGTGATACCTTTCTTCAAAAGCTATGTAAAAGGATAACACTTATCAACCAACTATGATATGAAATGAAAAATATAGTAAATTTTTCCTTGTAAACTATAGATCTATTTTAAATTAGATGGAGGAGTCATTTAAAAAATATCCTTCACTTTATCAAGGTCAACCTCAATACCTTTTTGTGACATAATGAACCCTAGAAAAATTCCCAAAGTGATGCCAAATATGCATTTCTTAGGATTAGATGCACCTTGTATTCACTAAGCCTCTCAAATATTCTTCATATAATGTCTGGGTGGCCTGCACACATTCTTAATTTAGCTAAGATGTCATCAACATAGTATTCAACAATGTCATGCATCATGTCATGGAAGATGAAAGTCATGGCATGTTGATATGTTGCACTTGCATTATTCAAGCCATAGAAAATAGTTTAATAACAAAATATTCCCCATAGAGTGGTGAATTTTATCTTGTGTTGGTCCTTTAGTGCAATATTAATATGGTTATACCCCAAAAAGTCATCTATGAGGGAAAAAAATTCATAGCCTATTATTGAATTGACTATAATGTTAATGTTAGGTAGGGAAAATCATTTTTATTACATGCATTATTAATTTCTATAAAATTAGTATATAGGTGAATGCCATGTGGCATTTTAATGACTCAGATGATATTAGATATCCACTGTAAATATTCAAATGGTTAAATGAACCCTACCCACAGTATTTTTTATAACTCTTTTTTTACTAGGATGGATATGCATGGATGCATTTTCCATAATTTTTGTTTGACTGGTTTGGCATCTAGGTGAATGAAAAGGTGATGTACCACCATAAGGGGTCAATACCAAGCATTTATGATTAGGACCATGCAAATATATCAATAAAATATTTTATAATGGTAATAATGAAGCTATGTTCCTCATTAGTGAGGGATGTGCCTTGGTATACAATATAGGGATAAGCATATGTACTAATGTTGACCTTCACAGTATCTTTGACAAATAATGTTAAGCTATCTTTAAGAATAGTAGGTGAAGAAGAGAATGGATCCTCTACATTTGTATATTGATCCCAACAGTCACCCATATATGAGGAATTTGAATCAATTAAACTAGGAAATGTTCAATTGGTAAATACTTCAAAAAATCTCAAGTAAGGTATTCAAAAAATTATTGTTTTTTAAAACTAGTGCCTAAGCCAATGGTAATTCTTGGAATAGGTGGACACTACACTTCCTAAGGAGAAAGGTGAACTTCCCCATCCAAAAGATCCTAAAATATGTTTTAACTCAAGGAATCATCTTTATCTTTACTCTTTACCTAAACTAAGGGCACCTTAAAGAAGTTTTCACTTGAGGATATTGATGTTTTAATTTTATAATGACCAAGGAAGCTTGCTTACTCTCCATAATAGGTAGAAGGTTCCAAATGTAAGTCAAAACTATGTGTATGAATGCCCACTGGTAATTCATCTTAAAGGCCCATGAACTCGATAAGAGATTCTTAATTTTTACATTCATACAGTGGTATGATCAAATCTTGTTGGTCCTAATATATTAGGTTTGGATGATTAAAGGTAAGTGGATAATGGGTTGTGATGGTCATGATGGCATTAGAATCGAATAATTCAATATCTAATAGCTCATTGTAGGCACCATAATGGGATGCTATATCACTATCAAGAGTTTCATTGTTAGTTGATGAAGTGGTGTCCATTTCTAAATCTATAGGGTCACCAATAGGTAGTATAAATACAAGACCTTGATTCCCCATTTATTTAATAGTTGAAACATGTTATAGAATACCTTGTGCATTGGGTACCAATCCTTTTCCCATATATTCTAGGCTATCCATGATCTAATTTTTTATGGGGTACTTATCACTATGAAAGTAGCTACTAAAATTATCACCATTCAAACAACCTCCCTCGGTACAAGTGGTTTGATCTTAATCAGGTAATATATTAGGTACAAATATAAGTGGGACCATAGAGTGGATTTGGATTTATTTTTCCAAATCATGTTGGGACTGCAAATATTTTTTGAGGGTTTAGGGAAATAATAGGACTTAAGAGATTTAGGTAATTTACTGATGTGTAATGTATTATGAATGTTATATGTGGAAATACCATCATCTTGAATAGTGAAATGGGTGGACATGATAATGGAAAATTGATAAGTATAAGTGGAATCAAGGTCACTGGGATTAATATAATTAGACTTGAGAGGTGCATTAACTACCCCCTTACCTTTCTTCCCTACCAATACGGTGTTAGGATAATAAGTGTAGTTGTCATACTTAGCTTCTAAATGTTTACAATATTGGCATGGTTGTAAGTCACCATAGATAGTGACCTATAGACTATAATATGGGAAATTGATGTATTACACATGGTACCATGGGTGGTAGACCCAATAATGATTGGTAAGCAAATGGTTCCAATAGATTCTTTCTTTGCATTGTCATAGGCCTTAATGGTGATGGTATATGACCACATATCTAATGTTATATACCCCAATGTTTGAACTAGTTTCAATGATGATATATTTAATATAGAAACATTATCTATAAGAACCTATCTGATTTGATGATGGGAAATAATGGCATATCTCATTGTTAAAATGTAAGTTATTGTCTTGGGACCAAGGGATAACATATCTCATTGTTAAAATGTAAGTTATTATTTTGGGGACAAATGTCCCATAGGCACTTGGAATTGGCTAGGATTAATGTCATTAGTCACAATGGATTGTTGAAGGAAATAATTTAATATGGTCTTGTTACCTTTTGATGTGTGCAAGATATCCATAGTATAAATATATGTAGATGTTTTGCTAAGTTTTTCCATTTATATTGTATGGTTTCTCAAAAATGGGATGAGAAGGTTTGGCCTTAGCTAGTATAGTTTTTTATTTTGAATGAGTTTCTGAATGTATAGGGTTTGGATCAGAATCAATGTTGAAAGAAGAAAAATGGCAATGGAAAATAACTTTTGACCTTCTAGTTATGACTGTGCAACTTTGAGTTGAGGAGTTACTATAATTAGAGAAATGAGGAGGAGGTTCATGAATAGTGACCTATGGAAACCAAGGTGTAAGAAAAGTGCTAAAACCTGGTGTAAAATTACTCAAAGAATTGGATGGTGATCTTAACATAGAGGGACCAACATTTTGAATAATGTTGGATAGTACATGAGACTTGATCTTAAAGTTAATAATGTGATTAGTAGTAATACATCCTATGTTATTATTGTAATCATATGGAATGTTACGGTACTCAATTTGATTAGTTTTAGTGTCACAATCTTGATTATTGTTATTATTTGAATTTTGATTTTGATTGTGACATTAATTCTACTATTGGTTGCACTGTTGGACCTAGTTTTGATTTCTCATTTGTTGTTGGTTCTATTTTGTAAAATAATCTTTGTAGATACCCATATCCTAGTTGTTGTTATGATTTATCTTGTCTAACTCAACCTCTACATTCTCTATCAAGTCTTTAATAATATGCCTTAGTGGAACACATCAATAAATGGCATGGACAACAATAAAATGAAATTCAAAAAAATCATCTTCATGATACCAATTAGTCTTAGGTTGACCCTCAAGAAATGTTTTTGGTATGGCCTAAATAATCATGTTGGCTACAAATAATTTATGAAATACCTACTCAAAAGGCTCCCCTAGGTCACTGAATTTCCTACATATAGCATACCATATACATGATAGATTTAATTTTGAGGTGATATGTGTATTGGGTGGGCTATTTTGAGTGGGTGGTTCTTACACTATATGCACATGTTGTGATTTAGTAACCCCATTACCCATCATGTATTTGTTTTTATTAAAAACCTTGGGATTTTTAACCATGATTGTCTAAACAAGTGCTGATTTATAGTATGATGTTTGATATTGGGAATATATTTTCACTAGGCCCCTAGAAATAAGTGCTTTCTCAAACTATTCACCCTTGTCAATTATTTCTTAGGATGTGCTGGCACAAGAGAGTCTCAAATTATGAGTAACTTCAAGGTGTAGATTATGTGTGAAGCTATCAACTAGTTATTTATTTGGTGGATTATGTTGGAAAAGACTAGAGAGTGATCTCTACTATTGTAAATATGCCATGAAGATTTCCCCTTCTCTTGTCTTTATTTACACAAGGAAACCATTTTTGACTCATGTTCAATGTTTTAAGAAAAGTGGTTAACAAATTTTTTATGATAAATCATTGAAATTTGTTATCGATCCTTTAGGCAATTTTAGAATCCACTCTAAGGCTTGTACACCCAAGATACATGGAAAAAGGGCATAAAATATACACTAATATAGGCTGCCTCTTGGCATGTAATGAAGAAAGATTGTATATGCTCTCTAGGGTGACCTTTCCCTTTATATTTTTCAAATTTGGGTACCTCAAAATGAGTTGGGAAAAGTGCTTCAAGAATAATTATATCAAATGGATAGGGGCATATATAATCAAATTTGTATTTCTTTATTTGGTTACCTTTTTAAATCCTTGAGACTACCTCCATTATATTCCACTCTTTGATATTTGAAGTAGTTTATGGTGAAAGGAGATAGTTCTATTGATTATTTATAGACTAATAGGTTTGGTCAAGGTTAACATAGGTAGGAATGGATCCTCCTTACATAGTTTTGTTGAGAATGTGCACCTATGCCCTAATTTCTATGCTTGATTAGGTGTTTGTTGTTAGTTATGATGTACATAGGAATAGGTATGACATTATTGGTTTAGAGGATTTTGTTATTGATCCCTAGGTAGTTGATGTTGATTATGAAGAATATGCTATTGTGAGGTATAGGGAATATACCAATTTTTGGGAAATGGTTCAGAAGAAGACATGGTCATTGTTGGTTTACAAGAAGAACTTGTTATCACTATGAATTAGAATAAATTAGTTACACATTTTGTGAATTATCCACTACATGTTGAGGTGGTGGATTTTTTACCATCTATTATTTAGAATGGTTTGGCATTGATTGTAAAGTATTAAATGAATGTCATGTATTGGAAATAGATTCCTAATGATTAAATAATGTGTATTTTATATCAAGTAAAACTTGGTGTGAATCACTTGGTGGCATAGATTGCTTAGGGGGAGTTAAATGATCTATCTCAAGTGTAGATTAGCTTCATCTTGTTGCATTTTTTTAGTTAATTAATTTTTTTCTACAAATGCAACATTGTTAAATGAATTCACATCTAAATAAATTGTTGAGTCAAAAACAAGTTGATCTATAGAGCATTGACTAATTTTTTGTATGGTGAATGTAATAATATGACATGTTTGGGAAGGATCCACTAGTGGACCTTTCCCTTTGTTAGAATAAGCAATGACTGGTATTGGCACTTGAATGTAAGGGATTTTTTGGTCAATGATCAGTTCTTAATGTTACTTATCTATTTGAACAAGGTTATGTAATTGTTTTCTTGAAAATTATAGTGAGATCCTAACTTTAGATTCTATTAGTCTCAAGAGGGATCTATCTTGGACTTCAATTGGTTTATTTTCAATGATTGAACTTTGTTTGATCCCACCATAAGATGGATATATTCATACATGACCAGATTTTCTTCTCCATCATAAAATTTTTACTCCTCATAACTAAGGACATAAGAGACCCCAATATGAGTGTACCTATGCATGGTTAGAGTAGCACCTATTTTTTAAAAAGTGTTTTAAATGTACTCATGGTTCATTTTGGAATTCAGGAACATTATCAAATGGTCCTTGTAAATCTTAGAATCAGTTCACAATTAAAATGGATTGGATAATGTAACAACACAAAATAATATTTGGCACATAATAAGAAGTGAAGTCTCTAAAACAATTGACCTTAGTTGGTTAAAATCATAAAATTAGAAGAAAGCATAACAATCTTAGAACTTAGGGCATAAATTAATGCAAGAAAAACTAAGTCCAAAATGTGTTGGTAATATGTGAAAGGACAATAATACTGTGGTTGGTATTAATTTTCAAAATTAGAAGAAAGTCAAATGATCTAAGAACTTAGATCATAGGCTAATGTAAGAAAATCTAAGTCTAAATTTAGAATAAAATGGGCAATGCAAAAACACACAATAGAAAATAAAGTCGAATGGTTTAATAACTTAGATCATAGGCTAACTCAAGAAAACATAAGCCCAAAATTAAAATAAAATTATATTGTAATGGTACCAAGTGAGATAAAGGGTATTGTTTCAAATGCTATATGTGACTCTGTGAGAAATAGTTAAGTACCAAATGGTAATGTGAATAATGTAACACCTCAATGTGTGAATAGGTGACAATGTGTAAAGTATGGGTACCTAAATTTGAAATTAGTTAAGGATATTAAATGAAATTGAAATATAATCCAAGTAGCACAATCTAAAAACAAAATTAAACACTCAAGCCTAAGTGATAATCAAGACTTAAGTTCCAACTAATTGTCCTTAGATTGAATACTCAAAAATGAGCTTTGAATTTATTTTGAGAGGCTTTGGGATTTATTTGGTTGTTTTTTGTTCAAATCAATTTTAGACTCAAAAATTTAAATAAATAAGAATCACCTCAGTGCATGATCCTAAGATAATAACCAATACAAGGTTTTCATAGTATCTACCAAAGTTTTACAAATATATTGTTTCTTAAGAGGAATTAATTTATTAATCCACTAAATAAAGAGTGCATTAAAGTAGAGTGATTATCCCCCCTCTGTCTCTCAGTAAATTTTATGTGGCATGGAACTTAGAGCACAAAGGTAACTCAAAATTATTAGTATGATCTATGGCAAGTGGGGTTATTTAATCTATTTTTGTTGAATTTGGATTTTTAAGATGGTCCATAAGTGCCAAGGAACACTTGGGTTCAATAAAATATCTATCACTTGGATGAAAAACAATCTACATTTCTATGAAAGGATCTTGTCCCTTTCTTAACCACTCCATTTTTTAATTGCTCAGTAGAGTGTGATGTTTAAACTGTTGGATGCTCCAAGACCCTATTTAGTTAGTCATATTAAGCACTCAACCATTATCCCAATGAATAGTATGCTCAATTTTTGTGCCCCACTAGATAAGTGTGGTTGGTACAATGTTGGGAGATGAAACCTCAAGTAAATGCACCCCTAAAAAACTTATGATTAAGTGATAAACTACCAATCGCTAAGCTAAGAATAAATAAAAGAAAAAAGTGGTTATTTTTTAGTCATTTATGTCCCTAGGAACAAGGAGAGAGCATACACAACATTTATTCGGTTAGAAACCAATAAACAAGAAAAAAATGTGTTTTTGGTCACCTAGGATCCCTAAAGAGGGCAAGGGGAGAGAATACGTGCAAGGTTTTATGACCAAATAATGAAATTAATAAGTAATTTACAACAAAAATAATAAAAAATGCTCTTAAGATCTTTAAATCGAAGTGTGAATGTTATTTTTAAGCACTAATATGTAAATATGATTGAAATTTGCCTTGAGTTGTAAAAGTAAGAAAGATGTCAAAACCTAAAAAATAAAGTTTTAGTATCCAATCAAGGGTCCAAAACATAAATTGTAAATTGAATATTGTTTTTTAATCTCTCAAGAAATTTGCAACATGGTGATTTCACCATTTAATAGGGCAATTTCATCATTTTCTTCACAAGTTCATAGTTTCCCTAGAACACAAACACAATTTTGGTGACTTCACCAATTAGTAGGATGACCTCATTGATAATAATATGAATTCACCATCTCTAATAAAACCAAAAAACACAAAAAATTTACCTTCTAAAAGTTCATTATTTACTAGGTTGATTTCACTATTTACAAGATAACTTCATTGTTACTAGGCTAAATTTATCGATCAGATAGCGATGCAGTGCAATTTCACCATTTCAAATACAACCTCACCAGTTTATCAAAACAAATAGATAATATAAAAGTGGTAAAAGACAAATTCACTATTTATGGATGTGATTTCACCATTAAGTAGGGCAACTTCACTAAAGTCTAGGGTAACTTTGTTAATGTTCAAGGTGACTTTGTCATTGTGTAGGGAAACTTTGCCATTTTGACCAGAATAAAAACACATGAAAATTAGAGGTAAAAGAGGTAAAACAAACCCCAAAATGGTATGATTATGCAATTATAAGGTTAAGAAGGTCCCCAAAGTGATTTTTGAGATGCATAGTCCCACCAGGTGTGCCAAATGTAGAATAGGATTGTGAAACAAGTTATCTCATTTGTTAGTACATAAAATAATAACAAGCATAAATAAACTAAGACAAGAAGACACCTAGCACTGCCTTCCCCAAATGACTCTCCTCTAAGATTGGTTCATTTTTCATGTTTGTTCCCATATTTAGTGCACCAAGTCTTTGTAAATGGAATAAGCAAATCTCTTCTTGTAACAATAGGTATTATAATTTGATTGGGTCAAAATAGAAATAGGTTTGAAGCTTTCTATTGATATTTTGGCATAGTTTGTTTTCACCTATAAAAGCTTAATGGTTATGGTCATGGGTCTTATATTTATAGTTAACCAATTGACCCCAACCCATGTGTGTTTAAGTTCGGGTTAGGTTTGGGAGTCAATATGCATTTATGTTTTTGGAGAATGGGGAATTAATAAGACATGAATGACCTTAACTCTGATATTTGCCTCACTTATATTGATATTTACTACTTTTGACTTTGAGATAGACGACATCATCATAACTTCATATTCTCATATATTTGTTGAATTATGATTTTATAATATTTTATATTCCTTAAGTTTCTATGGATTTTTAAATTAAGCTCCTATTCTATGTTTCTTGGCTTAATAATTTTGCTTAGTCTTTTGTAATTCTTAGAATTTGGTCATTTGTTTAATCAAAATGGTCAAAAATGGCAATTTTTTTGGTTGCATTTGACTGTAAGTGGTCACAATTTTAAAATTACATACATGGTAATTCCCTAATAAGGTATTCCCTAATGTGAATTTCACACATGTAACATGTGTAGATGATTCAGAGGATTTTAATGATTGAGAACATTAATTTAGCAAGTCATAATTTGATCCAAGATAAATTAGAAGAATATAATGATTTCATAAATTGTAATTACCCAATTAGGGATATATTTACATGGTTTTTTACCTACACATAATGTGTTTAGATGAAATAAGGATGTTTAGGTGATTTTGTTTAGCTTTGTGCATTAATGCAAAATTTTGTTCAAATTTGTAATTTCATCATAGCAATGGTAGGTGTTGGAGATAAAATAATTTAATGGGGTTGAATCAGTGTCGTTATAAACTTTTAATTTCACTTCAAAATATCTTGTAATCATTCATCAAGTAACATCATCATATGAGCAATATCAACTAGTCTAGCAACATAGTAATGACAATATACACATAACAAGTATGAACACATCATATATGTAAAAAACCCTCATGAAAAATAAAACCCACCAATTTCTTAAAATTTAATACATTCCTATAAAACAAAAACCAAATTTACTAAAGCACCAACTCCACATGGAGCACCAACACCAACTAGCTAAGCACCAAATCAGCTAGTCTTTAACAAGTACCAACTTGCAAGGAAGCACCAAATCCCTAGATGAATTAGAAATAACTAATCCAACTTAAACATTTAATTACATTCATAATCATTTTTTATCATACAACATATTATTATCACCTTCTTTATCTCTTCTCTCACTTCTATCCTTCTAAAACTATCTTCCATTTGTATACCTCTACCCTTCTTTTGATATTATGATCATAGGAATCAATCACATGATTCCATGATATGGATCTATATCCATCCTAAAATCCTATTATATTCTCTATTATCTTTAAATTCAACTTCAATTTCTACTTCATTTTCTCTTTCACCCAATTTTCTAACTCGCTCAATTAGGCCTAATTAGTCTTGCTCTTATATAAGTCACTTGATCTCACACACCTTGGTCAGTAATACACACTTAAACATGTGGATTAACCTTAAAATGGGTATTATAAAAATTTTAAAACATTAATAAAATAATACATTAGGTTTTACACAACTTAATAGACCAAATCCTCTTTTAGGCCTTAAGGAGACCTAATTCAATCAGGCCTACTTTGGCAACATGTTACCTCATAACCCATTGAAACAAAATAAAATTCATTGAAAAATAATATAATTTCATAAATAGATAAAATATACCTTATCCAAAACTACTTTAACTCCATAACACCTTTTAGGTCCAACCACCACTTGAACCCCTTCTTAAAACGGTGTTCACAATATGCCTTCATACGCATAGAAAGTATGTCTTGAACAAATAAAGCATAAATAAAATTTTCCCAAATAACCATAAAAATAAATAAAATATTAAAAAAAATAATGAACTCAAGTTCATAAAAAGCTTCATTATATACTTTAACTTAGGTTATACAAGCTCAAACTCTTCTCTATAAAATGCTCAATCTGAACTACCAACTAGCCTCAAAACACAGTCATGGAAACTTGAACTTATGACACATAAAAGAACATAATAAAGTAATTATAATGCATGAATATTATTCTAAAAAATCATTAGAGCAAACTCAAAAGAAAAATCATAATCTCTAATGGCAACTATTGGTTTTGTAAACCAATTTGTTGACCTTCTCTCTCATAAACCTCACTCAACTAGACAAGCCATTTTGGCTTCAACATTTTCACTAATTTTAATAACTAAAAAATGTTTTACAAAGAATTAATAGGATTTAAAATTCCAAAACAATGTATTCATGCACTTATATCCTTCACTCTTTCATGAAATCACACCAAAAGACACTTTTTCATACTATCTAGGTTTTGCACTATTTTCCTTCATTAGGCCTGCTAGCGACTGGCTAACTTAGATCACCAAATTTTCACACATAAGGGATATAAATTGTATTTAAACCCTCATGGACACAAAATAAAAGTCTCAAACGTTTTCCTTCATCCATTTAACAACATTGACTTGGTCAACTCTAACTGCTACAATAAATATCTAACAAACAAGGCCTTTATAATACGGTCCACTCACTCACCTAAAGACTAAATCACACATAGAGATGCATGGGTAATTTTAATATAACCTAAAATCACTAAAATAACCATACCAATCCATTCTAAGTACTTTAGGAACAACTTTTTTCATATCTGGTCACTATTAGGGTTCTTTGAGGGTTTAAACCATCTTTCACTATTAGCAATCATTCATAAAGCTTAGCCCCTAATTACAAAAAAAAAATCCTATAATTTTAATCTAGGACCTTTCCCCATATACCATGAATATTTTATTTTCTCATGAAGATTCTACACATAACAACGAACACTTGAAAAACCTTCTCGAGTAGACAACTCTTCATCTTATGCACTTGAGAGACCTTAAAACACTTTTTCAAGCCTAAACCTTCAAAATTTGAATTTAAACTTGTTCATAATACTTGAAAAAACATGAAACACATTTTTCAATTCTCACATACTCATACTTACCTTGGAAACTAATCTTGATACCCTATTAGGCTTACATTCTCTCTCTCTACACCATAGTCTTCATACCTTACTAGGCCTTGATATGTCATTAATGCCTTCTTCCATGATCTCAATACCTCAATTTTATGTTTAAAATATAAATTTAATGATTAAATAGTTTTATATATCCTTCATATGCTTGGATAATAGACCATGATGCCTTAATAGGCCAGACAAGGTCTAGAAATGGTCTAGGTGTAGACTAGGTCTGAAGGTCCTATCCTTGTAGGTTCACCTTGAGGATCTTATGAGTGATAAAATGTCTCACATACATGTTAAATAAACTTATATAACCTATTATGCCTCTGTGCATGCATATCACCAAGCCACCATGCTCAAACCTTCTCACAAGGACTTTACATGCCATGACTTGTGTCATGACTAGGCTTCTCAAGCACTTGAAAATTGACAACTGACCTTGAAACACTCATTTATGATTCTAAACCTTTATCACATGCCTTAAATGATCCTCAAATAATTTCATACCTCTACACATACCTCATCATTCTCATTCTTATCTTTAAATCTGAATCTCATGCCTTATTTGGCCACCATCTCTCTCTTTACTCTATAAACCTTGACCTACAAACCATATTAGTCCTTGAAAATAGCCTTCTAACCATTTTAAAATATCTCAAAAACTCATGTATATGTCATAAAACCTCTTACCATGCTCAACCACTACCATACATCTTCTCACATGCCTAAGACCACTCATCTTACCAAGCAACCAAGCCCATGCCTCCACACAAGGTCTCTTCATGCCATGACTAAGCCATGACAAGACTCCTTAATCTCTTGATACTTGACATAAGGATCTTATTATTAATCACTTATCTCATCACAACAACACTCAACTATCCACTATAACACTTTCTTTAATGAACTCATATAAACCTCATCACAACACTCTTTTTTGATAATAAACAACTGACCTTGATCATCCTTCACTAGAGAAAAATCAACCTTGATCATATTTCATTAGAGTAACATTAAACTTGACACAATCCTTTTAATGATAAATACAACACTAAGCAAAAACCTTTACCATTTATCACCTTTGACAACCTCATGCTGATACCTCAACTATCCTTACATGAACATCAACCTTCAATCATGCACACCTCAAAGACCACTCACCATGCATCTTCACTAGATTCATCTAGAAAAAAATGACCACATTTTGAAATTAATGACATCATATTGACATAAATGATAACACTATGCCAACAATAGGAACTGGATGTCTACAATAATAATTATAAAAATATTATGGTTTGACTTGCACACCTTTCCCTCATGATGGTTGTATATTTTTAAATAACATTTTATTTATATAAAGGCAAGGTTACCTTATATGTGTCTAAGTAGAGACATATATGTATTAATATATAATGTATTTTATGTCCACTACAATTATAAATATAGTGTGGCATGACCCCAAAAACCTTTGGGTTTTAAAAAACTTAGTGGTAACATTATTATTTGACCCTGTTAAAAATAATCAAGTGAGAAAATGAATTAAGGTTATATCCTTATATAACCATTGACCTACAATCCAAATGATTATCTTACCTAATGTCCACTTTGGATAATTTCATAGTCACTCTCTAGGTTTTTAGGTGAACTACAATAGTTATTATTCCATTTATGTAGTTGCACATTAGTCTATATGTAGGCAGTTAATCATGAATGTCATTCATGTAAATGTCATAGCTTATTGGAAAATATATGAGATCCTCAGTTGGATATGAGAAATATGTCTTTATGTTTTGGCAAGAAGAATAACTAGGGTGATGCATAAAATATTTTGGTTTAAATAGAAACCTTGAATCACATAGCTACTCTTGTTTGGCACAAGTAATAATAAATTTAAACACTATAGGTGATGAATTTACAATGTAGATTGATAGTTTGATGTGGACACCAATTATATAATACTTTTTATAGAATTAAAAAATGATTTTTTTGTGTGAAAATTATTTTCCATATATTTTTTAGGATGATTAGTTCACCATCTATGTTATGATTTTTTTTTCCATTGATATGATGTGAATGAGTACAGTTACTTCCATATAGTGAGTTTAATTATTTTGATTATCCCATTAATTAAGTTTTATCTCTTGTATGTGATTGATAAATCCTATTTTCATTGTGATTTATTGTTCTATTGGACACATCAAGAGCTTGGGTAAAAATTGTGTGAAAACACTGCTTGAATTAAAATGCATCTCTTATTATGAATAATTGCGTGTAATCATCTATATAGATTTGATTCCTATTATTTAAGATGCATTATTGTGATATTTTCATCCTTTTATATTGTTTTATGTGTGAAGGAGAAGGCATTTATTATATATGGCTAATTATGTGTATGCATTTATATGGATGTGATTCATTTTATTTAAGATGCACTAGTGTGATATTTCCTCCTTATATATTTCTTTATGTGTGAAGGATAAGTGAAATGAAAATATATAGAATAAGGGTTCACCCTCCTTGTATGATGACACACCTATTATTTTTTCTAGCATGTGTGGTTAGTTGGTTAGATATATAGAGGCCTTGTTATACATTGAACAAAATCCACATGCCCCAATGCTTTAGATGGCATAAAAGGTGGCATATTTATGCCATACTCATTGGTATATGAGGTGAGATAACTATACCATGTTCACTAGTATAGGAGGTGTAATATGAAGGCATTAGGTATTAGAGCAATAAAATATATAAATATATATTCAATGTAAATCTTGATTTATTTTTGATACAAAGAAAGATTATAAAGACTTTCAAGAAGTTTACCAATAATAATTACCCAACGAGTTCAACCACCCAAGAAAATAACCTACTAAAAAGTTAAATAAACTTACTAATTAACTAATTTAATAAAATAATACTATGGATCATAAATGACCCAACAGAATCCCCTTGATCCAAAGGGTATGGAAGATTAAAAAATAGGAGAAATGAATCTAAAGTCATCAAAGAAACTCTAAAGCAATTGCAATTTGTGTGTTGTACATCTTTGTACTAACTAAAATCAATGTTGTTCCATACAGAATCCTACTCTATGAGTTGTGGCATAAAGGTTGATGAACACGATCAAAGCCTACTCATACCCTGTGATCATCATACCATACTATAATAGAACATTATCAAGTCATAAACTCCACCTAGAACCCTGTCAAAGTGACGAACCTACTCATACCCTGTGATCATCATACCATACTATAGTAGAATATGATCAAGGCATGTCTAACTACATCAATCCACATAAGGCTCCACCTAGAAGCTCATCAAAGTGACCAACCTATAATGTGTATGACACATCTTCTTGATTTCCAATAAATTCCAAAGACCTTTACTCAACATTGATGGTGCTAGTAACCCCTATCAACTCATATTGTTATCGATGACTAATCAAAGATCAACCAATACTATATCTTCTCCCCTATAAGGAGAGAGGTGAAAATCTATGAAAAAAAGAAACAAAAACAAACAATAATGTCTACTCCATGTCATGAATATAATGGATAGAAATCCAAAATTGAAAATAAAATAAGCATACTACTGCTACCAAAAGTTCCATTCAAGCATTAAACCCCAAATTTTACTTAATAGCTAACTAGAGAAGGGTAATAGTCCTCTAGCCTCTAATAGATCTTCCAACCTCCAGTGCGACACTTAAACTTAATCAATCATAAGGATCATGATGTACCCATAAAGGATGATACATTCTATGATAGTACAAGCATGAGATGAAATTTTGAAATTTGTCATTTGAAGGTTGCACCTGTGGGCCAAGCCCTTTCCCTGTAAAGTTAAGATGATCCATTATCTTGTTGGGGATATGATACTTTGGATTATGAAAAAAATCAATAAGACTTTCAGAAAATAACCAATCTCCCTCAGTAAAAGCCTCTCAATCTTTCTTTGGTGAAATTGTAGATACAAAAACCACATGAGGTTTTGGTTGTTTCTTCTTTGGTTTCTAAATTTGATTAGGTCTGTTAGGAGTCTGGGAAGTTTTAAGCTTACCAAATGTTTTAAGGGATTTTAGTAATTTTTTAATATGGAGGAGATCCTTTAGATGGTACGTGGAAATGTTTGCATCTTTAATAATAACCTTTTTGGCCAAAGTGGCAGGAAATGGATCAACTGAAGTGGAGGCTAGATCACTAGGGTCTATATAATTAGATGGAGATGGATGAGAAATGATGGCTTTATTTTTCTTTGCAATGAATTAAGAACCTAGGAAATATTAATAATTACAAAACTCTACTTCAAGATGTTTGTAGTATTGGTATGGATGTTGATCAGTGGGAATAGTAACCTCGATCCCATCATGGGGAAACTTAAGGCATTGGTGAAGATTAGATAGAACTACCTGTACTTCATGGATCCAAGGATGACTAAAAATTATGTTATAAGGAAGCTCAATATCCATAATATGAAATAATGTATGATGATAAATAGACCCAACCATGACTGGCAACCAAATTGTACCAAATGAATCCCTCTCACCATTATCGTAAGCCTTGATTATAATAGTTTCTAGTTGAATGTATTTATCCATATAACAAAAGCATCATACCAATTTAAGAGATAATGTTCAGCCCTAAACCATTATATATAAAAACCCACTTGATCTTGTGATCCACAATAATTATCTCAATGTATAGTGGGTTATTGTGGTTTGGGCCGAGGGTGGCCATATCCTTTTGATCAAATGTGATTTGCCAAAATGAAGATAAATGTCCAACTAGGTTCTGGAACTAATCAACGTTTATATCATTAGGCACAATAGACTTTTGTAAAAAATTTTTGAAGATGGTTCTATGGACATCAGATGTTCGTAAGAGTTTAATATGGAAATTTGTGCAAGGGTTTTATCTAATTGATCATTTAGACTATAAGGCATTTGAATTGTGGATTGAACTAGTTTAGCCTTTGTTGGGATAGTATTTGGATTTGGAACCATTGACACAATGTTCTCATTAGGTTTTATGGAAAAAGTGGGTGAAGGGCCCTAGATGGTAATTGTTGACCATTTTTTGCCCAACAGGCCAAAAATTGGTCCCCTTCTTCCCCTATTGTTTTGGGCCAATTCATTTATTTGATTTTGCAGAAGTTTGGAAATTTCTATGGATTTTGCAAAGAAGATTTTCTATGAACTCTGTAGGTGTAGTCTTTTGGCAGATGAAGAACTAGTTCAGAGAGTGCAAGGTTTTACAAAGCTTCTTTGGACTCTTGTCTAAAGAAATTCATAAGGAAAAAGAGCTAAAATGGTTCAAAGACACTTTTCCTTAAGGTTGGAAGAGTAGTTCAATGACATAATATTTCCAAGAGTTAGCACCATTGAACTATTAAATCGTTGAACCATTGAACTGGTTCAATGCCTTGGTTTAATGCTTTGTTTAATGCCTTGGTTCAATCAGCAAGTTCAATGCTTTGATTCAATGCTTTGGTTCAATTAGCAAGCTCATCGCTTTGATTCAATCAAATAGTTCATCGGCTTGGTTCAATGTTTTGGTCTAATCAAATGGTTCAATCACTTGGTTCACTCAGTCAATTCATCAGCTTGGTTCAATGTGTTGGTTCAACTTTTTTGGTTTAATCTTAAAGTTCATCAGCAAAGTTCAATGCAAAGTTCATTAGTAGGTTCAATCAAATGGTTTGATGCCTTGTTTTAAAAAATGTTTGAACCGTTGAACTAGTTAAATTTATTGGTTCAACGGTTGGTTTAAAGGAGCGGTTCAATGCAAAAGGTTCAAGCCTCTTGAAGGGTAAGTGCCCTTGTGGAGGGCAGTTTTGAGTTCAAAAGCCCTTGCAGAGGGCAGGGAGCACTTTAAAGGCAGCTGAAGGATTTCAAAAATGCGTAGAAAGTCTTAAGGCTTTGAATTCTTTTGGACTTTTTGTTTGAAGGAATTATTTCAGACAAAAAGTCTGAAGGAATTCGGAGGAACGCCATGAGCTCAAAAGGACCTGGGGAAATCAAAGTGGCTAATTCTCATAGACTTTTTGTCTACAGGAGAAAAGCCCATAGAAAAGGCTGAAGAGACAAAGGCCGCCAAAGGGCAGGTGCCCTTGCGGGGGGCTCTTGGTTGGCCAAATGAAGGGCATCTCTCCAGAGCTAAAGGGACACTTCCCCTTCGAGAGGGTCCAAAACAAAGGACGAGTCAAAGGAAAAGGCCCAAAGGAATTTGCCAAGGATGGTGACATCCCAGAAGCTATCAAATTTAAGAAGATAGATTAGCCATTATTTTTCAAATGATGACAGGTGTACGGATGTCAAATTTAAGATGGTGAAATAGCCATTTGCCTTTAAATTGCTTGAGCAC
Source organism: Torreya grandis (assembly GCA_037957365.1). Classification (NCBI taxonomy): domain Eukaryota; kingdom Viridiplantae; phylum Streptophyta; class Pinopsida; order Cupressales; family Taxaceae; genus Torreya; species Torreya grandis. The sequence goes on from JARHVA010000389.1 coordinate 2,124,653, forward strand.
CAACCAGAAAAGAGCCCAAGGAACATAGTGACCTAATAGAAGATAGCCTCAAGGGCTAAAGGAGCTAGAAGGAGACAAAGCAGGAAGAAGACAACGAGCCCAAAGAATAAAGAGAGAAAAGTGCCAAGTGTAGGAATAGGCAGATAGTCCAAGTGGTGAAGGGAGGCACCAATTTGAGAAGTTATTCCAGTAGGTGATACAGTGTCTATGAATTGATCATTAGGAGACGAAAATGGCTAATGGTGTGACCCATTTTTCTTCATTTCACATTAATGAGTAGACAAGCCACATAATCGCCTTGAAGGAGTGGTCTTACAAGCAGACAAATGGTGTGGGTCATAATTTCTCATTGATGTTTAAGCGGCTTACTCTTCCCAATGATTAGGGTGCACATGGGTCATTTGTAAAAAAGGGAACCAAAATGCCTCCTTCCCTCCTCTATATATTGTAGACTTGTCCTTTGGAAAAGGATCTTTCACATTTGTAAGGCGAAGCCTTGGCAAATTTTCACCTGAAATCAATAAATGCATTTTACCTCTATTCTAGTTAGATATCTCTGTGTGTGTTTGAGTGTTGGTTTTGTGTTAAGTCATTGCTTCCTAATGCTTTCATAGGGTTAACACCAATGCACCTAGTGTCTATAAGGTGCCATTCCCACAAGTGACAAGGAGAGCTATACCTAAAATCATAGAGATAAAAAGAAGCTACTATATAGTGTGCCCTTTCCACAACACCTATGGTGAGTCCCTATTTTTGTGTATTCCATTAAAGCCTCCCTGTTAACCTTCCTACAGCTTGGTCCTTCTACCAGTTTGAAGTGTATGTGTGTGTTTGTCTAGCTTCAAGTGTGAGTGTGAGTAGGTCGAATCATTTGGTGCATCACCCCTTTTAGAGTAGGTTCTATTTTCTTGTAATCCTTTGCCCTTTTCACCCCCCCATTATATATCTATATACATATATTATCACTTATTGGAACAACTCAGATGCATCAGAGGGAGCTAGCCCTTATCTAGAGACTCTCCCCTCCAGCTTCACTGGTCCCACAGGTGAGAGGGGATTTTCCATTTTGACGTGTGGAACGTAGGAGCTCAGCCTCCTGCCCCCAGGTGTAATCCACTACGTCAATAATTTTTGGCATGCCCAGTGGGACCAACTAGGACAAGTTATGTCCAAAGAGTTGAAGAATTTTTGGTGTGTTCTTTAACCAACTAGGCTTTAAAGGCTTTTTTATCAACACCAATGGTGACTCTGAGTTGAATCAACTAGTTAAGCAGCCTGGTGCCATCAAAAATATTATTTTTTGTATGTATAATTCCTTTGCACAAAATCATGGACCTTTTATTCCTTCATATGACTTTGATCAGACTCAAAATTTTCATGCAATCACCTCAAACAACCCTATTAGTTGCCCTTCAACAATAAGGGAAGTGGTGTTGGAGTTTGAGAAGTAGGTAATGGAGAACAACAAACTAGATGAGCAGTGTGGGTATTAGAAAGAGCTGATGTATAAAGAGGAGTACTTGTTCAGGTAAGCTCAGGCCTTGCAGTCCATGGAGGAGGAGGTAGAAAAATGGAGGAATCCATTCATTCAAGGTAGTTAGCCTTGCATGCCCCCTCCTATCCTAAAGAAATCCCCCTCTTGTGCACCAAATCCTTTCTACCAAATGGCACTTTCTCATTCTGGCTCATCTGATGCATCAATCAACCCTGCTCTTGACCTAGTGTACCTAGCCTTCAAGCATCAAAGGGAACTAGAACAACCTCCCATGGAGATGAACCTTCTAAACTCCTTAGATCATGAATATTTTTTGGGGGGTAACATTATGAACCAACACATCTCTCTCAAAACTGCTCTTACCCATCTCTATGATAATTCCTATGAGCTCCAAGAAAGACTCTTTCAGGATAATCTAGCCAATAAAATTGAAGATTTAGAGGCTAAGATGAAACTATTTCATGAAAGAGAGTTGGAACTTTCAGACCTCATGGAGGAGCCCCAGGACCTTGGAGAAAATAAAGTTTTTGCCTATTCCTAGGAGCAAAATTCTAGTTCTGAGATCCTGAATTGGAAGCAAACAGTAGAATCATGGGGTAGGAAGGAGGAGAAGAAAGGTTTTGCTCAAAAATTTAAATAAGATGAGGCTACTCCTACTCATGATGATGCTGGTGACCTCTAAAAAAGGCTCTTCCAAGAGGATATGGCTAGAAGAATTGCAATGTTGGAATCTAAAGAGAGATTCCTCAGCCAGTGTGTGATGGACAATTCAAACCCAATGGCACATTCCATGTCTAAACACACCCCATCTACACACCCCCAAGAGAGCTATCAGGCCACATCTGATATAGATGAAGTGTTAGCCAAATGGAATGAGGAGAATCATTTGATTCTAGCTCAAGGACTACCTTCTCTTCCACATGGTTTTTCTACTTCAATGTTCCTCAAGGAGGAACCTGTTCTATAGGAAGTGAGTGAGGAAGAAAATATCTAATTTATAGCTCTTCAAGAGGCTATCATGAGTGATAACAAAGAAGAAATCATCATTGATGCTCCTTTGGAAGACATCATCAGCAATGGAGAAGACTCAAGTCATGCATACATGCAAATGTTCCAGCAATACGAAGAGGAATGCAAGCATAGTGAGCTCCCTCACCCTTTGTTTGATGAACTTCCTTGTTATTTCAATGAGGAGGATGACTATGTCATGGAGCTAGAGTTGGAGGAGGATCAGGAGAATATCTTTGAACATTTAGAGATCCTGATCCTTGAGGAAGAAAAGGAGAGGTCTGTCTACCTTGAGGAAAGCCTTGAAGAAGAAAGTTTTGAATAAAGAGGTGATGTTCTATGGGATGAGCAATCATTTTGTGATTCCATTTTAGACATCGCCATAGTCACCCTTCTTCAAGAAGGCCAAGAGGAAGCAAAAGATGAGTCTGATAGGGTTTTCAATGAGGCAGAAGGAAGCAAGTCAAACCATGATGCATTGCAGAGGGACTATGCATATCAAAGGGCTTATGGTGATGAGCCAGTAGCCATTGATTTCTTGGTGAAATGCACCAACATGAAGGACCAACATTCAACAAGCTTCTAAGAACAAGCAAAGTATGTATATGTCAGAAGCATGTTCGAATCTGATCCACTTAGATGCAGGCCAATCTAGGTGACAAGCAAGAGGAGCAGGTCACCAACTCTCCATTTCATTCAACCACTTGTCTGGCACTATAAGTCTTCTTGCCAGGAAGGGGATTTAAGAAAATTTCCCTTTGATCTAAAAGGGAAGAAAATATACTTGGTTAGATATAAATAGTAGTTTGCTTTCAGTTTCTTTTCCTACTTTCCTTAAGTGCAGTTTGCATAAGTAGTGTTTTTAGTCTTGTGTGTGCTTTTCCCTTGTGTCTGAGGTAAAAAGCTTCATGTTTGATTCTTGGATCTTTGGGGATATTACTAACTTTGTTCAAGTTGCATCTGACTCTATGCCCAATGGACTAAAAGGCCACTAGTCTCTAAGCATAACAGGAATGCTTCCCCTGGGAGTCACCAATTTGTTGACCATTTTTTGCCCAAAAAGCCAAAAATTGGTCCCCTTCTTCCCCTGTTGTTCTAGGCCATTTCATTTGTTTAATTTTTCACAAGTCTAGAAATTTCTATAGACTCTACAGGTGAAGTTTCTACAAATTCTACAAAGAAGATTTTCTATGAAATCTGCATGTGTAGTCTTTTGGCAGATGAAGAACCAGTTCAGAGAGTGCAAGGTTTTAAGAAGCTTCTTCAGACTCTTGTCTAAATAAATTCATAATGAAAGAGAGATAAAATGGTTCAAAGACACTTTTCCTTAAGGTTGGAAGATTGGTTCAATGACATAATCTTTCCAAGAGTCAGCACCATTGAACCGTTGAACCATTGAACCAGTTCAATGCCTTGGTTCAATGCTTCGGTTCAACACCTTGGTTCAATTAGCAAGTTCAATGCTTTGGTTCAACGTCTTGGTTTAATTGGAAAGTTCATCACTTTAGTTCAATCAAATGATTCATTGGCTTGGTTCAAGGTGTTGGTTTAATGCCTTGGTTCAATATTTTGGTTTAATCGGATGGTTCAATCACTCGATTCACTCAGTCGGTTCATCGGCTTGGTTCAATGCATTGGTTCAACATTTTTGGTTCAATCTTAAAGTTCATCAGCAAAGTTCAATGCAAAGCTCAATTCAAATTTCATCGGTAGGTTCAAACAAATGATTTGATTCCTTGTTTTAACAAATGTTTGAACCATTCAACTAGTTCAATCGAATGGTTCAAAGGAGCAGTTCAATGCAAAAGGTTCAAGCCTCTCGAAGGTCAAGTGCCCTTGTAGAGGGTAGTTCTAAGTTCAAAAGCCCTTATGAAGGGTAGGGAGCACTTCAAAGGTAGCCAAAGGATTTCAAAAATGCATAGAAAGTCTTAAGGCTTTGAATTATTTCAGATTTTGTGTCTGAAGGAATTCCTTCAGATAAAAAGTCCAAAGGAATTTGGAGGAAGGCCGCGAGCTCAAAAGGACCCGAGGAAATCAAAGCAGCCAATTCTCATGGACATTTTGTCTATGGGAGAAAATCTTATAGAAAAGGTTGAAGAGACAAAGGCCACTGAAGGGTAGGTTCCCTTGTGAGGGGCTCTCAGCTAGCCAAATGAAGGGCATCTCTCCAGAGCCGAAGGGACACTTCCCCTTTGGGAGGGTCTAAAACAAAGGATGAGTCAAAGGAAAAGGCCTAAAGGAATTTTATAAGGATGGTGACATCCTAAAAGCCATCAAATTTAAGAAGATAGATTAGCCATTGTTTTTCAAATGATGACGGTTGTGCAGACATCACATTTAAGACAGTGAAATAGCTATTTGCCTTTAAATTGCCTGAGTGCCAACCAGAAAAGAACCCAAGGAACGTACCAACCTGCCAGAAGATAGACTTGAGGGCTGAAGGAGCTAAAAGGAGACAAAGTAGGAAGAAGACAAAGAGCCTAGAGAACAAAGAGAGAAAAGTGCCAAGTGTAAGAATGGGTAGATAGTCCAAGTGGCAAAGGGAGGTGTCGATTTGAGAAGTTACTCCAACAGGTGATACAGTGTCTATGAATTGATCATTAAGAGGTGCAAATAGATAATAGTGCAACCCATTTTTCTTCATTTCACATTAATGAGCAGAAAAGCTACGTAATTGCCTTGAAGGAGCCATCTTGCAAGTAGACAAATAATGTGGCTCATAATTTCTCATTAATGTTTAAGCGGCTTACTCTTCCCAATGATCAGGGTGCACATGGGTCATTTGTAAAAAAGGGTGTCAAAAAGCCTCCTTACCTCCTCTATATATTGTAGACTTGTCATTTGGAAAAGGATCTTTCACATTTTTAAGGTGAAGCCCTGGCAAATTTTCATCTAAAATCAATAAATGCATTTTACCTCTATTCTAGTTAGATATTTATGTGTGTGTTTGAGTGTTGGTTTTGTGTTTAGTCATTACTTCCTAATGCTTTGATAGGGTTAACACCAACACACCTGGTATCTATAAGGTGCCATTCTTACAAGGATAAGGAGAGTTGTACCTAGAAGCACAAAGATAGAAAGAAGCTACTACACAGTGTGCCCTTTTCATAGCACCTATGGTGAGTCCCTATTTCTATGTATTCCATTAAAGCCTCCTTGTTAAGCTTCCTACAACCTGGTCCTTCTGCTAGTTTGAAGTGTATGTATGTGTTTATCTAGCTTCAAGTGTGAGTGTGAGTAGGTCAAATCATTTGGTGCATCACCCCTTTTAGAGTAGGTTCTATCTTCATGTAATCCTTCTCCCTTTTCACCCCCCATTATATATCTATAAAAATGTATTATCACTTATTATAACAACTCAGATGCATCAGAGGGAGCTAGCCCTTATCTAGAGACTCTCCATTCTAGCTTCACCAGTCCCATAGGTGAAAGGGGAGTTTCCATTTTGATGTGTGGAAGGCAGGAGCTCAGCCTCCTGCCCCCGGGTGCAATCCACTGCGTCAACAGTAACTCATGGGCATCTAGTTGCAACTACACTACCTATAAGTGGCAAGGAGTTATTATAATTAGAAGAATGGTACTATAATTCAGGATTAGTAATCCATGAAAATGGAGAAGAAACATGATGATGGAAACTTGACATGGTATTACTAGAGGGGGAGGGTGCTGACCCTACAATGATGGGTCCTATGTTGTGAGGAGCATGAGATTGGCCATACAAGTTTATAGTAATAGTGGAAATGTGGGTTGTATAAATGCATCCCATAGTGTTATTATAGTCTTAAGGTACATTGTTATAAGCCACATTATTAGTGTGGGAATTATGATCTCAACTATACTCATTATGATTTTCACCTTGTTGTTGGTTTTGATTCTACCTCTGTCCTTGATTATGACCATTTTGATTGTTTCTTGGTGGTGGTGGATCATGTCAAGGAAAGGGGTCTTTATAGATTCCCATATCCTAATTTGTGTCCTAATTAGGGGCTAACTTAATTTCTAGTTCACCAATTTCAATAATGTCCTCAATAATATGTCACAATTAAACACAATGATATGCATCGTGACTAGAAACATGATGAAAGTTACACCATTTGTTCTCTTTGTACCAATCTAATTTTGGTTGATCTTGAGGAAATGGCCTTGATACTGGCCATATAATTAAATTAGTTACTATGAGCTTTTGTAACACTATTTCAAATGATTCTCCTAACTTGCTAAAGACTCTAAAATTGTTATGAAATGTCCTTCATGGAGGTTGTCTCTGTAAAGTAGGTAGTGGATTTGGGGGAGTTATTTGTAAATTTGAAGGAGGCATAGCTTGTATCATTTGTACATGTCTTGTTTCAATCACCCCATTTCTAACCATTCTCATATTTTTGCTAAAGTCCTTAGGCTTATCTTGCATAGCTATTTGAGCTAGTGATTTAGTCTGATTAGATGCTTGACCTTGTGCAAAAATCTTAACAAGGCCCTTAGCAATAAGAGCCTTCTCAATCTGCACTCCTTTGTCAATAATTTCTTTGAATGAGTTAGCACAAGCTAACCATAAATTATGCACAACTTCAAGATGTAAATTCTGTGTAGAGATATCAACCAATTGTTTGTCTTGAAAGTTATGTTAAAAATGGCATACCAATGCTCTCCACCTTTGCATATATGCGGTGAAAAATTCACCATCATGTTACTTAGATTTGCATAAGTCAACAATGGTTAATTCATGTTTTATGTTATATGAGAAATGGTTAACAAACTTTTTTGATAAGTTGTTCCAATCGAAAATTGATCCCTTGAGTAGTTTAAGTAGCCAATCAAGAGCTTGTCCCGCTAAAATTCAAGGGAATAGTCGTAATAAGTACTCACTACTGTAAGAAACCTCTTGACATAGGATGAAGAATGCCCATATGTGCTCACATAGATCTCCTTTTCCTTTTTACTTGTTAAATTTGGGTGCTCAAAATGACGTGGAAAGGGATTTTAGAGAATAGATAAATCAAATGGATATGGGCATATATCATCAAATTTGTACCTTTTGACTTTATTATTCATCTCCAATCTTTGGATAATTTCCTTCATAGAATTTTAATCTTGTATGTTTGGTGTATTTGTGGATTGAATAAGATGTTTTTGGGATGGAATGTGCCCCTATTTTTGTTACTGTTGGGGTGGAATGTGCCCCTGGTTTTGTTGCTATTGGGGTGGAACGTGCCCCTGGTTTTGTGTGGATCTATAGGGAGTGTATACCTTTTAATCCATGACTTGGTTCTAATTTTCCCCTTGATTTGAGAACATATGCCATATATTCTTGGATTGTAAAACATTCCCTAAATTTAGTTATTTCACACTTTGTTGATTTTGGAAATTTCTATGTTTATTTACCATTTTTTGGGCTAGTTGAATAGAACTAGACAAATTGTCTTGAGGGATTTGCTTAATTCAAACCAAATTGTTGGGTTTTTGAGCTTGTAAAGTAACAAGAGGTTCTTGGTGATTGAAGAACATATGTTTTGTATCAAATGGAATACTTTGTTAGGTCTGTAGTGACTTTAATTGTTCATTTAGATTACCTTGATCCACTATGGTAATGTCCTCATCCAATATTTTTTGCATAACTTCAACCATATTTCATTGTTCTTTCAAAACATTTTTGTGAATTGAAGTGGCAACTAGGGAGTCAGTTAAGTCTGTGACAAGTTGATCTGTATACTTTTGACTTAATATCTTGATCTTAGCTAGAAGATCTAGATTTTTTGGTTTGGACTCTGTTTGTATTTCTTTTCTTTTGTTAGAGGAAGAAGGTATGCCTATTTGTGCAAAAGCTTGCTCTTGTCATCATTGCTCTCCTTCTCTAACTAAGGTATGCAATTTTTTTGTAGGAAATTTAGACGGTAGTCTAGCACTAGATTCTATCAATCTAATAAGGGATTCATATTGATCTTCTTGGGGTTAATAATCATTGTAATTGTCTTTGGACCCTACTGTCATGGGGATATCATAAAAAATAATGGGGTTATCTTGACCATCATAAAATTGATCATCTTCATAACTAAGGCCATAAGAGGCTCCACTATGAGTGAACCTTTGAGTTATGTCTAAAGAGTTGTTCAATGTTATTGACTAACTTTGGACCAATGTTTGGCACCAAAACCAATTATGATTTCATTCTCTCTTAAAAAAATAACCAAGGTACCAATGAGACTATAAGGGAGGGTAGTTCGAGAACACACATAATTTTTACAAGATTTGGTTCATGAATTTACTCAACCTCTAGTAAATTTGAAATCATATAGATCAGAAGAGAGTAAGGTAACTCAAAGACCCTAGGTGAAAACTAGTACACCAAAGCCTAGATCTTTATGATACGCTTGCAATGTAAAAGCTAGTTTAAACTTTGACAAGTTGAACCTAGAATTTTAGAGGAAATCTCTCTAGATTATGAAGAAGACAAAATGAACTAAGCAACTCAAGATGTAAAAACATACATGAATCACTAAGTATAAAGCTAGGACCAAATAGGCATCACAATGTTGCCACATGATTCCAATAGGATAAAATATGTTCTAGGACTCAAATCATGAGTGATATGCAGGATGACTTGAGTCCACCAAGATAATAATGTGATTTTGAGTCTTAATAAATGACCTTCAATCCAAATGGAAAATTGAACCCAAGTTAAAACAAGCTTAGTGTGCAAATGGCGAACCCACTTTGACACACCAACCCTTATAACTCATAAAGGTTCAATTTCAAATGTGGATTATAAATGAAGGATTTAAACAAATTGGGTAAAAGATCTAGACTCAATTGGGCAACATGACTACACCAAAGTGAATTTTTTGATAACAATTTGAACAAGGGAAAGGTGAATTTTCCATTTAGATAGCATAACACCTCCCTTGCCCAAGAATATTGAGGATAATGTGATTTGGTTAAGTTATTTTGAGTTAACAAGTAGTTTTAGACACAAATCAAGACCAAGTAAACTAATAACAAAAAAACAAATGTCTTAAGTCTAAACTGCAACGTATGACAAAGTGGGGTCTACTAAACTAGCAAGGTTTCAATCATTTTAGGGGAATCAATTACACAATGACTTTCAAGTCAAATGATGCAAAATATAAGCACATAAATTAGCTAACCATGGTATTGGCTAGTTGTAAAAGAGGTCTAGTCCTTTTTACAACCACTACATCTTGTTGTTCACTCAGTGTAGTGCGATGTCCAAATGTAGATACATCTCATATGTAACTCCAAAGAAGTCAAATGAAGTCAATATCAAGAGATGAAACCTTATGTCAAATATTCCCTAAAGACCTCATGGGAGGTAATGATGTCCCCCACATAAACCAAGTTTGCATGAAAATAAAAAAAGCATAAAATATAAAGAATTTAGGGTCATTTTCAAGGTCACCCAAACTTTTATGAGTTTTTGGGGAATACTTTAGATGACATTATTTCTAAGCCTTGGACTAGGGTATTTACAATAGGAATGGCATTTTGATTCCAAGGGTTCCCTATAGGGGACAAATGGAACAACATACATGCAACATTCCTATTTTTTCCAAACAAAACTTAAGTAAACAAATATTGCTAATAAGAATTGACAAGTGCGTTCAATTTTAATCCCAAATGAAATATTTGGTGGTGTTCATTTGACCCCTTGATCTTAGTTGTAAGCTTTGAAAACATTCACCAAAACATCTACATTCTTTGTTAAACACCAAAACAAAGATCCTAATTGATTTTTAAGCATGCCAAACGTGATTTAAACATGTTTTTATCAAATATCAAGATTGATCCTATAGCAAAAATGTTATCATGTCCTTTAGCTTTGAATCTCTTTTTAGTTTAAAATAATAAACTTTGGAGAAATAGATCTTGGGTCTGTGTTTTTGGAAAAATATAGTGATTGACATTAGCTATATACAATCAACGATGGTTACCTTGGCTAACTAAAATCTAACCGATGTCATTTTTAGTAACTGACATTGGTTAAGCCATGTAACTAATGTTGGTATTACTTGCTGACATCGGTTATTGTGTAAAACCATGGCAAACAAAAATGGCAAAATAAAGTTAGAAAATCAATTCGCAAATATTTTAAAGGTCCAAATGAATGTTTTAAAGTTACAAAATGATATTCTTCAAGTGTGAGATGCATCTTGTCCCATCAAGTATGCCAGGATGTAGGGAAGATTACAAATCAAGTTAGTAAAGCATTAATCCATAAATAATGAAACATGCACAAATAACTAACTAACCAAGCCTGTCTATTCCTATGGGAATTAGAAAGGATAACAATCAATAAATGAAATAAAGAAACACCATATTACCTTCCAAAATGGATTCACCATACCCATGTGGCTCAAAATCATGTTCTCCCTTCATCAAGCATCTTTATCTTTGTCAACAATGATGGTAAGCTCCTCCAATGCCTCAACAACACTCCGTAAAACCTAGGCTCATGATTCCAAATCACTAAACTAGCCTATCAATGAATCTTGCAAAAAAAATCAAAGATCAAATGCAAAGCCTTGTGCAAACAATTTAAAATTATAAATTTACAATAACAAGCTTAAAATTCATGTCCATGGCCTCTCTATATATAGATTTTTGAGATTGGTTAGGATCAACCATGACCATCCATCTCAAGATTAAGATGTGTGGCCATCAATAATCTTAATATTTGGAATTAAATACATAATTATCTTTATCATGACCTTGGAAGAAGGGGAATTGAAGAGGTATGGGAGGCATTAACTAGGCATGGGTGACCTGTAATCTTGATATTTATGGTATTTATGGCCTAGGGATGTCTTTCCAAGAAATTATGTCACCTGGGTATGTAGTTAATAGGAATCAATTTTCAAAAATAAATATTCAAAAACTTTGAAAATATAAGTAAGCTCTTTATTTGGATTAATTAGCCTTAAATAAGGTTAATCAACATTTGTGCAATTATTAGAAAATTGGCCCTCAATTAATCAAAATGGTCAAATAGTCATATTACTGGGTCATAATTTGACTAGAGAGGAACTGGATGGTGATGTTAGATGCATTGGATAGGTATTCCCATTTAGGATGTTTCCAACACCAAATAACAAAGGTAAGTAATATATACCAATGAATTAGAATAAAAGAGTGATCCAGAATACATGCATATATTTTGATTCACTTAGTCACATGACCTGATATCTAGTGCATAATAAATAAGAACAATAGTAAACAAACCCATGCGACCATTTCCTCTTGACATCCACACTTAGAAATGGTGATACCATCAAACTGCTTACTCAAATTTTATTCCATTGGATCCAAAGTGTTTAGATGAAAACTGTGAACTACTGGAGATGAATTCCACTTATTCACACAAACACTCAAAGCATAGACTACCTCTTATGGGACCTCTTACACATCCTCAAATCACTATACTTATCCCTAACCATGTTAAAACTAAAAATCAACCAAGCCAACTTCAAGAATACTAGGATAATCACATTGCACACTTTGTCGTTATCAATTAGACTATCAAATCACATCATCCACTCACCATAATACCTTCATGAAATCACTAATAGATATCCAACAATTTTTTACTTATACAGAGGTAAAATTGTGAGTTAATCTTATGCTCTATATACATTTAGTCTATGTATATTTTCCTTTTAAGTTTAAGTTAAATTTATCTATCAAGTATCTTGATGTATAGGTTATAACAAGCTTCCCTGATATATATAGAAAAACACATTTACCTCTACCAAATACCCAAATCTAATATTTTATTATCCTTCTTTGTCTTTTATCTTCAACCTCTTTATCTCTTTGATCACTTTGTACTAGGTCTTTCATGTTCACTTTTACCTACTCAATGGCTCTTAAGCCTCCTTATATTCACTTAATACTCTTTATCTACTTGAATTCATTTTAATAATCAACTAAATCTATAATATTTCCTTTTAACATTAACTTCCTTAGTTCATACTCTATTTTCATGTTCTCTCTCTTTATCATTGCTCTATTCTTTACAATCTTCTTATGTGTATTCATAAATTTGAATGCTACTTTAATTTTGTCCTTCCAAAATAATCATAATAACATCTGCCTACTCAAATACCTCTCACTTCATTCATCCAACCATTCCACACAACCCCCAAGCTTTAAATCTTCACTAACTCTTATTTCTTCTTTGACACCTTCCTTCTACTAACCCCTTTTTGAGGCAAACTTTCTTGTTCTGAGTAAACTACAAAGCTCCCAACCAAACCAAACCCAAATTTAGATACCCATTTACATCACATATCTCTTTTAGGTAATTTCACTATTTAACTCTCTTTGGATAACATTTAACTCAACACCCCTCAGGACTAATTAGGTCTTCTATGCCTAATTAAAGGCTATTGACTGTGAAACCATACCATATGGACTCAAATCAACTTTAAAAATTAAAAATAATCTTCCCCCAATATAAATACACCTTTCCAAAAAATTTAATGACTTTTCATTAGTTAAATCACTTATTATCTCATTTTCTAGGTTTCAAACCCTAACTTATGTTGTCTCAGTCTTACACCTACCCAAGAGGATAATAAATGAGTGAGAATGACCTTGTAACCCTTATAAAAGATTATAAGGCTTTAAATTGATTTCCCATTACCCCACACATCTTCTCAAACTATTTTTTTCCTTTCTCAATACTAAATCACTCCCAACATGTAGTTTTATATAATTTATGTACCCTTCCAACATGACTATGTCAACAAATAAGATAAAATAAACCCTTAAGACCATTTCCATTCATTTGAGATAAATCCAAATAATCTCACACATGTAAAAACAATATCCCACAACATTCACAATACCTTAAATCCTCAACTCTATTTTCAATAACTCTATATGATCTTTCTTTATGACTATGCAAACTCAAAAATGTTACTAATTGGGTTGTATATAATCTTCAAATGTATTTTGGATTTTCTCAATAGAATTGATACTTTAAATGTGTTTAAATTCATTTAATATAGCTACTCTATCTCTTAATCATCTTTTAATCATTTCTAATGACACTTTAAACTAACTATGTTGTACTCTTTTTGACTGTGCCTGAAGATAGAGTATTGAAACTTGGGTTTCACCACTTTAAACCTATAGACTACTGAATTTAATCTTCTCTGACTAGAGATATGAACACCACATTATTGATCATAAACTACTAGACACTTATTTAAATTTTACTCTATCCAGATAATATTTATAAGTAAGGACAATTTTTTTGATGTCTTTTATTCCTTTTCTCTCCCTAACATTGCCTTGTCAAAGTGCTACTATCCTTTTCACCTCTTGCTATTCCACTCACACTTCCTACATGTATTACAATTTTTATATCACCTCCAACATTAAAAATACTTGTTATTCTTGGCTATTTCACATTGTATGGTAGTTACACTTCCATGATTCTTGGTTTACATTGTCTTTTCATGATATGCACATTGAAATACATTGCCATATATATCTTTGATAGTTTATATAAAAGTAAGTGAGATCTCGTTTACATGAACAATTGGTGGCTCAAGTAGACACTCCTCCATAGCTATGATTTGAGATAAACATATACATTTCTATTTTAATGTCATCTGCATAGGCGCTGATATAAGTATACATTAACTTGTAAATTTGAATTGTAAAAATAGACTTGTTTTAATAATTTTACTACATACATGAGGCAAGTATAACTTATGTGAATGTATTGTGTATGTAGGGTTGTAATATGACATCTGATAGTCCCAATTGGATGATTATTTAGGGAAATTTCTCATGTTTTCCCATATTTTAGATGCTTATTCAAATAGCTTAGCCTACCATTGACTTATTTGAGCATCAAAAATAGATTTAGAAGGATAGTGAAATTGCAGTAAGTGCATCTTTAAATTATTTTTTGTTGTAGTTTAAAATTGATTTATTAACAAGTGGTTGAATGTATTTTATATTAATTTTGTAATAATACTTGTATTTAAACAACTTTAGCTACAATTGAGCTATGAGAATGGGACCCACAGTCAGACCTTAGAGAAATCCAAGGCATTAGATGGGTCTCCATCTACTAGCAGGGCATCCTAAGGAGAGTCTTCTTTGAAGAAGGCAAAGAGAGGGAGGTTATTTGATGAATAGGATATCTTACTTGAGATTTACTTTTTTTGTATGTCTATATGGTAATTTATGCATTTTTAGCATTGTATATGTGTATATGACATTCACCCAACATTAGATACTATGTTGGTAGATGTAATTTTTTGTATGCCTATAATGAAAATATATGTATTATTGACATTACACACATGTGCCTATATTGTATGCCTATTGTGGAAATATATCTAATTTATATTCAACTTTTATTTCATTGTGTGTTATTTTATAGTGTTTTTTTGATCTTCCAAATTGTTATCTATTGGATCTCATATTTAATGTTGTACACAAATGAGGATTAAAAATTTATTCTTTGCAATGTTATAAATCTTAGATAACCCATATTTTTTTAAATTAAAGTTTTTATTTCATTATGTATAGTGGAAATTACTAATGACACTCTTATCTATTTTGCATTTGTCATCACCCATTTACAACTTTTCAATTGATCATTAACACAATTGATTACAGTTAAAACCTATACCCAATCATGTTTTAAACTTTTATAATGCATAGACATAAAATCATTCATAAATCCCTAAAAATTTCTCACTCGAATAAATATACCTTTAAGGTACCTAATATTTCACCTTCACCTAGATCTAATGACTTTTTGACTAGCTTTTCTTGAAACTAGGCCTACTTCTTGAATGCCTTTTATCATCCCCTAATACCACCTAATGCACAGTTTTCTCTTCTATGTTTAAGAAGGCTATGAAAGTCCTATTCATATTTTCTAATATTTTGAATAATTCCAAGCTCACTTGTCCACTCTTTTTCTCAATTCTATTCAAAATCCACTCTTAAACAATCTTATTTTAAACTAGTCAATTACTTATTAGGTTAATAGGTCAATAGGTCAATTACTCATTAAGTTTCTAGGTCTCTAGACCTAGTTGTTGTTTTAATAGATTAATTTATCAAAATATAGCTCTTATATCTTAAAAATTATATTTATAGTAGTCTTTCAACAATTATAAAATGTTCTAACCCTTACTAAAGTTTATAGAACCAAAAACTCATCTTACCCAAGTTTTAACATTTTCTATAGGCTGAGAGTTTAGCATAACTGTTGTTATGATGCTTCCTGACTGAAAACACCTCTAAGGAGTTGATAACATCTAGTATTATGTTTTTTTCCTCCCATCAGGCCTGATTGAAAAACCCACCACCCATTCCAACCTCAAGAATGCTCTTCCCGATATTAGAAAAATTTAATTTTTTAGCCTAAGTTCAAACACTCATAAAATGAAATATATAAATCATTTCCATGAACCATCAAATCCTTACCCTATATCTTTAATCCATATAATCATACCCTAGACCACTCAAGTGGAATATTTTAGATAAATCCCTTAGACAAGTTGTAGTAAGGGGTCCAAAAATGCAACTTTTTGGCATTGAACAAGCAACTTCTTGAGCTCCACCTAGCATTTTTACCTCTATGACCTCCACCTATGAATATATCACTTTGATAATTTACAAATAGTCAAATTACAATTTGTCACACCACGATGATGTTTGAATCCATCTAGAAGTGCATTTTCACCACCATTCTAGATTGTAGAAACACTAACAACAAATGTTATCAAAGTTTAAATTATGGTTATAAAACTCTAGTTTTGATACATCCTGACAGAAAATTGATAATACAAACATATCTAGGGGGAGTATAACTTTTAGGAATAGGTTTCTTTCCTTCCATCAGACCTAATTGACAAACCCAACACCTATTTTGACCTCAAGAATGCCCTTCCTAATACAAGAAAAATGCATTTTTTAAGCCTAAGTTCAGACATGTGCAAAAAAAAACATGTAAGTCATTTATGTGAATCATCAGATCCTTCCCATACCTATTTAATGCCTCTAATATCACCCTAAATCACTTAGGTGGAAGCCTTGAGAGTAATCCATCGGATAAGTTGCAGTGAGGAGTCCAAAAATGTAACTTTTTGGCATTGAACAAGCAACTTCTTGAGCTCCAACTGGCATTTTTACCTCCAAAACATCCACCTAGGAATATATCAATTTTATCACATCCAAATATTAAAATGACATGTTATCTCACTTCCATGACATTCAAATCCACCTGAAAGTGCATTTTCACTACCGTTTCAGATCATGAAAACACTGACAATAAATGTTATTAGAGTTTAAGTTATGCTTGAAAACCTCTAGTTTCAATAATTCCTAACTAAAAATAATACTAACAACATGTATATGGGGAATATAATATCTATTAATAGGTTCTTGATCTCCCTTCAGGCCCAACTAACAAAAGCACCACCCATTTTGGCCTCAAGAACGCCCTTCCCAATATAAGAAAAATGTAAATTTTAAGCCTAAGTTTAAATATGCATAAAACAAAATCTATAATTAATTTACATGAACCATTAGATCCCTCCCATACCTATTTAATCACTATAATTTCACCATATATCACTTAGGTGGAATCTTTGATTGCAATCTATTGGACAAGTTGTAGTGAGGCGTCCAAAAATGCAACTTTTTGGCATTAAATAAGGAACTTCTTTAGCTCCAACTGCCATTTCTACCTCCAAGAGCACCACCTTAGAATATATCACTTTGATCAAATTTATTTATTTAAATTACATGTTATCACACAACCATGATGATCAAATCCACCTAAAATTGCATTTTCACTACCGTTTCAAAGTATGAAAACACTAATAACAAATGTTGTCAAAGTTTAAGTTGTGGTTATAAAACTCTGGTTTCGATGCGTCTTAACTAAAAACTAAAAATTATAAAACATTTTATGGGTGGATAATGTTATTTACTAGGTTATTTTCTTCCCATCAGGCCTGATCGACAAACCCACCGCCCATTTTGACCTCAAGAATGCCCTTCCCAATACAAGAAAAATGTAATTATTTAGCTTAAGTTCAAACATGTATAAAATGAAAATTGTAAGTCATTTTCATAAACCATAAAATTATTAACCCACATATTTAATCCCTATAATCTCACCCCATAACACTCAAGTGGAAGCTTCAAGATCAATGCATTGAACAAGTTGCAGTGAGGTGTCCAAAAATACAACTTTTTGGCATTGAAAAAGCAACTTCTTGAGCTCCAACTGCCATTTTTGCCTCTAAAACCTCCACCTAATAATATATCACTTTTATAACATATATATATGAAAATTAAATGTTATCACACTACCATGATGTTCAAATCCACCCATAAGTGCATTTTCACTACCATTTTGGAGCATAAAAACACTGATAACAAATGTCGTCAAAGTTTAAGTTACTGTAAAACTCTAGTTTCAATGCTTCCTAATTGAAAAATTACACTACCAACACATTTTTGTGGGGGGGGGGAATAATATCTAGGATGATTTTCTTGTCTTCCAATCAAGCTTGATTGATAAAATCACCACCCATTCTGACCTCAAGAATGCCTTTCCTGATACAAGAAAAATGCAATTTTTAGCCTAAGTTCAAACCCCATAACACAAAAACTATAAGTAATTTTATTGGAACCATCAAATACTTCCCTTAAATATTTAATCCCTATAATCTCACCCTATAACACTTAATTATAATCTTCAAGAGCTATCTGTTGGACAAGTTGCAGTGAGGGGTCTAAAAATGTAATGTTTTGGCATTGAACAAGCAACTTCTTAAGTTCCAACTACCATTTCTACCTCTAAGACCTCCACCTAATAATATATCACTTAAATCAAATCTAGATAGATAAATTATATGTTATCAAATTTCCATGACATTGAAATCTACTTGAAAGTGCATTTTCACTACCATTTTGAAGTGAAAAAATAGTGACAACAAATATTATAAAAGTTTAAGTTGTGGTTGTAGAACTCTAGTTTGGATGATTTATAACTAAAAAATGACACTACCAACACATCTAAGGAGATAGATAACATCTATAACCAATTTTATGGCCTCCCATTAAGCCTGATTGATAAACCCACCACCCATTCTGGGTTCAAGAATGCCCTTCTCAATAGAAGAAAAATGTAGTTTTTTAGCCTAAGTTCAAACACCTGTAAAATGAAACTTATAAGTAATTTCTTCAGCTTAGATCCTATCCAACTATATATTCAATCATGTCTAACTTGAATTCTTTTAGATTCAATAATGTATAATTCTTTATTGATAGTGCCAACCATGTGAAGGTGGAAGCTTATCTAGCACCACTAACCTAAAAAAAAATGTTAGTAAGTAATTAAAAATGAAATTCATATGTACTACTATAAAATAAAAAATTATTGGTAAAATTGATTATATATACATTTAAAAATTAAATATACCTACATATTTTAATCCAATGAAAGACTAGGATCTACTCTAACCTTGATAGTATCAAAAATAGTTTCATGGTCTAACTCTTAAACTTTCCATAGTTTCCTATTTAATGGCCTCCCATGATATTTTTTTAATTGAATATTCATTGTAAAAATCAAATTTTAATAGTGCAATATCTTCATGTGCATTACAAACTCTTCAAACAACCATTGATCTGAATATTTTATAAGATATTGTTGAAACCAAGTTCTAGTGACTACCACTGACCCAATGGGATAGTCAATGTTTTATCCATCTATAACTAGGGAAGTTAATTTATTATTTATCGCTACACTAAAATAATTAGTAATCAGTGCCCTCTTCATTATTTTCATCTACAATCAATACAAAAACATGCCCTGTATCACAAAAAAATATTTTTAGTGACAATATGAAGATATATAATGAGAATAAATTATACATAATGAAAAATATTCTACCTGGTTACATTAGATCAAATATATTATCAAATTAATTTGATGATGTCATATTTGTAAGTTTAAATTCTTTTAGAACCTAATATTTGTTGATTGGAATTAGATGTTTGGAACTCCAATCATCCAACCACTCTTATAACTCACACTCATTCTAAATAGAGTCCACTCATACATAATAAAAACATGCCACGTGTCTCATATGAATAGTCCAAGAACTTGAATTTGATATCTAAAATGAGTGGAGGTGACTTGAACCTATTAGAATCATACAATCCTTATACTTTACCAAGTGTTCTTCCTCCATTAACTAGAAATGTTTACGAACAATATAATTTGGTTGAGCACCATGACACATGTTCTCATTACACCATTCAACCATAGTTTTTAAATTTATGAAACAAATAAAATATTCAAATTTCAAATCCCCCCTTGAAATATATCTTTTTACACATGCTCTAGCACCATCATTCTCCCTTTTTCCATAGCCAACTTCAGTGAATTTATAAATGTGTTCTACACTAGTGGTAATGTGCATCCTGCTCAACCAATAAAATATTATGCATTTTTGAATTGCAATGTGTAATTGTCTAACTAAATATAATGTTGTTTGAAATTAATGTTCCTTTGACTCAAATATTCATATAACTTCTAAAGACAACTTTGAACATACTCTAAATAATGTGATCAATCATTGTTGATATAAAAATGATACTCCCTTAATATTTTTCATTGTTTTCTATATTATCAGGTGCATGCATGAATGTTATATGCATAAATATTTTTAGAGGTACAATTCACTTAGAAGGGGGGATGAATAAATGGTGGAAAATAATCCAATTCAATTTTGAAACCTTTGCAAATACTTAAGCATTCAATTCAAATGTTCATGAAGCATATAGATCATTCATATCATTAAACAAAAAACATAAGCAAGATCACATACAAACACAAGATATATTTGGGAAACCCACTCTAAAACCTAAAAAAACTTGGACTACTATCTTATAATATGATCACAAATAAGATAATGATCAAGTCCTTATATTTAGGAACTTTTGATCAAGTCCTTCTAACCTACAGCCTTGGTCAAGTCCTTATGATCAAAGGTCTTTAGTGAAACCCTATTTCACAAAAATAAAATACCCCTAAGGAAGATAAATTTATTTAGGCCTTCCTTGGAAAGAACACTTGCACCTTAGAACTGATGTCTTCAACAACTCATGATGGGCCTCTTGATTATCTGACCCATGCACAACTTTTCTCTCTTTCTGAAATAAGCCTCTCACATAAGCATGCCACAATATTTTCACATAGCTTTATATTACAATAACACTATATTATCATCAAAAACATGATATATAGATCATGTAAATATTCATTAATCTCCTCTGCTCATCAACCCAATAGCTGGGTACTCTCATTCTCCTCTACTTTCCTTCACTTTTCAACTCTCTCACATATAAGATACTTGCTTACAAAAATCTAGAACCCAATACATTTGGATCCAATATATATAGATAAATAATTAATTATTAAGTCCATAGTAATATTTTTTGGCCACACTACATGCCTTCATTATCATGGCATCTCATATGAGTCACACTTAAGCACTGACCCCTTTCAAAATAGGCCTAAGTCATTTTTAGGTCCTATAGAGACCCATTTACATTTTTGATATATCTCTGATCAAGTCAAGAACATATGACCAATTACAAATACATATGTCCACTCATTATGTCCCCTAAGACACCTCAAATGATCACAATCACTTTAGCTCACATCTGTGTATGCTCAAATAATTCAAACACTAACCTGGTGCACATAGTCACCATGAATGAACACACAATCAACTTCTTAAGAAATTTTCATACTTAATATAGATTGGTCACACCTCCAAAATTCACATAGAGCATCCTTATGGACTCTACAACACTCCTCAATATCCAATTCACCATAAAGCATCGAAACAACATCTATAGAAGTTTGAGTATCCTTCTTAGGTCACTTGTAGAACATATATGGAAACCACAGTCAACTTTGGATCTAAATAGCTTCATGTATACATACTTATATATATTCAATTCCATACATACATATGTGCCTTGGATTCATCTACATATTTGCTTTTTACTATAATAGTAAATTTGCCTTCTATCAAAAGTTATAGCCCAAAAACCAGGCACTAGTTTTTTCCTTTGTAAATTCAACTATTTAAATGCAAATGGTCATAGAGAACCTTCAGACATAATGCTTTAATCTCATGAAATTTAAATTTATATCAAATACGCTCCATTGATCTTGATCAATATTTAACACATAGGCACCAATGCTCAGATGTTAAACCTCTGTCACTTTGACCACATCTCATGTATCCTTGAATGTTGACTTCACATGCTCCATTAATTTCTATAGATTAGTTAGGTCATTAATGATCAATGCTCACCATTAGATCAAATTTTAAAATGCCTACTCAGTATTGGATCAATATCTTGTAGCTTTTCTTAGTTATTAAACATCATGCACATGTCCTCATCTCGCTACCTCTTGACTTCTTGGAGCCATGCATACCATTGATCTTTCTTGAGATTTAACAATTTCAAAAATGACTAGATATGGGGACCCTATCAATAAGCCTGAGTATCCACTTTTGATTCTTAATAACTTCTTATGTGCTTCAACACAAGACCTCAAACTTGGACCAAATGATCTCCTCATATAGGATAATACAAACATATGACACATTGCTCCTATAACTATCATGTGTGTGAGATATAATGCCATTAAAGTACCTTCTCAAAGACTTATGTCATAGAGCCAACCATGTAAAAACCTACCTAAGAGGTTGACTTTGGTCAGGCATAAATTTTTATGTGAATTTTAGCTCATGATCTAAAATTTAGCACAAATCAATGATGCTCAAAATTGAATAATCCCATATGATTAGAATCTATTGAAACCTTCACATGTAAAATATATAACACCATAAAAATTATCACTTAGTTCTTTCTACCTCATTACAAAATTGGGTATGGGAAAACATAGTCAAAATGCCTGGGAGCCCAACTTTGTACATGCATATCTCTTGATGTGATACATTGCATAATCTATAAATTAGAGAAAATAAAATAGGTATAAAACTAAATAGACCCATATTATAAACTTCTCCTTAAACATCCACATATTTTAGATATTATATCATTAAACTACTCACTTGACTCTTTCTAGTCATATTGCAAATTTGTCTAATTATGGGAAAATAGTGAAATTTGTCTTAGAATCTAACTTTGTACCCTCATATCTTTGACCATGTTTTGACGTATGATTTGAGATCTAGAAAATAATAAATAATGAATAATATGATCACAAAAATATGACCATATCCCCTTGACTTGTTCACATGTGGAAATGCTGACATCATCAAACTTACTACTCAAATTTTTTGCCACTAGACCCAAAGTGTCTAAATGAAAACTATGATTACCCAGATGAATTTCACTCATGCATACAAGATGTAAAAGCATAGATAACATATTAGGGACATATTTCACATGATCCAATCACCATACTCATCCTTGAACATCTCTAGCTAGTCAAAAGTAAAGATCAACCAAGCTAACATAAAGCACACTATGTTGAAGCTAACATAAAGCACACTAGAATAAGCACATTGCACACTTTGTCATTGTTACTTAGGCTATCAAATCACTTCATCCACTCACCAAGAAAACTCCATGACATCACCATGACATCATTGATAAATCTCCAATAATTTACCCCTTTATCATTGATGTCAACAAACATCATATATATATCAATATACAACTCACCTTCTCTCTCTTCAAGTACTCCCACAACAAGAACTTTCTCCCCAACTATAAATTTCTCCACATTTGACACAATGAAAAATTTGGAAAATAATTATCTTGAGGACCTAAAAATACCATAAATAGGAAAGGACCTTCTTATAAATATGATACAAACTCCCCCTTACCTTGAGCCTACCTTTTCTTTACTTGACAAACTTCTTCTTGCTCCATGCCAACACTCTTCTTCATAAGCATAGAAAATAATGAAGACACCACAAAAAAAACACTAAAATATGATGAACTCACCAAGAAAAATTTCAGAGGGACTCCCTTTAATATTTCTAAGCCATTGCACTATTTGAGCATCTTCAAATCTCTACACACTAGGAAGAGCCATCACATAGGCTTACTAGCCTTCTTTCTTAAGTCACTTCCATGACCTCCAACAGAGCATCATACCAGTCATAAATTAGAAAAAAAACATGAAACCATATTTATAACTCAACTTTAAACATTCATGCTATGTTCTTTTGGAGAAACTGAACAAAAACACTCTTCTTCTTACTAGGCTTGGTTAGTCCTCTTATAGCCCTACCTAAATCTTGCAAAGCCCACTAATTTTAGTAGAGATATATTCAAGACATGAAAATTCATACCTAGAATACTCTCATATTCCCCCTTAAAGACACTAAATTTCATCACTAGCATCATCTTTTACAACATAATTCCTTCACAAACCTACTAGTTAATTAAGCCTCTAACATGACAAAAAATTGAATATCTTGAGAACCACAAACCTTTAATTCTATATAAATATTGATTTTACCACCCATTTGGCCTATTCAACATATTAAGAATCCTCAAACCTCAAATCATAAGTCACACCACTTTTCTAGCAAAGCCCAAAACCTGAGAATCTCAAAAACAAGGTCAACAAACCTTCTTCTGGTTAACACACACCTTTAAAACTTCTTGTACACTTGGAGATAACCATTACATATTTCTAGAAAAAGATTTGAGATTTCACACCATTGGGATATTTGACTTCCAATAACCCATTTTAGGACCTGTAAGTTCTTTAAGCACAAACTAGGTAACCTGAGAGCAAACAAAAATCTCCAAGTAGACTTTAACATACCTTTAGATCACAAAAGCACCTAGAGCATGCTATAATAAGGCCACAAAATTTTCTATGTATAAAATATTACATTAACAAATTACAAATCCACCTTTACCATCTAGGAACCTTTAATATGACCCTATAGACTATTCCAACTAAAAAACACCACAACAACACTTACTTCTCCACTTGAAAGGAGCCTATTACGAAGCATAGATAGAGACACCATCTATACCTCAAATATTTAAAACAAATAAAAATACTCATATTCCTCTTCCTCATTAATTAGATGATACTTATAGTTCTTCTTCTTCTTTGGCTTTAGAGAAACAACTTCCTCAACTATTATAACATTCTCATTTTCTTCTATGATTAGATTATCAATACATGGAGACAACATAGATTCATGGCATACCTTTTCATCTAATTAATCTTCCTTATATCTTGGATCCACATCACTAGGCACTTATTCAACAATAAAAATATGTTCACTTGAATCTATACATACCTCTAAACTAGCTTCAACCATCACCTTGGTCTTCTCCTTGAGCTTAGTCTCTTCATTCTCAACATGAGTAGACAATGAGACCTCTTGGGAATTTTCAACTTTTGAAGCATTATCTACCATAAAAAATAGGTTAGTTGGACTTGAAACCTCATCATGACTCATACTTACCACCTTTTGTCTCCATGAGTTCATTTATCTTCTATCTTGTACTTTAGGAGCGTGATAAAACTTATTATATCTTATAGGCCTCTACTTACAGAATCTAGAAATGTGATCTTTCTTATCATAATGAGGCACACCATAATTTTTGCAAAAATATCTTTCTACCTTTCCAAATTTGGATAATATCTTGTAATATGTCCTAGTTCATAACAACTATATCACTTAATATTTGTTGAAATAACTTCAACTTGTCTTACCTTAAATGGATATAATTTTATAAAGTGTCCAACATCATGACAATTGAGGCACTCAACCTTGATTACACATTTTTAAAGATGATCCCCATCATCAATCCATGCAAATTCATTCTTAATAGGTCTTCTACATTCTTTAGCTCTATGCCTAAACTGATTACACATTTAATAATAACCATTGAAACTTGCATACCTCATGGCATTTGGTTGTCTGATCTGATTTGTCTTTATTCTTCCAGTACCTTAATTCCTTGTCTAATTATTTGTCTTCAAAGGTTGATCCACCTTGTTCACATAGTATTCATCTTGTCTTGAGTTATAGTCTTTAGTTCTTCTTTGTATCCAAGACCAGTCTTATCACTTGCATGCTTTTGATAATTTAGAATGTTATCTAGATCACTTGAGCTCTTTTCAAATCTCACAAATGATATAACCTTACTAGATACATTCTTTAACTCATATTTTAATGACTCATTTTCAATTACATACCTTGCACATTCATCTTCTTTAGTTTTTAGGCTTGTAGATAGGACTTCTAATTAACAACTAAAATATTCACCCATATCTTCATGCTCCTTGGTGTCTTCATCCATTCTTGCCTTAAACACATTGAATTTATCCTCAAATTTCTTGATTTTATATTTCATCTTTTCATTGATCTTATTCTCAATCTTTAGTTCTTAATGATCATTAGTCAATATAGTCTCATACTCCACTTCATCATCATCTAAAACAATCCAAGTAGACACCTTCTGATGTGAGCAACTTCCTTCCTCAGCCATGAAAAGAGCTTCATATTTAGAAAAAAAATCATCTTCATGATCATATTCTGAGTCACTATCTTCACTCTCATTTTATGAGATGTAATCTTCTTTGGTATAAAGACTAATATTGTCCTTGAAGTGCTTATCTTTGTTATTAAACCTTCTAAATCCCTTCTTGCTTTTATCATACCTAAAATATCTCTTGCCATCATCATGACCTTGATCATGATCTTAATTATCATCCTTCTTATACTTATGAGGGCACTTATTATAAAAATGTCTTATCTCACCATAATTGAAACATTTGAGGGGTAGTTTACCTTTATACTTTCCTAAACATGTTCTCAATTTTCTTGAAATCAAAGAAATTGGTTCATTCTCATTTATATCAAGAATGTCATCCTCCTTGAGTTTTTTACCTTAGAACTTCTTCTTTGTCTACATTTCAGTCTTGAAATTTGTTTCCTTATTTGGAGGTATATCATCATTCTTCCTCATCTCATAAGTAGTAAGGGTGTCATGCAATTAATCCATCTTCAAATGAGTAATATCATGACTCTCTTCTATAGCATATACTTTCAAATAAAACTTGGGGGATAGAGACCTTAATACCTTTTGAAAAACATTAATATCTTTAATATTCTCTCCAAGACCTCTGATGATGTTCATAACCTCATCAAATTTATGTAGAAAATATGTCATAGTATCTTCTTCATTCACCTTGAGACTTCAAATTACCTTCTATGAGTCTGTAACTTAGTAAGCTTAACCTTTAAATATCATTAAAAAATAGTCTTCAATTTATCCCATATTTCCTTGGTATATGTGCAATGAATTACTTTGGTGAAATTAGTTCCTATAAGACCCCAAGTGATGGCACTCTTTTCCTTAGAGTTGTTCTCAAATAGATACTTGTCTGCAACACTAGATAGAGGAATATTATGAATAACATAACCATCCACAACATATGTCCATACATCAAACCCTAGAGACATATTGTATGTCCCCATCCTGGCACTCCAAAAATAAAAAATAGATCCATTGAACATTGGTGCTTATTTAGTAGAGAAACCACCTTGCACATTCTAACTAGCCATTATACATTGGATCACCTTCAAGTTGTTAAGTTTTTACTAGAGGACCTTGATCTAATACCAATTTATAGAAGTACAATCCACTAAGAAGGGGTATAGGATGAATCAGTGGTTGAAAACAATCCAATTCAATTTCTAGACCTTTACAAATACTTAAGCATTCAATTCAAACATTCATGAAGCATGTAAAACATTCATAGCAGTGAACAATAAACATAAGCAAGATCACATACACAATACAAGATTTAGATGAGAAACCCTCTTGGGGAATAAAACCCACTCTCAAACCTAAAAACACTTAGACTAATATCCTATAATATAATCACAAATAAGAGACTGATCAAGTCCTTCTGACCTACAACCTTGATCAAGTCCTTTTGATCAAAGGTCTTTCATGAAACCCTATTTCACAAGGAGAAAACACCCCTAAGGAAGATCAAGTCCTTTATACCTTCTTTATAAATAAAATTTCCACCTTATAAGTGATGTTTGCAACACTTGATGATGGACCTCTTTATTATCTGACCCTTGCACAACTTGTCTCTCTTTCTCAAACAAGCCTCTCACATAGGCATGCCAAAATCTCTTCACATAACTTCACAATGCAAGAACACTATACTATCATCAAAAACATGATTTACAGATCATGTACACAGTCCTTAATCTCCTTTACTAATCAAACTAATAACTTTGCACTCTCATTCTCTTCTACTTTCCTCTGCTCTTCAACTCTCTCACATCCAAGTTACTCACTTACAAAAATATCGAACCTAATACATTTGTCTCCACTATATATAGAGAAATAATGAATTATTAAATCCATAATAATCTTTTTTGAACACACTACATGCCTTCATCCTTAAAGCATCTCATATGGTTTACACTTAAGCACTGACCCCTTTCAAAATAAACCTAAGTTAATTTTAGGTCAAATGGAGACCCATTTATCATTTTGATATATCTATGAGAAAATTAAAATATAGGACCGCTTAAAAATACATAGGTCCACTCCTTATGTCCTCTAAGACATCTTCAAATGATCATAGTCACTTTAACTCACCTCTACGTATGCTCAAACAACTCAAACATTGACCTAGTGTACACAATCACCATAAACAAACACACAGTCAACTTCTTAATCATTTTTATACTTAAGATAGCTTGGTCACACCTCAAAAATTCACATATAGTATCCTCATAGAGTCTAAAACACTTCCCAATATCCAATTCACCATAAATAATTGAAAAAACATATATAATGCTTGCATATCCTTCTTGGGTCACTTGCAGAGCATATATGAAAACCATAGACAACTTTAAAGCTCAATCACTTTTCCTATACATAATTTCAAATCTTCAAATCCATATAGCCAGATGTACCTTAGAGTCATTTACATATTTAATTTTTACTACAATAACAAATTTGTCTTTTATAAAAAGTTATAGCCCAAAAACTAGACACTAGTTTTTTCCTTTGTAAATTCAAATATTTAAATACAAAATGTCACCATTAACCTTCAGACACAATGCTTGAATCTCATGAAATTTTAGTTTAAATCAAATATTCTTAGTCAATTTTGATCGATATTTAACACATAGGCACCAATGCTCAGATGTTAAACCTATATCACTTTGACCACATCTCAGGTATCCTTAAAATGTTGACTCTACATGCTCCATCAATTTTTGTGGATCAACCAAGTCATTAATGATCAATGCTCACCATTTGATCAACTATATGAATGCTCACTCACCATTGGATCAATATCCTTACCTTTAATCAATAATTAAACATTATTCACCTATCCTCATTTCATTACCTCTTGACTTATTAGAGCCATGCATGACATTGATCTTGATCAAGATTTAACACTTTAAGAATGACTATGGGGACCTATCAATATGCTTGAGTAACAATTTTTTATCCTTAATAACTTATTCTTCACTTTGATGTAGGATCTCAAACTTGGACTAGATGATCTCCTCACATATGAGAATCCAACCATGTGACACACTAATCTTGGAACTATCATGTGTGTAAGATATAACACCATTAAAGTGCATTCTCAAAAATTTCTATCATAGATCCAACCATGTCAAAACCTACTTGAGAGACCAACTTTGCTCAAGCATAACTTTTTCCATGCTTTAGCTCATGATCTAGAATTTAGTATAAATCAACTATGATCAAAACTAAATAAACCCATATTATTATATTATTTTTACACCTTCACATGTGAAATATATAACACCATCAAAATGCTCAATTGACTCTTTCTACCTCATTAAAAAATTGGCTAAGTATGGGAAAACATAGTCAAAATGCCTGGAAGCCCAACCTTAAACATGCATATCTCTTGATGTTATACATCACATGATCTAAAAATTAGTGAAAATAAACTAATTCCAAAACTAAATAAACCCATATGATCACCTTATTTTGAAATGTCCACATGTGTGAGATATTATATCATCAAACTGCTTACTTGACTCTTTCTAGTCATATTGCAAATTTGGCTAAGAATGGGAAAATAATGAAATCTATCTTAGAAGCCAAATTTGTACCCTCATATATTTGACCATGCTTAAATGAATGATTTGAGATATAACACATAACAACTAGGGACTACTGTGATCACAACCATATGACCAGCTCCCCTTGACTCATTCACACGTGGCAATGGTGATGTCATCAAACTACCTACTCAGATTTTCTACCACTAGACCTAAAATGTCTAGATGAAAACTATGATCAACTAGATGAATTCCACTCATGAAAAAATTCTCTCAAAGAATATATAACATCTTATAGACCTTTTTCACATGGTCCAATCACCATACTCATCCTTGAACATATCTAACCAGTTAAAACTAAAGATCAACCAAGCTGACATAAGCACATTACACACTTTGCCATTGTTATTTAGGATATAAAATCACTTCATACACTCACCAAGACACCTCCATAACATCACTGACAAATCTCTAACAAATATAGAAACTTGTGATGAATTGTAATACTGTAATTAGACTTTCATTTAGGGTTTGAATGTGTCATTTTCATTAAAATTAACTATTGAAACAATCAAACCAAATGAGAATGTAGACTTGATTATCTTGAAATGTTCATCCAACCATGTATCCATGTGTGTGTGCCATATATACTCATAAACAATCTTCTCCCTAAATTTGACCAAAAATTCGTAAACATGTATCTTTTTTGTAACAAGCTCACACCTTTTAGATTCTTTGTCATCTTTTACTTGACAAGTCACTAATTTAGATTTTATTAAACCAACTAATTATTATCCAATTTTATTTTTAGTCTCCTCATGGATACATTTTTTTATTTTGGCAATCCACCATAAATGTTGTAATTTCCATTTAAACGTGATTTATTGTAAAATAATTGTCCATTTGATCTTTTGTAAAATATAGTTGGAATAAATTCCCTGGCTAATTTTGATGGAAATTCATGCCACTCTCCTATAAAATATTTTTAGTATGTAAAGTATAATGAATATGGCAAAAAACATCATAGTTCATTGAAAATTCAACAAGTTGCCTATAACAAGAAGTGGTGCGTGTGTGATTTATTTTTGCATAAAAAAGTTTGGCCATCTCAAAATATCTTTGACAAATAGAAATTTATAGATGTTTTTCCAAAAATTTAGATTAAAATTATGTTTGTCATATCCAATAAATGTTTTGGATGTGATTCATGGTTACGAGAACCAACTCTTATTTTCACAACATCTCTTGCATTGGGTGAAACTCTTGTATTGTCTTTCTAAAATTGAGCAAGTAACTCTTTGAGAGTGTCATCTATTTCCTTGTCCATCCATGGAAGTCTACCAGATAATGCCCAAAGCTCATTATTATTAGGTTAATTAAGTCTTTCATGTATTTTAATTACTTTCATTAATGTTTTTCTATTTATATTAAGTGTTGGGCTTATTTTTGAAACCATTCAATTTTTCCCTACTTTTTCACTTAATATATAAGTTCTAAGTATATGTCAAGGAGAATTACAATATTAGGTGCATGATTTTAGGCCTACTGTATGATATGCATCATGTATATTTTTATTAATTTCATTTTTTTCATCATCCATGTTAGATGTTCTTAGTCATAATGTGTATATTATACTTCTCATCTTAATCAATTTTCTCAATGAAACAAATAATTGACATCTTTGACTATCATAGTCCAAATTATGAAAGAAAGTATCCCAAATTTGTTGAATCAATCTTCTGGAAAGGTAATAAGACATTTTTTTATGTATTGGTTCTAAAATATTTTCATCAACTTCAATTAAGTACTTCTCATTTCTATGCACAAATCTTGGAGGTGTTGTTAATAGTGGAATTTATTGAGAGGGTGTCTCAAAATCATTATTACACTCATTGTTTAGAGGTGAGATGACATGTTATTCATTGTTTATGTAGACACCGCAAACGTGTCTGCACCTTGGTTCTCCCCCTTGTCCACCTCAAACCCCTATCCTAACCCTTGGCCTCCATTTGATTAAAATAACTTAAATATTTTAATCAAGTGGCCCCCTTTCCACCCTACCCTTGCCACCTTGGATCCTCCCTTGAATCCCTCCACCTTCCCCCTAGCATTTATTAGGCCAAATCTCTTCATTATCTTCCCCCCACGCCCATTTTAGCGCCCTCGTGACCGTTCTTCCCATAACCCCTCGCCCGGCGGTGTGCAGGAATGGGCAGAGGCTATTTTTAGCCTCTGTCCCCATTCTGCCACCGCCGACGTCGGCGACCCTTCGGCCGACGTCGGCGAAACTACCAGCGTCGGCAGCCTTCATTAGACCTTTCTGCATCCGTTGCACAACTGGACCCTTGAGCTCGCAAACAGAACTCTCTTGGCATTTTGGCATTCATCTCTCCTCCGTCTGGACCTCGTGCAACAGCAGCAACAGGGGCAAAGGCTCTGGATCAGGGTTTTTCTGCTTGACAAGTCTTCCGTGGCTCCAACAACAGCTCCTCCTCTCTTCATTCGGCAAACAAAAAGGTAAGCACAGTCTGGTGTTCCATTTTATTTCATTTATTTAGTTTAGTTATCTGTTCTATCTACTGTCTGCTACTCCCTCTGTTCTTCCCCCTGAGAGGCTGCAAAAGCCTTCTCAGGTCCTGTCCTCTGTGTATCTTCCTCTTCCCTGTCCCTCTTTTAATCCAATCCCAGACAACTTCCTCATCCCCCTGTCAAACAAAGACCTTGCACCAGGCCCCCAACCAGAACTAGACCATTCCCCAGTCCATCCAAATTCATCCCCCAACTCTGTCTCGACCCCGTTCACAAACCAGACCCGGCCACAGACCAGAAAGCAACCCAGACCCGACTACAGGCCATAACCCCGACCGACGCCGGCCACTTCCCCAACCGACGTCGACAGAATAACCGACGTCGGCAGATCAGCTAACCGACGCCGGCAAAATTTCCAACCTCGGCGACTGTCGTCAGCCCAACAACAGGTAATCATTTTGTCTTTTCTTTCCTTTTTAATTTCTTTGTCACTTCTGTATTCTGGCATTCTGTATTTACTCAATCTCTTATCTGTCTGTTATCAGTGGGTTGACCTCCCTTGAGGAAGTTTTCACACTTCCGGGAACAAGCTTTTGCTTGGCAACCCACCGCCTATCCATCTAACATTTTCTTGTCCAAGTTTCCTTTTTTCTTGCAGGTGTCATTCCTCCACAGCCAAAGAGGAGTGCTCACAAGCATCTGGATTTACGGTGCGCGATCTTTATCCAGGTACTTCACATGCCTTGTCCATTTATCTTCTCTTAGTTTCTTCTTTCTCTTAAATCTGAAAAGCAAATTAGCGGTAGAAACAGTTTATTTATTAATTATATGTTTCTATAAATTTTTATTGATGGTTAATTTCATCATTATATATTTCCATCAAATTTTCTCCATTCATGGGGGGTGAAGCATCATACATAGACTCATCATCAACAAAATAAAAAACTTGGAATTTGAATGTAAACTTCCAACATTATCTAATTAATTATTGTCAATTTCATTATTATTAATTTTATTATAGTCAATTTCATAATTATTCAATTCATTATGGTCAATTTCATCATTGTTTAGTTCATTATTGTCAATTAGCTCATTATCAATGGCATTTGGTTCATCAAGATGAGGGTTTGTACCTCGTCTACCATGACATTTTTGCATTTGTATCTTGTTTTTATCTCTCAAAACTTATAATTCATCTAGTATTTTATTCTTTAATAAATTCCTCTTTGATATCTTTTCAAAGGTTGGGTCAAATACATAGGTACCACAAGTCTTGTAGAACTACGTAGAGAATGTTTGTGAGGACATAATTCTCGATTTGGGTTTTAAAAAATGTTAAAAACTAATCTTAGTATATAATACTAATAATGAAATTGCATTATGATGTAGGGAAATCTTAGGAATTCTCAAAGTGGTCTATAATGTGTCTTAAAGTCATGTTTATTTATGCAAATTGAAATTTGAGTCCATTAGAAGTTTTCCTGCCAAAAGGGAATTTCAAAGTGTTTTAGTTGGTATAAATGAGTGTTGATGATATTTAATGGATAAAAAAATGTTTTAATAGACCTATAAGGTCTCTTGAGAGGTCCTAATATTGGTTTTGAATCATATGTCAAGTTGGAAGAGTGAGGTGGTAGTCATAGTGTGTAATAACCTAGGTGGGTCTTGGAGTTGATAGAGGTTTATTGAATCAAGATATAGTTAGAGACATTATTTTAAGAGTCTAGTTCACACACACACACACACACACACACACACACACACACACACACACACACACATAGAGAGAGAGAGAGAGAGGAGAGTGTTTTGTGGTTCTAAATAGAGAATCAAAAGAAGAGAACATAGCAGACATTGTTGAAGGAAGGAGTAAGTCTGCCAAAATAATGTACAGGACTATGGGATTCATTTTGTAATGATCAACAACTTCCAAAGAATAAAAATGGTGCTTTGGTTTCAAATTATGTTCCTTGATGAATTAGTTTTCATTCATAAATATTATATTATCAAATCTGATGATATCCATGTTTCAATATAAAGTAGAAATGAATCTATGGGTCTAAGTTTGAGTTTCTGAGTATGCATATAGAAATTCATAGTTTAGAGAAGAAAGAATATTTTAAAATAAAGATGTTATATGCTTATGAATCCTAAAGTATTTTAGGCATAGATGTTGTTTATAGTTTTAGTTCATTTGTAAAGGAACTTTAAACCTGTGAATACCCTATTCTATGAATGGATAAGTTGGTGTTACCTAACTATGTGATTGTCTTGTAATATTTATTGAAGTTAAGATCTTAATATTATCTAGATGAATATAGTATGTATCAATTAATTATGTAATTAGGAGTTCACTTGTGCAGGGTAAGCAAGTATATAAGTTGTAAGTTATTTTCAATAATTCAAGGTTTAAAGACTTTTCTATGTAGATACCCTATTTGTAGTTACTCAATAACATTAATTTAGTTTAAAGCTCAAGCAATGCATGGAGTGGATCCTATTAAGATGTAAGGAAAAATGATAAAATCATGATGAAGAGTTTAAAAACTTGTGAATATTTTTACATAGAAAACCCTAGGTGATTTTTTATGGATTCAAACCCTATTATTGTTCACAAGCAATCTAAGTGGGTATTCTAAGTAGTTAGGTTGTCAAGAAACCTAAGAAATGGTTCAAGATTAAGTCATATTAAAGGTTTAAATGTTTTTTTAATGATATTTAATTTTGGAGGATAGTGTCAACATTTATATTAAGTCTATAAGCCTTGTTAACCCCTATTATGAGATCTACAGGTAGATTGAATGTTCCCAGACCTGTGAAAGTCCATGAATAGAGCATGTGTAAGAGGAAACAAGTGAATTTTAACATTTAAAAAAGTGTAAGAATGTTGGATAGAAATTACCAGGGTCATTGGAATGTTTTATAATCCTAAAAAATCCTTAAAAATCAATTTTAAGCCTCTTAGGCCTATAGAGAACCCAAAAACCCTAGAAACTAGCAATGAGCTTATAAATTATATTTTACAGAAAGTAACTAGTGGAAAAAACTAAAAATTGATGGATAGGTGCACAATAATGTTTTTTGATGGATTAAAGTGGTTTTAACTCATAATGGTATGTGTCTGTATACTTATAGATGACTATGTGTGAGATTAAGTGAAATAGCCCTTATAGACCTAATTTGAACCAAAAAAGAAGCTAGTAAGATGATTTAGAGAATGAGTCAAATGATGAAAATTTGTATAAAGGTCAAACGGAATAAAATTTAATTTAAATTTAGATTAGTTATGTGGTTTTATTCCATACATTTCAATATATGCATGATTTGATTAATAAAAGGCTACTAGATACTTGTAAAACAAGGTAAGACTTGTAAGTGACCAAGGAAATGCTATGAACATAATTGATAGAGCACTGAGATGGTTGAAATAAGGTGTGTGAATGATTTTATGTGTGTTTTTGAAACCTTTGACAAACATGAAACTGAGTTTTGGTTAATTTAAACAAGATAGGCCTAGTGTTGGCTAAGAAAATTTAGAGAGATTGCAAGCAAAGTGTAAGAGAAATGAAGGCTGATGGTATGACCTTCAGAGCCATATATATGCTCTAGGAACATGTAAATAAATGTATTAACATGATGATTGTATTGTTCATAGTGCATCTTACATAATTGACCAAGAAGTTGTAGGTAAGTAAGCAAGAAGATAGTTTGAAAGGAATCTTGTTGCAAGAAAGAATTGAGACAAAAAAAAAAGAGAATGTATGATATTTTTTTGGTTTAATTATTATTTTTAATGTATTTTTGATTTATGTGATATTTGAGGAAAGGAAATAAGTGAATACTATGGTGGAAGCCTTAAATCAAGAAGAGCTATTAATAAGCTCAACGAAGAGAAGCTCATAAATAGATCTTGGGAAAGAGGAGAAAGTCCAAGTTTGAAGGACAAGTGTGTGAAAGGCCCTTGTGAGGTCTAAGTTAGAAGAGTGAGAGGAATTCCAAATATGAACCAAAATGAAGTGGTCCAAGTGAGGCCAAAAAAAAGAGAAGATTGTACCCAAATGAGATACTCAAGATGAAGATGAAAGAAGAGGTAGAAAGGAAAGTGAGAGATAGGGTTAAGTATGAAAGGCACAAAGAGAAGATGGTGAATGAAGATTCCAAGAAGAAGATTGAGATGGAAAAGATGAGGTATCAAATGGATGAGATGTTGACCAAGTTAGAACAGTTGAAAGAGATTGTGAACCCACATTTTGGATGGGTCATGAGAAAGAAGCTACTCAAGTGGTCAATCAAGAAATTTGTGGAAAAGAGAAGAAGACAAAGAAGAAGGATAAGGAGGCAATCAAGCCTCATGTTTTGAAATCTAATTATGTATTGGTATGTGTGAATGCAGGTTTGAGAGATGAAAAGAAGGATGAGATAGTTGAGCTCATTCATCAGCTCAAGGAACAAAAAGAGGAAGCATATTGTTTCTATGCTAAATCGCTTTCTACATTCAAAAGATAGAAATGAGAAACTAAGAGATGGTCTAGGGTTAGAAGATACCCGGATATAGTCGTGCATGTGAAATCAGATGTTGGAAGGTACTCTTCTTTGGCTGTGGAGGAATGACCCCTGTGAAGAAAAAGAGACTAAACACGAAAAAATGTTAGATAAAGATGTGGTGCGCTGTCAAGCAAAACGCTGATCCTGGAAGTATGAAGACTTCCTAGACGGATATCAACCCACTGATAAAAAGTAGAATATATGACAAAAGTAGAAATAATGAAAAGATAGAATGACAGGAATAAAAGATAGAAAACAAAATGCGTACCTGAGATGTGGCAAATTGTTTTGCACAGTCCCTGGTGTCGGTTTCTGTGCCAGCGTCGGTTAGGGAAGAGTGCCGACATCGGTTAAAGTGCCAGCGTCAATTGGGGTAATGACCGGCATCGATCAGGGCAACAGTGCTGAACAGAGTCTGGGTGGGTCTGGTCGGGTCTGGTTGAGTCGGGACAGAGTCTGGTCGAGTCTGGATAGGGTCTGGTCGGGTTTTTTGGGCTTTACAGAAGGTCTGTTGTTTTGTTTGGGGTTTGTGCAGGAAGTCAGAACAGAGTTACAGACTGTGTAGTCAGGGGATAGTGGGGAGAGGTGTAAAGGAGGAAGTCAAGTCTTAGGTCTACAGTCTAAAGATCTAGGGTGATAGTAATAACAAACAAATAATAACCAGAGAGAAACAGAAACACAGAGGGATATACTTACCTATAACACACTGCAAGTATGATAAAAGACATGATTGAAGTTGTTGATGTGCTGCCAGAAGTTGATCAAAGTGAATGCAGATTGGTTGAATGCCAGAGTTGATTGATCGCCAGAGTTTCAAATGATTGCCAGAGTTTTCCCGAATGATTGCCAGAGTCTGTTCAAATGGTTTTGCTGAGGAAGGCGAGGGACGGTTCGATAACTGATCGAGAAACCGATTAGGAACCGAATGGATAACGGATAATGGGTAACGGTTTGAGAATGCAGTGTTAAGGATGACCGATGTCGATAGGATTGCCGACGTTGGCTGATAAGAGATCGACGTTGGCGGCGTCAGCCGGGTAGAGACCATCATCGGCAGATGCAGAATGAGGATAGAGGCTATCTTTAGCTTTTTGCTCATTTTTACATGCTGCCAGGGTTAAGGCTCATAGGGAAATGGTCAACAAGGGCAAAATAGGCATGGAAGAATAAAATGAGGGAGGGCCAGGGGAGTAGACACGATTTTGGTGTCTACATTTGCCCCTTTTTGTCTTGTTGGTTATTCTGGACGAACTGCAAGACAAAAATAGGAGTTGATTGCCCCAGGTGTGGATAAGGTTGATTTCGTCTTGTTGGTTGTTTGAATGAACTGCAAGACAAAAACAAAAGGTGGATTGCCCCGATTGTGGATGAGGTATTCCCCCTCAAAGCAGGAGTCGAGGGAAATGTTTCTATGCTAAATCACTTTCTACATTCAAAAGATAGAAATGAGAAACTAAGAGATGGTCTAGGGTTAGAAGATACCTGGATATAGTCGTGCGCACAAAATCAGACGTTGGAAGGTACTCCTCTTTGGCTGTGGAAGAATGACACCTGTAAAGAAAAAAGAGACTAAAGATGAAAAAATGTTAGATAAAGATGTGGTGGGCTGTCAAGCAAAACGCTGATCCTGGAAGTATGAAGACTTCCTAGACGGATATCAACCCACTGATAAAAAGCAAAATATATGACGAAAGCAAAAATAATGAAAAGATAGAATGACAGGAATGAAAGATAGAAAACAAAATGTGTACCTGAGATGTGGCAAATTGTTTTACACAGTCACCGGTGTCAGTTTCTATGTCGGCATTGGTTAGGGAAGAGTGCCGACATCGGTTAAAGTGCTAGTGTTGGTCAGGGTAATGACTGGCGTCAGTCGGGGCAACAGTGCTGGACAGAGTCTGGGTGGGTCTGGTCGGGTCTGGTTGAGTCGGGACAGAGTCTGGTCGAGTCTGGATAGGGTCTGGTCGGGTTTTTTGGGCTTTACAGAAGGTCTATTGTTTTGTTTGGGGTTTGTGCAGGAAGTCAGAACAGAGTTACAAACTGTGTAGTCAGGGGATAGTGGGAAGAGGTGTAAAGGAGGAAGTCAAGTCTTGGGTCTACAGTCTGAAGATCTGGGGTGATAGCAATAATAAACAAACAATAACCAGAGAGAAACAAAAACACAAAGGGAGATACTTACCTGTTACACACTACAAGTATGATAAAAGACATGATTGAAGTCGTCGATGTGCTACCAAAAGTTGATCGAAGTGAATGCAAATTGGTTGAATGCCAGAGTTGATTGATCGCCAGAGTTTTGAATGATTGCCAGAGTCTGTTCGAATGGTTTTGCTGAGGAAGGCGAGGGATGGTTTGATAACTGATCGGGAAACCGATTGGGAACTGAATGGATAATGGATAATGGGTAACGGTTTGAGAATGCAGTGTTAAGGATGACCAACGTCGACAGGATTGCCGACGTTGGCCGATAAGTGACCGACGTCGGTGGCATCGACCGGGTAGAGACCGTCATCGGCAGATGCAGAATGGGGACAGAGGCTATCTTTAGCTTTCTACTCATTTTTACATGCTGCCAGGGTTAAGGCTCATAGGGAAATGGTTGACAGGGGCAAAATAGGCATGGAAGAATAAAATGAGGGAGGACCAGGGGAGTAGACATGATTTTGGTGTCTACATTTGCCCCTTTTTGTCTTGTTGGTTATTCTGGACGAACTACAAGACAAAAATAGGAGTTGATTTCCCCAGGTGTGGATAAGGTCGATTTCATCTTGTTGGTTGTTCGAATGAACTGCAAGACAAAAACAAAAGGTGGATTGCCCCGATTGTGGATGATGTATTCCCCCTCAATGCAGGAGTCGAGGGAAGGGAACCGAGAATTGAGTGCTGATTTGACAAAGAGTGGATGAAAAAAGGGGGTGAGGGTGAACATTGCAAAAGTCGTGATTACATGCGTACCACTTCACGAGATGGTTAGGTCAAATTGTCACAGGTCAAGGGTCAAGGAGTGCCAAAATTGAAGTAACCGGGCCCCAGCATTTAGTTGTCTACTGGTCAAGTTATTCAATTATAGCTGTAGCTCCAAATGGTCATTATGTTCCAGGTATCCCAGGCTTAGGAAGTGCTCCTAGAAACATGAAAAAGTCACAAGTAGTGCGGATCAACCGGCTTACGATAATATACTTGTGAGGGTCTAAAAAAATAGTCTGCGCATAATTTGCTAACCAGTCATGAGGTTGCATATATGCAAAAAAAAAACCAAGGCAACATTGTCTTGGAAGTGGTTGAAGTCAGAGGAGATAGGCATGATCTCCAATGGTCATTGGTCAAGGTGGATGGATGGATGAAAGGATGTGGCCGAGCTAACCTCAGAAGACGTAATGTGATCTGAGTGCTGCCTATATAGCCCTTGTGTGAAGGGCCTCAGGCCAATGTAGTTCTCCCTAAAAGGGAGGAAGGGTCGAAGGGATTGATTGGGCTTGGTCAAAGTGGTTGATAGACTAGTCGTGGTTAAGGTCAAGGTCAAAATGATGAGGAGAAAAAAGATGTTACAGCCTTTTCCAAATGGTGTAGTCTGTAACATTGGTGATGTGGTCTTTCATCCCTAGCAATTTTCCATAGTCGTGATGGATGTATGCTAAAAATGAATTGAGGTCTATTTATGCTTCAGCAAGTATTGGTTTATGCTTAACATAAATTGAGCCTAGTCGATAGTTGCCATGTGTATTGGTGTCCATAGAAACTAGTGTGAATAGGCTATGATGATGTGACAGGTCTGAAAATGTTGGGTTGAGTTGAGGTAATTGACAAGTGATGAAGGTGAATGTGACCAAAGTGAAGAAAAAGGGAAAGGCATATTGCGCTTTCATTGACAAGGACCAAAATGACAGCATAGATAGGGGTATTAGAACCAAGAGCCCCATTCATGCATGACGTCGTTGACCATATGTAGTGTTAGAGCGTTAATCGAATCACTTTGACATTAAAGTGAGCTCGAAGTCCCTTGAGCAGGTGATAGGAGGAGGATAGGGTAACCTTGTTTTAAGAGTAGAGATAACTTTTCCCCTTTTTATAAGAGACCCTGAGACAACTACAAGCCAAGTCCATGACCCATTTTTTTTTTTTTTTTTTTTTGAGTGCAGACTGATCAATGCGGGAAGTCTACATAGAGATGCCATTTGCTTGGTGGTCATTAGCGAAGCTGATCAATGCGGGAAGCTTCTAAGAAAGATTGTTGTTGGTAGCAAGAATTAATCATAGCCATCCTTCGAGGGAGTGGTCTATATTTTTCTTTATGTATAAGGGCTTTGAATAGCTGTCCTTCGAGGGAGCAGTCTATTAGCTACAGAAATGATAGTACAACTGTCCTTCAAGGGAGCAGTCTGCCTTTTGATTCTAGTTAGGTGACCTAGATATTTTGACATCTTGATTTGTTTTGACAGAAATGTGAGTCATGGACAAGACTATAGAAGGTCAAGAGCTCCCTTTTAATAGGACAAAGCATCCATACTGTATAAAAGGGGTATATAGGATTTGTTAAGGGGAGTAGGGTTGAAAGGAATGAGGACTAAGAGGATGGGGATTGCTCAAGGGATGAGCTCAAGATAAATGTCAA
This sequence comes from Torreya grandis, assembly GCA_037957365.1. NCBI lineage: Eukaryota > Viridiplantae > Streptophyta > Pinopsida > Cupressales > Taxaceae > Torreya > Torreya grandis. Next base: position 2,166,015 of record JARHVA010000389.1, read on the forward strand.
GTGGATGAGTACTCGACTAACAAAAGAATGGTCGCAGATGCAATGCATTAAGAGGCTCAGGTTCTGGTCGTCCATCAAGAGAAGACAAACGATACGTCCCTGATCCATACTTGTGTGTGATAATGAAAGGTCTGAGCCAATTAGGGGCAAACTTGCCTCGCTTACTTCACTCCATATTGGTCACATGCTGATTCTCTTTGAGGATGAGGTCTCCGATACTGAAATCTTGTTCTCGCAGATTTTTGTCATAGGCTTGCTTGATACGATGTTGATAGACATGGAGATGGTTGAGGGTAGCAAGACGGTGCTCGTTAAGTAACTCAAGTTGAGCTAAGTGATCTTGATGAAAGTCATCATGAGAAAGAATATCATGCAGAGAAATGTGGAGAGACGGGATCTGTACTTCGAGAGGTAGGACAGCCTCTGTTCCGTACATGAGAGAGAAAGGGGTAGCACCCGTGGAGGTTTGAATGCTAGTGTGGTAGGCCCATAAAGTGAAGGGAATGTGAATGTGCCAATCCCTTCCAGTGTCGCTAACACCTTCATGAGAATTTTAGTCAAGATTTTTTTGGAAGCCTTGGCCTGCCCATTTGCTTGTGGGTAGTAAGGCAAAGAGAAACTGAGCTTGATGCCAAATGAGTCACAGAGTTTTTGGATAGTCTTATTTTTAAAGGACTTGCCATTGTCGGTGATGATTTTGTGAGGGACACCAAAGCGGCAAATGATGTGGTTGCTGATGAAGTCGACAATCTTGTCGGCTTTTGTGGAGACGAGAGGAATAGCTTCCACCCACTTGGTGAAATACTCGATGGCAGTGATGATGGATTGATGAGGAAGAGATGAATGAGGGTTAATCTCACCGATGAGATCTAAGCCCCACTGAGAAAAAGGCCAAAAATCCTAAGTGACTTGTAAGGCGTGACTAGGAAGATGAAGCAAGTTAGAGTGCTGCTGACACTTGATGCAACATCGAACATAGTCACTACAGTCTTGATGAAGGGTGGGCCAATAATAGCCCAGATGAAGGATGCGCTTGACAACTGAATTCCCACTGAAATGTCTACCACAAATTCAATCATGGACTTACTTAATGGCCTGAGATGCTTCAGTGGAGGTGAGACAGCGAAGAAGGAGGCCATCGAAGCCTCACTTATAGAGAAGACCCCCTAACATGGTATAGCGAATGGTGTGCTTGATAAAAGCTCGCTGCGCATTGCTAGAGAGGTTGGGAGGAATGATAGACAAAGACAAGAAGTCCACAAGTTGCTTATACCAAACATCTCGTGGGCTAAAGTCTATGGTGTTGACATGATTAATGTTAGGAGATATATAAGAAGGTAATGACACACAATGCATCATGACAAAAAGTCTAGATGCAGATGAGGAAGATGGGATATGGGAAGCGAGAGAAGCCATGGTGTCGGCAAACTTATTCGTGGATCAAGGAACAGTCTGCAGGAGGTAATGGTCAAAAGATGCAAGGAGAATGTCAGCACGGTTTTTGTACCTTTACAAAATTTCATTTTTACAAAGGTATGAACCGTTGACTTGATTGACGACGAGCTGCGAGTCATCGAAGATGTTGATGGACTTGATGCTGAGAGAGAGCGCAGTCTGAAGTCCCAAAATTAAGGCCTCGTATTCAGCCATATTATTGGTACAATGAAAGTCAAGCTTGAAAGACAAAGGCATGGGTTTGCCATCGAGTGGGATGAGAATGACTCCCACACCCCCACCAAGTTGACATTTAGAGCCATCGAAAAACATGGTCATTTGGTAGATAGTGTCATCAGTGGAAAGCGTGGTGATAGACTCATCAGGGAACTCGTACTATGAAGGTTGATTGTTGGGAAGAGGGGCATCTGCCAGTTGATCAGCGATGGTTTGCCCATTGATAAATTTCTACTGGATGAATTTGAGATCGAACTCAGCAAACAACATGAGCCACTGAGCCATACATTGATGTTGATATGGCTTGGAGTGCATAAATTTAAGAGGGTCAGTGTGAGTGATGACAAAGGTTTTGTGATTAAGGAGATAGTGGCGGAGCTTGGTAGCGGCAAAGACTAATGCCAAACAGAGTTTCTCGGTATGAGTATACCGAGTTTCATAGTCGACCAGTGTTTGGCTGATATAGTAGACTGCTTGTTCATGGTGATGCTCATCTCGGTGCGCGATCATGGCACCTAATGAATGACTGGTGACAGAGATGTACAGGTAGAAGGGTTGATCATCTTTAGGTGGAATGAGAATTGGTGGAGAGACCAGATAGCGTTTAAGGGCTTCAAAAGCCTCTTGACAGTCCTTATCCCATGTAAAAGAGACATCCTTCTTAAGGAGATGATGAAAAGGTTGGCAGCGGTCAGAAAGCTGCGAGATGAAACTGTGAATGGACTGGAGCTTCCCTTGTAGACTGTGAAGCTACTTGAGATTAGTCGGGGGTGGCATTTCGAGGATAGCGCGGATCTTGGCAGGGTCTATCTCAATGCCACGAAAAGAAATGATAAAGTCGAGAAGCTTATCGGAGAGGACCCCAAAGACACATTTCTTGGGGTTAAGGCAGACATTGTATTGAAGAAGGTGAGAGAAGATGATTTTGAGAATGGTCAAATGGTCACGACGAAGCTTGGACTTGCCAAACAAGTCATCCACATAGTCCTCCATGATTTTATGGAGGAGATCATGGAAAATGTAGGTCATGGCACACTGATAAGTGGTGCCTGCATTCTTCAAGCCGAAAGGCATGACTCGATAGCAGAAAGTCCCCCATGGGGTAATAAAAGTGGTCTTGTGCTGATCTTCTGGAGCAATCAAGATTTGATTGTATCCTGAAAACCCGTCCATGAGAGATAGCATCTCATGGCCGGCCGTGAGATCAACAAGCTAGTCAATGTTAGGAAGAGGAAAGTCATCTTTGGGATAGGCTAGGTTAAGGTCACAATAGTCTGTGCAGATCCGGATCCCCCCAGTTGCCTTGGTGATAGGGACGATGTTAGAGACCCACTGCGGATAGTCGATGGGCTAGATGAAGGAGACAAAAAGGAGGCGTTGAAGCTCTTCTTTGACAAGGAGGGCAACGCGAGGATGCATCTTTTGAAGCTTTTGCCTAACAGGCTTAGCCTCTAGTTTTGTGACAATGTTATGGGTAGCGATGATGGGGTCAATGCCAGGCATGTCACGGTAGGTCCAGGCAAAGGCCTTGCTATGGTCTGAGAGGAACTGGGTATAGTAAAGCTGCTCCTGAGCATCTAAAGATTGACCAATCTTTAAGACATGAGGAACATCGAAAGAAGGGAGGTTGATGTCAATGGTCGATTCATTTAACATAACCTGGGTCTCAAAAGGGAGAGAGCACTGAATGAAAGAGTCATCGGTGCCCATGTAGGAAAGAATGGCATCATCGTCAACGTAGTGGACAGTGTGAATGGTTGCCGACTCATCTTCTACCATGCTGGGAAAAATGAGAGGGAGAGATTTGGACACCCCATTGAGCTGATAAGTCAGGGGTTCCAGGCGGATGGTGTTTATGAAAAAAAAACTAGGAGGGATGGAAACCACCGACTCCGTAGGTGAAGGAGGAGGGATGGGTGAGTCTGGAAGAGGTTGGTCAAGGGTTGGTTCAGGATGAAGGTCTGTAGGGGTCTGAGTGGGGTCGTGATATCCCAGGCCATACCATTTCTTAGCATCGTCATCATTGATTGGTTTGATGGGCTGATGGGAGCCCTGCTCATAACGTCTGAAACCAAAACCCTTCCATGCACACTTATAAAGGTAAGTATGTGCAAAGGCAGGGTTGCCAAGAAACGAGAAGTCTAATGTGAAAGGTTGAGGTGAAGGAAGAGGATTGCAATCAGCAAGAGCTTGATTGAGCCCCCCGTATACAAGGTTGGTTCAGAGGTGAGGGGGACCATAAGGTATGATCATCCTGATCCGATGGTCGTAGCTAGGGCTGTGATGAAGGCGTCCATACTCTTGTGGAGTTTGGAACATGTCTAAGGCCAGCAAGCGATACTCCCTCAATGAAAGTCTTTGGAAGATGTCTTCCATGGGGTCTATGGTCATCGCTTGAAGGGGAGGTGTGAGGGCGATCGCCTGTTGCGAACTAGTCGAAGCTTCCATAGATGGAGGTGGTGCCAGGGTTGATGGCTTGATAGGGATGAGGACGTCATTAGGATGGTAGGTGGTGTTACAAGTTTTGAAGGGTGAAGGGTCGGCGGGAATGATATGGACTTGCCCATCATGCTCAAATTTCACACAACGATGCAGGGTGGAAGGGACACAAGCCATGGCGCGGATCCAGGGTCGGCCTAGCAAGATGTTGTATTGAAACTCTCCTTCGATGATATAGAAGAGCTCTGAGACTGTGCGTGGACCAACACGGATGTGAAAGATGACTGTGCCAATGGTCATGGTAGTGGTGTCATTAAAGGAGCACAAGATTGCATCAGTTTTGAAGATGCAATTCTTGGGAAGGGCCAACTGTTCAAAGGCACGGGTGGAGATAATGTTGATGTTGGCACCTCCGTCGATCATAACACGTTTAATGCATGTCTGATCAACATAGGCAGTGATGAAGAGGGCAGCGTCCTGATCTTCCGTGTTAGATGTGGGAATCTCAGAATCACTGAATGTGATGGAGGCAATAGGAGATAAAGAGTGGACGAGGGCAGCAAGTGGTTGGGGGTCTTCGGGTTGGACCTCCGCTGCCTGCAGGGCTCGGATGAGGGCTTGACGATGTTGAGGTGAGGTTTGGATGAGGTCGTAAAGGGACATCTTCATAAGCATCTGGTGAAGCTGTTTCAACATGGAGTCATGGATTGGTCTGGAAGAAGAAGAAGAAGATGAGGGTTGAGGTGCGCCAAGGATAGAAATCTTAGGCTTGGGTAGTTGAGGTGGTTGGACGAAAGGGTAGGTCCAAGGAATGGTAGCTTTTTCCTTCGCCTTATCCTTTTGTGACCTGGTGGTTATGTGAATGGCATTGATTTCAAAGATAGGGGTAAAGGAGATGAAGGGGTCGTGGTCTGCTGATGAGATGTTGATGGGTTTGAAGAGGTTGGGGGGTTACAAGAAGGAGTTAGGGGGTGGTCAAGAGTGTCCTCAAAGAGAAGAGTGTCTTTCTCCAGATAACAGCGAATGACGGTCTTGAGAGCACAACAAGTTTTGGTATCGTGTCCTGGCATACGATGATAGAGATAAATCTTTGTGTCGTCGAACCAGGAGGGCTTAGACTCGAGAGGTTGGAAAGGCCTAATGGGCGGAAGGGTTATGCTAGAAGTCTACAAAATTCGGTGTAAGATCAAAGAGTATGAGCCCACTAAAGGGTCCGTGCTCGTCGATGTATGCGATACTGGTGACTTTTGCTTGGGCAGAGTCAGAGGAGGTTTCCATACCACCTTCTGGGTTGATGGTGTAGTGATAGGCAGAGATGGTACTTTTTTCATGAGAGGTACCACCCTTTTGGGAGAGGGTAGGCTAGTGGTAGGCAAAGGAAGTAAAGGAGGCAACTGGTTTTGATTAAAGGTCGAACTGGGAAGAATTATGGTCAAGGTTAAAGGATGGGGGCCCAGAATGGAGGGCAATGGTGACAGAAGAGGAGGCATTTGCCTCTATGGTTTAGCAGTCTTCTGTAACCTGGGTTGAAGACTACTATTGGTTGAGGTCTGGTCTAGGTCCACCTTCACTTACGGATGAGTGAGGTTGGAGACAGGGCGAAAGCCAAGTGACTTGATAGGTTTGGATGGGGTAGATGTTGGTTTTGGTTTTGAAGGGGTCGGTTGAGGTTTAGAAATGGGAGTCTGGTTTTTGTTAAGGGTCTTGGGAGATTTTACCATAGGAGGATTGGCTGTATGAGACGAGAGGGCACAGGCATGTTGAAGAGCTGTGAGACGCTCCCACAATCCCCGATGCTCCACTTTCCTTGAAGGGAGAAGTTTGAGTTTCTCCACTAGTCAGGAAAATGGCTGAGAAGATGTGGGATGAGGTTTGGGATCTTGAGAAGATGTGGACGGTTGTGGGGTTGAAGATGAGACTGGTATAACGGTTTCAGACCCAAGGCATGATGGAGTCGTGATAGGTTTGTCTGTGGTTGGAGACGAAGGAGAGGCAGGTTCTTCTCTGGGTGGAGAAGAAATCAGAGAATGAGGGTCCTCAAGTGGGTAAAGAGTAGGCATGATGGTGCCCTCCACTTGTGGTCGAGGAGTAGGAAGGGTTAGGTCCTCCATGGGCAGTAGAAAGGAGGTTGGTGAAACTGGCGGTGCTGGTAAGGTTGAGGCGTCCTCCAGGATGAGAGAGGTTGACGGAGAACTAATCGGAGAAAGAGGTTCATCCACATGTGATGGACTAATGGGTGGATTCACCTCTTGAGGTTGGTCAAAAATGAAGGGTGAGACTGTATTGACTGTTCGTATATTGTGTTCATGAATGTTGTCAATCAAGGTCTGGACATTGTTTTGAGTTGGTGGATGATTGGGGAATGGTTGTTTAAAGATGTTGATGCCTTGGTTAGGTGGCACATTAGGATTGTCGAGGATGAGGTCACACTTTTCAAGCATATCTTGGATGATGTTTTTAAGGGTTTTACAGTTGTCCATGTCATGTCCCTTGACACGGTGGTAGTTACAGAAGTCATTTTCCCGATACCACGTAGGGATGGCATGTGAGGGATCAAATTGTGGTGGTGGTCAGATCTGAGGGAGATTGAGGACCCCCTGTTTGATGAGTTTTTCTAGCACAGACGCATATGATTCTCTGATTGGAGTATACTGCTACTGTATGTATCTCTGCTGGAATAGGCGGGTGGCACTCTGAGACATGGATGGCTCAGGCTGGTTAGTTGAAGGCGAAGAGGAGGAAGATCTAATGACCACAGCATTTGCTAAAGCTTTAGATTTAGGATTAGATGATGAAGGCTTAGAAGAGGGGTCATTGGTCTTGGAGTTGGGATTCTTGCTCCACAACTTGACTTTATTCTCCTTGATGACATGTAACTCAAGTTTACGGGCCATCGTGAAGGCTTCGTCAAAAGTGCGAAAGGTTTGAACCCTCAAGGTGGAAGAAATGTGTCTGGCTCAGGCTTGGGAGAATATTTCAATAAGTTCAGGTTGGGGTAAAGAAAAGGAAAGTTGATTTATAAGGCCCCTCCAGCGAGCAACGAAATTAGCAATGGATTCGTCCTCGAATTGGCAGATAGAATAGAGGTCTATGATTGAGACCTTCTTAGTGATGTTGATGGATAAATGGTCGAGGAAGAGTTGGGTTAGCTGAGTGAATGTGAAGAGGGAATGGCTGGCAAGGGATCTGTACCAATCAAGTGCAGCACCTGAAAGAGACATAGGGAACGTGTGTAAAAGCAACGCATCATCATGGGCGATAAGGTAACAGGCATGTCTGAATGCCTGTAAGTGCTGTTGTGGGTCTTCCTTGCTTTGAAAATGAGAAAACTTAGGAATTTTCCACTGACTGGGATATGGTCAGATCGGGATGGAAGGATGGATAGGATCATTGCAAATTTGTTCGTATGACAGAGTATTACGTGAGCCGAAAACGGAGGTCTCTAGGCTGGACATCTTGTCCATCAGCATTTTGATGGTATCTACTAACAGATTCGTGGGTGGAGCACCCCCTAGATTGTAAGGCACTTGAATGAGGCTAGAAGAGGCATACAACGTAGTCGGTTGTACCAGTAAGGGTGCAATGTATGGATGACTAGTCGTAGGGATAGAAGAGGAGACTAAAGACGGTTGGGTAGAAGGCACGGCTAGGTTTGATGTTGTGATGGGAGGTTGGTTAGTGGTAACATGGGCCAATGGATAGGTAGCCACCCTAGTGTTGATAGGAGTAAGGGTAGGCGGAATAGAGACGACCAAATTTTGAAAGGGGGTAGAAAGTGGTTGAGTGGACTAAGGTTGATGGGGGACCGAAACCCCGGTGGAAGTGGGCCTCATGATAGAAGGAGAGGCCACACTCAGATGGTTGGTCAAAGGTTGGTCGTTGGTTGAGGCAGTGGCCTGGGCGTCTAAAGGTTAAATTACGAACATTATTGATACAACCATAGTTTCGAGAAGAGAGGTTGGCATTTCATAGATTGGATTGCCCAAAGGGTCTCGCATTCGGCTATTCGCGAGATAGTGTTGTAAGGCTTTGACATTGAGGTCCAAGAATCGTGCAAAATCTTGGTCCCCTTTTGGGATGATAGGTGTCTGGGTCGAAGATGGGTGAGTAGGAGTTCTTTCAGTTTCTGAGTGGAACTCCATTATAGGACTGGTTATGGATGGGGTAGACAGAAGTGGGTGATGTCTCGCGTGATCGACTAGAGTCTTGGCTTGGCTACGAGTCAGAACCATTCAAGGCAAGAAAGAACGTCCTCACAAGCTCAAACAAGCAGATAAGAACTAAAAAGATGAAGAACACAAGCAGATCCTAAAACCCTAGGATTATAGTGGCTTATGCCTTAGAATGTGTGTAGAGGAAGATTGGTTTTTGAGTCGGGTCCTAGGAGAAGCAGTCTATGGATGGTTTTGGGTCAGTTATGGTGCTCAAGAAGTCTATGTTAGGTTTCGTACAAGGCTTGGTGCTAAGGAGCAAGCTCCCCTCACTTCACGAGTCCAGTGATAAACTGGGCCCGCTTAGCCAAAATATACTTCCCCTATAGTTTAGACTCTGCCAGAGAACAGAGTGGGCTTTCTCCTTGGTGATGAAATCCAAGTAAGATCGCCGAGACAAGTAAGGTATCCGCTGGGGGATGAAATCTCAGTCGGGCCTTGTCTCAGGTAAGTTAAGATGTTTGTTTTGTGCAGGTGGTTTGGTCATGTAACATCAAGTGATCTAGATTAATTCAATATGCATTTGTTAATTACTAAGTGTGATCTAAGAAATGCAAGCACAAGCAAAAATGAAAGTGCAGCGTGTTTTAAGTCCAAGTCAAAATGTTTGTTCGTATGAAGACGAATGGAGAAAGAGTTGAAGAATATGAGTTTTGGCTAGTCTAGAAATGCAAGAAAGAAAAGAAAAGTTCTTTTTAGTCTTGCTTATGATGTCATTTAGAAGAGGTGAAAGAGGCGAAAAGGAAGGAACCTAATACACCCTATATGAACGAAAGATAGAAAGAACCTAAGGAAGGCCCTAGGATCCCACCGGGCGTGCTAGAATGTTTCTATGCTAAATCGCTTTCTACATTCAAAAGATAGAAATGAGAAACTAAGAGATGGTCTAGGGTTAGAAGATACCCGGATATAGTCGTGCGTGCAAAATCAGACGTTGGAAGGTACTCCTCTTTGGCTGTGGAGGAATGACACCTGTGAAGAAAAAGAGACTAAACACGAAAAAATGTTAGATAAAGATGTGGTGGGCTGTCAAGCAAAATGTTGATCCTGGAAGTATGAAGACTTCCTAGATGGATATCAACCCACTGATAAAAAGCAGAATATATGACGAAAGTAGAAATAATGAAAAGACAGAATGACAAGAATAAAAGATAGAAAACAAAATGCGTACCTGAGATGCGGCAAATTGTTTTGCACAGTCATCGGTGTCAGTTTCTGTGCCGGTGTCAGTTAGGGAAGAGTACCGACGTCGGTTAAAGTGCCGGCGTCGATTGGGGTAATGACTGGCATCGGTCGGGGCAATAGTGCTAGACAGAGTCTGGGCGGGTCTGGTCAGGTCTGGTTGAGTCAGGACAGAGTCTGATCAAGTCTGGACAGGGTCTAGTCAAGTTTTTTGGGCTTTACAGAAGGTCTGTTGTTTTGTTTGGGGTTTGTGCAGGAAGTCAGAACAGAGTTACAGACTGTGTAGTCAGGGGATAGTGGGGAGAGGTGTAAAGGAGGAAGTCAAGTCTCGGGTCTACAGTCTGAAGATCTGGGGTGATAACAATAATAAATAAATAATAACCAGAGAGAAACAAAAACATAGAGGGAGATACTTACCTATTACACACTGCAAGTATGATAAAATACATGATTGAAGTCATCGATGTGCTGCCAAAAGTTGATCGAAGTGAATGCAAAATGGTTGAATGCCAGAGTTTATTGATTGCCAGAGTTTCGAATGATTGCCAGAGTTTTCTCGAATGATTGCCAGAGTCTGTTCGAATGGTTTTACTGAGGAAGGCGAGGGACGGTTCGATAACTGATCGAGAAACCGATTGGGAACCGAATGGATAACGAATAACGGGTAACGGTTTGAGAACACAGTGTTAAGGATGACTGACGTCGGCAGGATTGTCGACATCAACCGATAAGTGATCGACGTCGGTGGCGTCGGCCGGGTAGAGACCGTCATCGACAGATGCAGAATGGGGACAGAGGCTATCTTTAGCTTTTTGCTCATTTTTACATGCTACCAGGGCTAAGGCTCGTAGAGAAATGGTCGACAGGGGCAAAATAGGCATGGAAGAATAAAATGAGGGAGGACCAGGGGAGTAGACATGATTTTGGTGTCTACACATATGACCAAGTGGTGATCAAAACAAGTTAATATGAAGAAGAGACTCAGGGTAGAGTCATGTTGATAGAAAAAAACAAACAAGTTATCCATTTTTGAAGTAAGATAGCATGAAGAAGAGATCCTCACTCAAGAGGATGCAGGTAAAGCCAAAAGAGAAATGGGATAGAATAATAAGGAAAGGTATAAGGCATATTCAAGTTTGTATGAGTCTTTAAATAGATAATATGGATTTAATCCTCATCAAATGTATAGAGAGATGGTTAAGGAGGTTACAAAAGAGAATATGGAATTGTGGAATGCAGTAGTAGTATCCAAGATAAGGGCATTAATGAAGGCAAAATGAAGTCAAGCATATGGAAGCACTCTATATAAGGAAGTTGTAGCTATTGAGGTTGAATTATAGGTTGTAGGTGAATAAGAACACATGCAAAGAGAAGATCAAGATGCATTAGTGGTTGATGCAAAGAGGAAGAGTGAAACATACAAATCACATGAAGGTGTTTGGGAGCAAAAGAAACAAGCAAGAAAAGAGGAGAGTTAGATAATTCCTCAAGGAAATGAGAAAGAACATGTTTTATATAATGAGTTGTATTTTTCAAGTATAGCATGGAAATAGATAATAAGAAGCAAGACAAGGTACAAGTGTGTTAGTCAAGAGCACACAAACTTATATGAGAGATTGAATGAAGAAAAATATGGGTGTCAAAAATTACCTCCCCTTGGGAGTATGATGAAGGGGCATCTTAATAATGTTTAAAGTGGTCTATAATGTGTCTTAGAGTCATGTTTGTGTGTCCAAATTTGAATTTGAGTGTATTATAAGTTTTCCTACCAAAATGGATTTTCAAAATTTCAAAGTGTTTTAGTTGGTCTAAATGAGTGTTGATGATATTTAATGGATAAAAAATGTTGTAATAGACCTATAAGGTCTCTTTAGAGGTCTTAAGATTGGTTTTGAATCATATGTCAAGTTGGAAGATTGAGGTGGAAGTCATAGTGTCCACCAACCAACATGGGTCTTGGAGTTGATAGAGGTTTCTTGAATGAAGAAATAGTTATAAATCTTGTTTTTAGAGTCTATTTCATAGAGAGAGTGAGAGGAGAGTGTTTTGTCATTTGAAGTAGAGGAGTAGGAGAAGAGAACAAGGCAGACATTATTGAATGAAGGAGTAAGTCTGCCAAAATAATGTAAGGGACTATGGGAGTCCTTTTGTAATGATCAACATCTTCCAAAGAATAAAAATGGTGTTTTGGTTTAAAATTATGTTCCTTGATTAATTATGTTTCATGCATAGAGACTATATTATCAAAGCTAATGATGTCCATGTTTCAATATAAAGTGGAAATGAATCTGCAAGTTTGAGTTTGAGTTTTTGAGTATGCATATATAAATTAATAGTTTAGAGAAGAAAGAGTCTTTTCAAATCAAGATGTTGTGTGATTATGAATCCTAAAGGAGTTGAGGCATATATGTTGTTTATAGTTTTAGTTGATTTTTAAAGGAACTTTAAACCTATGAATACCCTATTATATGAATGGATAAGTTGATGTTGCTTGACTATGTGATGGTCTTGTAATCTTTCTTCAATTAAAGATGCTAATATTGTCTAGATGAATATATTTTGTATTAATGAATTATGTAATTAAAAATTCACTTTTTAATGGTAATTAAGTGTATAAGTTACAAGTTGTTTTCAATAATTCAAGGTTTAAAGACTTTTTTGTGTAGATACCATGTTCACAGTTACTCAATAATGTTACTTTAGTTGAATGCTCAAGAAATGCATGGAGTGGATCCTATTAGGATCTAAGGACAAAGGATAAAGTCATGATGAATATTTTACAACCTTGTGAATAATGTTTCAAAGAAACCCTATGTGATTTTTTATGGATTCAAACCCTATTATTGTTTACAAGCAGTCTAAGTAGGTATTCTGAGTAGTTAAGTTGTTAAGAAACCTAAGAAATAGTTCAATATTAAGTTATGTTGATGGTTTACATGTTCGTGTAATGATAGATAATTTTGGAGGAGAGTTTCAACATTGATATTGCGTCTATAAGCCTTGTTAATCCCTATTGTGAGACCTACAAGCAGATTGAGTGTTCCCAAACCTATGAAAGTCCATGAATGGAGCATGTGTAAGAGGAAACAAGTAGAGTTTAATATTTGGTAAAGTGTAGGAATGTCTTAAAAACCTTACCAAGGTCATTAGAATGTTTGATATTCCTAAGAAATACTTAAAATCAATTTTAAGCCTCTTAGGCCTATAGAGAACCCAAAAACCCTAAAAACTATCAGTGAGCTTAAAAATTATATTCTAAAGAATGTAACTAGTGGAAAACTCTAAAAATTAGTGAATAGGTGCACAATAATGTTTTTTGGGGGTTTAAATTGGTTTTATCTCATAAGGGTATGTGCCCATACACTTATAGATGACTGTGTGTGAAATTATGTGAAATAGCCCTTAGAGACCTAATTTGAACCAAAAAAGAAGCTAGTAAGATGGTTTAGAGAATGAGTCAAGTGATGAAACTTTATAGAAAGATAAAAGGTCATAAAAGGTACCTATAAGTGATGGTATTTATGTGATTGTATTCCATACATTTTAGTACATGCATGATTTGATAAGAAAAGGCTACTAAATACTTGTAAAATAGGGTAAGAGTTGTAAGTGACCAAGGAAATACTATGAATATAATTGATAGAGGACTGAGATGGTTAAAATAAGGTTTGTGAATGCTTCTATGTATGTTTTTGAAACATTTAACAAATAGTAAACTAAGTTTTAGTCAATTTGAACAAGATAGGCCTAGTGTTGGCTGAGAAAATTTGGAGAGATTTCAAGCAAAGTGTAAGAGAAGTGAAGGTTGATGGTATGACCTTTGCATCATATTATTACATAACATGGTTTCTATTGACCATTTTTGGTCTAGCAGGCTAAAATCCTCTCTTTCTTCCCCTATTGTTCTGAGCCAGTTCAAATCTGGTTTACACAAGTCTTTTGACAGAAGAAGAACCAGTTCAAAGAATACAAGGACTTTTACAAAGCTTCTTCAGACATTTTGTCTGAAGAAATTCACAAGGAAAGAGAGTGAAAATGATTCAAGACACTTTTACTTAAGGTTGGAAAAAGTGGTTCAACGTCGAGGTTTAGTGACATGATCTTTCCAAGAACTTTGAACTTGAACTTTGAACCATTGTTGGTTCAAAGAGTTAGTTCAGTCAGCTTGGTTCAAAGAGTTGGTTCATTGGCTTGGTTTAAAGAGTTGGTTCATTGGCTTGGTTCAATGACTTGGTTCAAAGTGTTGGTTCAATCACTTGGTTCAACCGCTTGATTCAATTGCTTGGTTCAATCACTTGGTTCAATCACTTTGAACTACCACTTGGTTCAATCGCTTGGTTCAACTACTTGGTTCAATCTCTTTGAACCACCACTTGGTTCAATCGCTAGGTTGAAAGTGTTTGGTTCAATGAGTTGGTTCAATGGGTTAGTTCAAGCAGTCGGTTCAATGATACATCTAATTCATGAGGGAATCGAATGGATGCAACTCCTTGCAAAACACAAAGTGTTGAACCATTGAACTGTTGAACTCTAAAAAATGGTTCAAGTTTAACCAAAAGGTTTAATGATAGAGACCTGAATAAAGAAAAGGCTGAAGGAATTGACCAAATGGTGACAAGTGCGCAAACATCAAGTTTATGATAATGAAATAGTTATTGATTTTTAAATGAAAGGCACGATCCCGAAGGAATTCAAAGGCTTAAGGCTAAAAATAAGATAGCCCCTGAGTGCTAAAGGAGCTAGAAAAGACAAAGCCAGGAAGAGGTAAAAGAGCCAAGTGGAAAAATAGACAAAATAGTCCAAGTGGCAAAGGAAGGTGTTGACTCAAGGAGTTACTCTAGTGGTTGACACAATATCTACCAAGTGGTCATCAAGGGGTGCAAACAATGAATGGCGCAACCCATTTTTCTTCACTTTGCATTGATGAGCAGACAAACTGTGTGAATGCCTTGAAGGAGCAGTCTTGTTTGCAGACCACTACTCATGCTTTCACAATAATGTTTGAATGCTGAAGTCAAGACTGGCAATTGACATAGCATGTTCTTTTAGTGACTTTCTCTTCCTAATGTTTTTTAATGTAGCATGGGCCACTTGTAAAAGGGTGCCATTTCTTGCTTCCTCTTGCTCTATATATATTGTAATCTTTCATTTGAGAAAAGGGATCTCTTGGCTTGTAAGGTGGAGCTCTACCAAATTTTATCTTGAATCAAGACATAACATTTTTACCTCCATTTGAGCTTACACTTTTGTGCATATGTCTATGGATTTGTTTTGTGTTAAGTCATTTTTCTTTTATGCTTTCACAGAATGATTCCATCATGTCTAGTGTATTGTGAAGTTTCTTCTTTTACAGGTCTACCATAAGTGTCTACAACAAAGTATAGGCACATGTGAATAGGCTGCCATAGTGTGTCTTAGAACACCTTTGGTAGTTCTTCCTCCCTATATCTCAAGAGGACCCCTAGCTCACTGATGTAGAACAGTTTCTCATATCAAATGAAGTGTATGCTAGCTTGTTTTTGGTGGAAAGTGTAGGTTCAAGCTAAGTAGATCAAACTTTTTGGTGTATCACTATTTAGTTTAGGTTCTATTTTTAGCATCCTTCTCCCTTTTCACCACTGCATTGTTAATAGTAGAAAATCTAGGACCTCAGAGATGCATCAAAGGGAGCTAGCCCTTATCTAGAGACTCTCCCCTCAATTTTTCTAGACCCATAGGCAAGAGATGAGTTTCCATTGTGATGCATGGAAGACAAGAGCTCAGCCTCCTATCGAGGGTGTAATCCACAATGTCAATAGTTTTTGGCACACCTAGTGGGACCACATTTTAACACTCAAAAAAGTTCCAGGATTGGTGCTGGTCCTATTATAGTAGAATGAACCATTAATACAACATCTAACCTTTAATCAAGTTATTGTGGGACAAGTTTTGTCCAAGAGATTTGAATAATTTTGGTGTGTTCTTCAACCAACCAATCTTTGGAGGCTTCTTCATCAAAACCAATGGTAAATCTGAGTTGAATCAACTGGTTAAGCAGTCTAGGTGCCATCAAGAAATCTTATTTTTGTACGTATAATCCCATTACTTAGAATCATGGACTTTGTTTTCCTTCATATAACTTTGATTAAGCTCGAGTTGTTCATGGAATCACCTCAAGCAGATCTCCTAATTGCCTTTCAACAATAAGGGAAGTAACGATGGAGTTTGAGAAGTAAGTGATGGAGATAGATAGATTGGATGATCAATATAGATATCAGCAAGAGATTATGTACAAAGAGGAGTGTTTATTCAGGCAAGCTGAGGCCTTGCAATTCATGGAGGAAGAGGTGTCAAAATGGAAGAGTCCATTCATTCAAGGAAATCAGCCTTGTGTGTCCCCTCCTATTCTAAAGAAAGCCACCTATTATGCACCAAATCCTTTCTAATAGATAACACTTGCTCACTCTAGCTCATCTGATGCATTAATCACTCCTGCTCTTAACCCCTTGCACTTAGCTTTCAAAAATCAAGGGGCATTAGAGCAACCTCTCAGGGAGATTAACCTTCTCAATTCTTTAGACTGTAAATCCTCCTTTGAAGGGAATACCATGAACCAACATGCCTCTCTTCAGGAAGCTCTTCCTATACATCAACAATCTCTTCCTAATCTTCCCAAACCTCCTCAAGTCTCTCAATATGATATCCAGATTCCAAGTTGGAAGAGGGAAAATCAAGAACTAGATCAGGACCTTGAAGAAGATAAAGTTGTTACCTCTTCCCAAGGGAAAAGTTCCAATCCCAAGGTCATGAGCTGGAAGCAAACAATGGAATCATGGGGCAGGAAGGAGGATGAGAAAAGTTTAGATCAAAACCTTAAAGAAGATGAAGCTGCTCCTACTCATCATGATGATGCTTGTGACCTATAAGAAAGGATCTTTCAAGAAGATATAGATAGACAAATTGTAGAGTTAGAGTCTAGAGTGAGTTTCCTCAGCCAATGTGTGATGGATAGTTTAGACCAAATAGTAGATTCCATGTCTGAACACACTCCATCTACACACCTCCAAGAGAGATATCAATCCACATCTGATATAGATGAAGTGCTGACCAAATGGCAAGAGGATAATAATTTGATTCTAGCTCAAGGACTACCTCCTCTTCCACATGGGTTTAATCATCAGCCTTCCACTTCATCCCTTCTCAAAGAGGAACCTATTTTGCAAGAGGCAAGTGAAGAAGAGAGGATCCAATTTGTAGCTATCCAAAAGGCTATCATGAGTGAAAATGAAGATGAAGTCATTATGGATGCTCCTTTTGAAGACATCATAAATAATGAAGAAGACATAGGTTAGGCATACATGCGAATGTTCTAGCAATATGAAGAGGAAAGTAAGCATGGTGAATCTCTCCTCCCTTATTTCATGAAATTCCTTGTTGGTTTGATGAGGAGGATGACCATGCCATGGAGCCTGAGTTGGATGTGGATTAGGAGAAGAAGTTTGAATAACTAGAGACTCTGGTCTTTGAGTAGGAAAAAGAGAGGCCTATCTATCTTGAGGAAAGCTTTGAAGAAGAGAGCCTTGAGTAAGAAGGTGATGTTCTATGGGATGAGTACTCAGTCTGTGATCTCATTTTAGGCATCACAATAGACACCCTTCTTCAATAAATCCATGATCAAGTAGAAGATAAATTTGATAGTCTCTTCAATGAGGTAGAAGGGGACAATCCAATTCATGATGCATACCAAAGGGCTTATGGTTATGAGCCAACAACCATCAATTTTTTGGTGAGATACACCAACATGAAGAGCCAACATTTGGCAAGCTTCCAAGAACAAGAAGAGTACATATATGTTAGGATCATGTTTGACTCTAATCCACTCGAATGCAAGCCAATCCAGGTGGTAGGCAAGAAGAGCAAGTCACCAAGTCTCCATTCCATTCAGCCACTTGTCTAGCACCATAAGTTTCCTTGCCATGAAGAAGACTTAAGAAAATATCCCTTTGATCTAGGAGGGAGGCAAATATACCTGGTTAGCTATACATAGTAGTTCACTTTTAGTTTTCTTTCCTATTTTCCCTAAGTGTTATTTGTACAGGTAGCATTTTTAGCCTTGTGTGTGTTTTCCTTTGTGTTTAGGGTAAAAGCTTCATGATTGATTCTTGGATCTATCTCAAGGCTATTGCTAACTTTTCAATCTATGTTCTAACTCCGTACCCAATGGACTTTAAGGCAACTATTTTCTAAGCATAGTAGGCATGCTTCCCTTGAGAATCACCAATTTGTTGACCATTTTTGGTCTAGTAGGCCAAAATAGATCTCTTTCTTCCCCTATTGTTCTGAGTCAGTTCAAATCTGGTTTGCACAAATCTTTTGGCAGAAGAAGAACTAGTTTAAAGAATACAAGGACTTTTACAAAGCTTCTTTAGACATTTTATCTGAAAAATTCACAAGGAAAGAGAGCAAAAATGATTCAAGACACTTTTCCTTAAGATTGGAAAAAGTGGTTCAACATCGAGGTTCAGTGACATGATCTTTCCAAGAACTTTGAACTTGAACTTTGAACCATTGTTGGTTCAAAGAGTTGGTTCAATCAGCTTGGTTCAAAGAGTTGGTTCATCAGCTTGGTTCAAAGATTTGGTTCATTGGCTTGGTTCAAAGTGTTGGTTCAATCACTTGGTTAAACCACTTGGCTCAATCGCTTGGTTCAATCACTTTGAACTGCCTCTTAGTTCAATCACTTGGTTTAACCACTTGGTTCAATCACTTGGTTTAACCATTTGGTTCAATCACTTGGTTTAATCGCTTGGTTCAATCACTTGGTTTAATCACTTTGAACTACCACTTAGTTCAATCACTAGGTTGAAAGTGTTTGGTTTAATGAGTTGGTTCAATAGGTCATTTGAAGTGGTCATTTTACTGATACATCTAATTCATGAGGGAATCAAATGGACACAACTCCTTGTAGAACACAAAGTGTTGAAACATTGAACTATTTAACCATTGAACTCCAAAATATTGTTCAGGTTCAACCAAAAGGTTCAGCAATAGAGACCCAAACAAAGAAAAGGCCAAAGAAATTGACCAAATGGTGACAGACGTGTAAACGTCAACTTTACAGCAATGAAATAGCTATTGATTTTTAAATGAAAGGTGTGAGCCTGAAGGAATTCAAAAGCTTAAGGCCAAAAATAAGATAGCCCTCGAGGGCTGAAGGAGCCAAAAAAGACAGAGCCAGAAAGAGGCAAAAGAGCCAAGTGTAGAAATAGACAAAACAATCCAAGTGGAAAAGGAAGGTGTCGACTCAAGGAGTTACTCCAATAGTTGACATAGTATCTGCTAAGTGGTCATCAAGGGGCACAAACAAAATGGTGTAACCTATTTTTCTTCACTTTGCATTGATGATTAGACAAACCGCATGAATGCTTTGAAAGAGCGATCTTGTTTGCAAACAGATGGCGCTACCCATGCTTTCACAATAATGTTTGAATGCTAAAGTCAAGACTAGCAATTGACATTGCATGTTCTTTCAATGACTTCCTCTTCCTAATGTTTTTTAATGCAACATGGGCCACTTGTAAAAGGGTGCCATTTCTTGCTTCCTCTTGCTCTATATATATTGTAATCTCTCATTTGAGAAAAGGGATCCCTTGGCTTGTAAGGCAGAGCTCTGCCAAATTTTACCTTGAATCAAGACATAAAAATTTTACCTCCATTTGAGCTTACACTTTTGCATATGCCTATGGCTTTATTTTGTGTTAAGTCATTTTTATTTTATGCTTTCATAGAATTATTCCAACATGTCTAGTGTATTGTGAAGTTTCTTCTTTTACAGGTCTGCCAGAAGTGTCTACAATAGAGTATAGGTGCATGTGAATAGGTTACCATAGTGTGTCTTAGAACACCTCTAGTAGTTATTCATCCCTATATCTCAAGAGGACCCCTAGTTCACTGATGTAGAAGAGTTTCTCATATCAAATGAAGTGTATGCGAGCTTGTTCTTGGTGGAAAGTCTAGGTTCAAGATAATTAGATCAAACTTTTTGGTGTATCACCGTTTATTTTAGGTTCTATTTTCAGCATCCTTCTCCCTTTTCACCCCCCCCCCATTGTTAGTAGTAGAAAATCTAGGACCTCAGAGATGCATCAAAGCGAACTAGCCCTTATCTAGAGACTCTCCCCTTAGTTTTGCCAGACCCACAGGCAAGAGAGGAGTTTTCATTGTGATGTGTGGAAGACAGGAGCTCAACCTCCTATTGAGGGTGAAATCCACAACATCAATAGTTTCATTATTTGTTATGCTATGTTATGCTTAAACATACATATTGAGAAGCATATATTAAGAATAACATAATCACAATATGTAATAATGCGACCATTTTATTCTTAATGCTCAGTTGGGCTTAGAAATTGACATTGAGAATTGAGTGTTGTCTATATTAATAATAACGAGATCACATTATTAAATAATGTGATCATGTTATACTTAATATAGATGAGGGATTATTAATGAGAGATTAAGGCATTAGTGCATAGGGTTTAGGGATTATGGATTAGGGATTAGGTATTAAGGATTACAATTTATGTTTTAGGGTTTGGGGATTAGGGATTAGAGCATGTAGGGTTTAAGTTTAAGTATGTCTATAAGGTCTAATCACTCTATGCCAAATATTGTTAATTGGGATTAAATTATTAGTAAATAGGGAAAGTCTTTGGTTTATAATTTAAGGTGTAGTGTTTAGGGTATATAGGGTCAATCCTAAAGATAATTATTAGTCTAAATGATGTTAATTTGGCCTAAAATGATTGGTTTAGGGTTGAAAGACTTTATATTTATGGTTAAGAGTTTAGAGATTAGAAAGTTTAAGCATTAGGGCTTGGTCATAGGGGCGCTTTTCTCTAACTTGGCCATTTTATTCTCTCAGGCAAGCCTCCACTTTTCTTCAAGTGCCAAAACCTTATTGACATCCTCCTTGCTGAATCCCATCTTCTTCCAAGCCACTCTTTTCTCTTTGAATATTTGAGGAGGTGTTGGGAAGGCCTCCTGGCTAGATGCCAACACTAGTTTCCTTGGAGGGCTCACTAATGTGGTGACACTAGATGTGAGGCTTGTTGTTTCCTTTGTTACCTAAAGCACAACATTCATGCCATTTTTCAAGTTGTCTTACACATTATCAGTGCTTGGCTCCTCTTTTCCTTCTATCTAGAAGATATGGGTCCTTACTCAGCCTTTTTTAGTTTTCTCCTCTATTATGGGCATGAGGGTTGCCTCTTTTTCCATCTCTACAA
Source organism: Torreya grandis (assembly GCA_037957365.1). Lineage (NCBI taxonomy): Eukaryota > Viridiplantae > Streptophyta > Pinopsida > Cupressales > Taxaceae > Torreya > Torreya grandis. The sequence continues at coordinate 2,186,785 of JARHVA010000389.1, forward strand.
GAGTTATAGTAGGGAATGCAATAGGTCCCTTAGTATTTTTCTTATGCTTATTGATGGAAGAAACACTCTCTTGTGATAAGGTCACATGCTTATTTAGAGTGGGGGGCATAATTGTCTCTTCAGAGGCAATATTTAATTGAATGTGCTTTGTGATCTCTTCTAACTTCTCACCCTATTTCATTTGGAGTGTCTTTTCCTATAGCTTCAGTGCAACTTTCCTTTCATCACCAACTAGGAGAGGGAGATCATCATCCTTTCAAAGATCATCGCCCTTCTTGCATGGATTCATTTCATAGTAGAGGTTAAAGATCCTACCATTTATTATCACTCTATGGAGGGGATGGATGTCCATCTTATTGATGTCATCTTCCCCATCTTTGGTGACCTTGGCTCTAGGGTGCACAAACTGGTGCCTCATCTTACTTCTATCTTGACCCACGGTCTTGATTGGGATCTCAATATTTTACACATTGGGGATTATCATTAACACCACCATAAAATACTTGGTTGAGAATGTGTAAGGTAACTAGAGCCACCTTGATAGGTTCCCATCTATGCATTCTAAGCTCACCACACAGAAGTATTGTATCATGACAAAGGTTTCCATTCTCACCAGTTGTTAGAGAAGTTATTGAGGGATGTACCACTACTTCCCAAAGGATTCTACATACCTATCAAACCACCCGTGCACCCTTATCTTATAATTCTATGAGAATCTAGGTGGGTAAATTAAAAGCTGGTACTTTATCACAAGAGACTTGTGATTGGGCGAGAACACCCATAGGTGGTCATCATCCCCATCAATCACACTTATCTCCTCCATTACTATCATAATAAATATATACCCCCATCAGAAGGTCTCACATGTTTGATGGCACTCTTGCATGTTCTTGACTCTCTTCAATAATGAACTTGGAGATGTTGAATTTTATACATTTTACCATGTGGTAGGAAATGCATAAGGTCTTGTTAATATCAAACCACTAGCTTTTAGGGCACAATTTGGAACTAATAAGGTATGACACTACCCTTATATTGGGGTCTTAGATGTCCTTAATGGGTAACACAAACCATGACTTGTATTAGCCCAAAATTTTTGTGACCCTTTTAACCTCAACCTCATCCTCCATAATTTCTTGGATCTTTGCCCCTATGCCAACTAGCCCCATGATTATGTTGATGAGGCTCATTGAGATATTTATGCACCATTTTACAAATTAGAATCAATTTCCATGTACTACTAAGAGGAGGAAATGCACCAAGTCTTATGTCTTATCAAAGCTTAGAAACTCAAATAATTGTATGGCACATGTGGTTACTAATTTATCTCTGATGGAGACATCAAAGAGTGTGGTGCTTGCCTTTGTCTTCTTCTCTGTGCTTACCATCTAGTCCTGGTTTAAATCTTGCATGTTGATTCCTATCTTATGGCTCTAGTCCTTCAATTTTCAGATATACATAAAGGAAACCCACTTCTCCCCCATCATGACCCCAATAGGGTATTCCATTTATTTATAGGTGAGTTTTGAGCTTGCTTCTAAATCTACTTCTATGATGCTCATGCCTTCCACCAACTATGCCTCTAGTTTTGCAATGATTATTTCTCTCACCACTCATGCTTTATTTACATATTTATATGGCTATGGTGGACCTATGCTTAGCCTTTTCTTACCCACCCTAAACCTATTGATGTTGAAACATGACTGGTTGATTCTATTGAAGCCCAAAATTATGCTTGGTATTACTTCATAGTCATGAGAAATGTAATTGTGTATTTGTCTAGCAAGCTTCTTGTTCTATTAATGGAAGACTAGTCATTCTACTAAAATCCTACTCTCTTATTTATCTATAAAATTCTCTCCACTCACCTTATTTTCATCTCAGGGTGGAACACAATCCTCTCATTATTCTCTCATTCTCTCTTAGGGAGGTTGTGGGTGACTGGTTCTCTCTCTGGTAGCATCTTTTAGGTTTAATGGCTTCAGATTTTTGCTTTTCTCAAACTATTGAAAGTGATAGTAACCCTACAACCTCAATTAACTACTCTTTTATACTATGTTTTCATTTACCTCATTAATGTTGGCATCATGTGGATTTCTTGAAGTTTTCTAAACCCATGAGATCCACTAAAATCTGCCACTAACTGCTCATTTATTATGGATCTTTGTGTTTCTGCCACTATAGTATTAACTTTGCTAATAGTTTGTTTGGTGAATTAATAGGTAATTTAGATAGTCACTTCCCAATAATTTGTGTGTGGATTCTAACTATTACGATGGTGATTTTATTATGCTTTGTTCAAATTGGCATGAGTTTCACCCTTCTTATGGCAACCTGGGCACAATGCTTCACATCAGCATGATTCAGCCTCCTTAGATCCATCTCTTCTCAATGTTGTGCTTATTTCTAAGCACACATCTCTTTCTTATTTTATTTATCTATGCTTTCATGTCTCTTGCTTCAGCCTTCCCTACCCCATACAAATCTTGACATTGGTCCCCTAGTGCCTAATTATTTCTTCTTGATTTATTGTGCATGAACATCTTGTGTGCCTTCCTTTGTCAACTTGTACTTATGGTTTTATGAACCTAGCAAACTTCCCACATGCTAAAAGACTTAGGTGTCTAGCCTTAAGCACTTAAAAAGTGATCATGCTCAACTCAACTGACTGGATTTATATGTGTAAGTGTCATAAGAGTTCTCCTACAGGCCTGGAAGTGCCACTCTTATTCAAACAACATAAAATAAATAAACATAAGGAAATATTTGGCTTGTGCCAATTTTATTATGGTTAAGGTAAGCATCCTAATTATGATTATGAAGTCAATTTTAGATGGTGCAAGCACCATCTTAGTGACTATATAGCTTCAATTTATTATTGTTTAAATACCTACAGAGCATTTTACCAGCCAACATACATAACTTGTATGTATAAGTCTCTAATATTATTTGGATGATATAAGGTCCCATCCACCTAATATGCAACTTGTCTATGTTCTTGAGATACTTAGAGTCATATAAAAAGACCAGTTCACCTTGTATAAATACCTTTTTCTTGATGTGATTGTCATGCCATACCTTTTGGCACAACTTTTTCATCTACTAACTCCATTGTGTTAGGGTGCATGTCTCATGTAGGTGCTTCAAGTCTTTTAGGTGTGTACTTAAGGATTCATGGTCATCCAATCAACCAATACACATGATAAACAATAAGGGCACTAGGATTTCCATAGGTAAAATGACCTCTATGCTAAACACTAGTTGAAATGGTTAGTCTTATTCAAGTTTTTGTACATAATGAGTTAGGCCCATAAAACTACTAACACATGATCATCCCAATACTTGAGGCCAACATCACATATTTTTATGATGCACATTTCCAATATCTTATTGAATACTTATATAATGTCATTCACTTAGGGATGGTAGGGTATCATTTTATGGTGTACCACCATATATTCAACCAATAGGATCTAAATGGTTTCATTTATGAAGTGCACACCATGGTTGCTATTAAAGTTATAAGGGCATCTATAATGATCAATAATATTCTCTTAGATTAATCTTGTTATTATGATGGATATATAATCTTTGGTCAGTACTACTTTAGCCCACTTGGTGAAGTAATCTATGGTAGCTAGAATGTACCTTACACATGCTCACCTTACCATGGGAGTAATAGGCCCAAAAAATCAATGGCCCATTTTTCAAATGGTGCCTGGGCAAGGATGGGGATGAGAGGAATCTCATTTTGGTGGTTTAGTTTTCTCATGTACTAGTAGATGTCACATGTTTTGGCATACTCTTTTGCATCATGAAATAGAGTTGGTCACCACAAGCCTAATTATAGTACCTTGCACATTGTAGTGTCTCTAGCACAATGGCCTCTAGCTCTTTTGTCATGTCCCTCTTATAGTATGGAGTCTTGTTCATGTTTTATGACACATTGGTGCATGACTTCATCATGGCTCAATTTTTCTCGCTAATGAGTTGAAAAGGGGCATCATGAACCATGAGCTAATTTTTTTCCTTATTTTTCATGGTCTAGGGTGTAGATTTAGAGGTTATAAATGTGGTAATCTATACCAAGTATTTCAAGATACATTGGACCCTATAAATTTGTGCATCAAGAATATCATATTTAATAGGTACTATTGCATCATAAAATTTGATGCAAGAGAGATGGTCCAGGCCTAGGTTCTATTTTCTAGGCTTCATTACAACATATAATTAGAATTCTTGAAAAAAAAACAATCCATTAGCAAATATGCCCATGTAAAATGGGCTTATTTACCAAGTAATTCATCGCCTCATGATTAGTGAAGAAGATAAAGGGGGTTGTCAAAAAATATTTTTGAAACTTCGATAGGGTGTAGACCATGGCAAGTACCTCGTGCTAAGAAGATGATATGCCTAAGCAATGTACCAAATGGTGTTGTAAAACACACTTCTTAAGATTCAATTTTTTTTAACTACATGTACCTTTCAAACATTAGGCATAGATTATCATAGTGATTTTTCACCAACCCATATACTATCTAGTCATCTAAATATACTTGGAAGAATTTATGAATGACGTCTTTAAATGTGGTGATCACCACATGGGAGAACACAATTGGTGCAATAATTATCCCAAAGAGCATCATGTTATAAGTGAAACAATTTCATTTAGTCATAGAGGTGGTTTTAGGCTTATCTTCCTCCTTGATCTAGACTTCATGGTGTCCTTAGAACCCATTAGTAATGGTGTATATCTTGCAACTGGTGATACCATCTAATACTTCATTGATGAAAGAAGTTAGGAAGGGGTTAGTTATGCATGCAACATTAAATAGTCTATAGTCAACACAAATTTAGATGAGCCCTTCCTTTTTGATGTTGATGACCATGGGGCTAACCTATTATAATTTTTGCATGGGGTAGATGATGTCTACAACTAGTATGTCATTGATCTCCATCTTGACCTTGGAATAAAGATTTGGATTCATCCTAGAAGGTCATTTATTGATGGGTCTTGAACCATTGATTATTTTTATGCTCATCCTCCTGAGGGATGGGTACCATATTTTTTTAGTTGTAAGGGAACAAGTCTTGGAAATCTTTAGGAGATAAAAAATATGCACTAGCTCAGTGTCAGACCAATAGACACCCAGAGTGGTAATCTTTAGTCCCCCCTCTGAACTAATATCTACCCTATGTTTAGCATGGTCATTGATGTTAAGTTGTCATTGATTTCAAGGAAAGCATGTGATACTAATGTGTTAATGATAAAGAAGGTGTGTTTAATAGTTTGGAGAATATATAGCACATATGGAAGTCTATAAGGACAAAGAATAAGTTGTGAGGCATCCATAGATATTTTGGTAAAGCTTTGATATGTCACTTGATCATTTGGAATGAGAAACATGTATCTTATATCTTAAGATAGGTTATACTATCATTACACATCATGCAAATATGAATGAACCAACAAGTTTGTGCATTTATTTCAAGTACTTAGAAAGTCAATCAAGGTCAAAGGATTTCATGGAGATGTTGTTTATAGTGCTAAGATGGTAACTTAAAGATTTGGACTCTTGAGGTGTTTTCTAACTCAATTTATAAACCTTCAAATTTTTTATTACATACTATGATGGGATGGAGACTGTCAAGTTTAACTTCAATGAAGTCTGAGGTCACTAGTCATTTGATCTAACGATGAGTGTTCATCATCTAGATCTTGATCTAACAATGTGCATGAAGTAAAATTGCCAAAGGTTCTTGAGGTTAAATGGGCTTATGACAAGTGTCTCTATCTCATTAATTTGATAAAAGATCAATGGCATGCAGGTGTTCATATAGATAGGGATCAATAGTGTAAGCTGAGTCAAAGAGTCAAATGTACAAAAGGCATGTAGAGCTGCAAAGTGGCATAATCATGGGATCTTAGATCTAAGATCAGTGATAAGCATTACAAGTTAAATACCAAGATACTCCAAGGAGATCAATGGTGCATATTTATCCATAATTTCTAGGGAATAATAGATGAGGTTAAGGTGCTTGATGTTCAGTGTCTGCACAATGACCATTGGAATTCAAATATTCAAATCATGAAGGAAAACTAGTGCTTAGATTTTGATCTATATCTTTTGATCTAAGACAAATTTCTTAATGTAGTAAAAAATAAAGTTGTAAAGGACTTTAAGGCACATCTAGATAATCTAGTTAGAAGGTATGAATGTTTGTAAAAGTGTAGATATAGATCTTTAAATTTTATTGTTTATTTATTCATGGTGTTACTATGTACAAAATTCTACTTGAGTAATTTGTGCTTTAGTAAAAGAGTGTTTTGGTGGGAGAAATCACCTAAAGATGTCTTATATATCATATTAAGTGGACCTATGTATTTGAAATTGATTGTATGTTCTTAATTTTATTGATGAAGTGTTAAAAGGGTTAATACGTCTCCATGAGACCTATAAGGGCTACTAAGGCCTAATTGAAAGCCATAGTTGCTTAAGTGTGACCCATGGATACTATTGCTGACTTGTGAGGATGGTATTGAGCTTTGTGTTAGCATGATAGATGTCTTAGGGATTAAGGCAAGTATTTTGGTTGACCTAAAAATTGATATTCATGAAGACTCTATACTTGGAAATGGTTTCTAGACTTGAATGTGCATGTTGTGAGAGATCAGAAGATAGAGACAAAGGAAAGAGATCAGAGGAAGTGTTCTCAGTGAATGGACTATAGTACAGAATAGATAAAAGATGAGAAAAGAGGATCAAAGAGATCCAAAAGGGGTTTTTGGATGTGTTACTTATATGAGAAAGTTTGTGTGTATGTGATGTGTTTAAAGAGAGGTGTTAAACATTATATCTCAAATTAGATTGATCTACGATTAGAGTTTTAGATCTATTGATTTCATAGGTATTATGTGAGTGCTCAACATCTAGAACAAGTGGGTGCTTGTTGATACTTAGGGGTGGGTACTTCTTGTGAAGTGGGTTTTTCACTAAAAGGTTTCATGTTTGTGATCATATTATAGGAAAAGTAGTCCATGTGTTTTTAGGCTTGAGAGTGGGTTTTATTTCCCAAGAGGTTTTCCCATGTAGATCTTGTGTTATATTGTGATCTTGCATCATATTTCTTATTCATTATTATGAAAATATTATATGATTTATGAATGCTTATGGTCATTAATTAAGAGTTTGAAAGGATTACAATTGAAGTTTGAAATATCTTACATCACTGATTCACCCTCATCCTCTCAGTGATTATACCTACAATAATTAGTCTTAGAATAGGACCTTCATTGCAATTTTAACCACTAGAAGGTGATTATAGGTATAATGAAAGACAAAGAGGCTAAGATTTTTCTTCAAAGTGAACTAATATGTGATTTATCATAACTCAAATATTCAAGGGAAAAATATGAATATCTAAAAGAAAAGTTTAAAAGATTGAATAACATGATAAGGAGTAAAAATTCAGTCTTGACTTCCTTTATATGTAATGAGATGCTTGCAAGAATTGATAGTGTGAAGACACAAACATGAATAATAAAAGTAAAAGTTAATTTTTTTTAGATTGTGGTTGATACAAATTTGAATCAAAGAATGGATCAATTGGAAGGTAAATTTATGACTTATATTGATGCAATTTTATCTAAAGAAAAGAAGAAATCTATCTCAACAAAAGAATATGTGAATGAGATGTCTTGGGGTATTGATGATCAAACTAAAGGGGCGATTAACATGAACAACTATAGTTATGTTTTCAATGGACACTTTTATATTTGTAATGAATATGGTCATAGATATAAGGACTGCACTTACTCTCCAAGGAGAAGAAATGAGGTTCTTTGCTATAACTAAAATCAACAAGGACATATAGCCAAGTATTACAAAAGGGGATTTTGGAAATAGGAATTTTAAGCTATTGACACCATCAAATGGTTCAAGAAAGATAAAATAAAGATTCAAAGAAAGAAGGAGCAAGAATCAAAGGAAGAATCCATGTTTATACAAATTGCTTTACATACTCAAGAGGATGAAAACAAGAAATGGTACATAGACAGTGGATGCTCAAATCATATGATAGGAGACAAGATTAAGTTTATTTCTCTCAAGAAACACAATTCAAGTTCAATAAGGTTTGGTGACAACAACTCTGATAACATAGTTGGGAAAGGCTATATAAGTTTGGATAATGGTCATACTATAACTAAAAATATTCTATATGTAAAAGGTTTGAAACAAAATCTTCTAAGTGTTATCCAAATGTGTAAACAAGGAAATGTTGTGACTTTTAATGACAAAGGATGTGAAGTGAGAAGTTACAAGTCTAGATAATTAGTTGCAAACATTCACAAGGTAGATAACAACTTGTATGTGTTCTATGAATCCAATAAATAAAAGTGCTTCATGAATTTATTAGAGGAAAGTTGGATTTGACATAGAATACTTGGACATATGAACTTTGATAATTTAGTAAGGATCAATTCAAAAGGACTAGTGAGGCATATACCTAAAATCACGAAGATTCCTCATACTCTCTGCAAGACATGCCTTCGTGGAAAGTAAGTAAAAATAAGATATGAGTTTAAGGATCATTCTACTATAGTACCATTGGAGTTGATCCACATAAATCTTTGTGGACCTATGAGAACTCAAGACATTCAAGGTATTAGCTACTTTATGTTATTAATTGATGAATTCACTAGAATTACTTGGATATTTTTTCTTAAAGAGAAATCAAAAGATTTTAGAAAATTTAAAGCATTTAAAAATCTTGTTGAAAATAAAAAAAGATCAAGAATCAAGCATGTAAATTAGTACAATAGTCCCCCTCTATTTTAAAAAAAAAGTAAAGATATTAAAGTTTGTTTATGTTTGTAAAAGAATATTAAGTATATTTTTTAGTATATGTTTACCTAATTGACTAATATTTGATTGAACTTTTTATTTATTTATTGTATATATTATCATTGATATATTAGGTATGTCAGTTTCCATAGATTTTTATGTTGAGGCTACAATCAACATTGTGGTACCCTACACTCAGGTATGGAAAGTTACAAATTTCATAAAATTTATTTTTTGATGTTCGATCACAACTTGCTGTATTATGCCTAAATTTTAATTTTTTAGTGATATATATTTGTCCAATTGGTAAAGCTCTTGTGTTTTATTATTTTTTATACCTATGTATTTGTAATAAGCATATTATCATAGATATATTTGAAACACTCTCATAAGTGTAACATATTTGTGTTTTATTTTCAAGAAGCATTTCCTTAAAATATTGTAACTCTATAAGATGCTGCATTTAATATACATTTAAAATTATGCATATATTTATTTATTCATTGGAATTGCTATCTCACATTCTTATCTTAAGCCAAAACAAATATGAGCTAGGTCATGTTGATATTATATTGATAAAAACACAACACCTATGTTGCCAATAATAATGATAGTCAAAATGTTACTAATTACTTAGTCCAAAGTATTTATATTGTTCTCAACTACACAACATATTCTCATTTTAACGTAACAAAAATTATATCAACACAAGCTTGCTTTGATGTAATTTGATCACAAAAAATTCCCTATAGTGCTTTTTGTGCTACCATCCACATCTCTATGATTGTTATCCACATGTATTCATCTAAATAATTTTTTTAATTATTATTACTAGTTGGTTGGTTCATTATGATATTAGAAACTTGCTTAGTTCTAGGTATCTAAAAAATTCAAGCATGGCTAGTCAATCAAAAGGTCACTTATTGGTGCAAACCAAGACTAACTAGAAGATTAATATTACAACTCAAAGATCCTTAGAGGTTGTTGGAAATTTTGTGTCAAAAATTTACATGATCATGTTGTTATTTTCTTTAAATAGAATCAATTGAATCCAATTTGAGCCTTTGTCCATAATTTTCCTACCTATTAGCAATTGTAGAAGTACAATTTAATAACGATAGGTATCATATTTCTCATTAAGACTTAATATTCTTTCATATTCATGGTTAATGTAACTAATGGTTCCCATAATATATGTAGAGGTGTGGTTTTAGAATTAAAAAATGTACTTAGAAATGCAAAACTTTGAGAAAAGAGCTTTAAAATTATCATCTAATAGAATGTTAGAAATTATTACAATTGTGATGAATATATTTTACAAAGGTGATGCAAAAGACAAGCTTCTCAAACATTGAGACATCTTCTAGAAGATGTTGCTAGGAAAGTACAAGGAGATCCTTCTCAGGTGAGCAATGGTAGCTAAGCATATAATGGTTTTGATGTGATGGATATTTTTTTATGTATACTTGCTAAAGGGAAATTGGAGGGAATTAGTTTGAATTCAAGGTATGGGAAATAAGACACGGGGAATTAACTAGTTGGTTCCCTCATTGTCACTTCTACCGCTCAATACCAATACCACTTTTATGTAGCAAGCAATGATATGATATAACTGGCTAGTTTTTCCTTAGAATATTTTGAGTTGGTTTTAGCAAATGTTATTAACTCCCAATTTTATAGGATTCTTCATCTTCTTGTATCAAGGACAAGAAAAAAAATTAAGACTTAAGAAAATGTTGGTATGACGATACTTCATTTGGTTGAAATGGGTTTTCTCATATACTTTGACAACACCAAACATGTCATAACATCTTTACTGATGATGCATTTCTCATTATGTATGTAAAAACTAAATAATCAAGGTCACAAATCATAAAGTGGTGTAAATATGACTAATGTTAATAGAAGGTGGTCAATATAAAAGGCCTCTGAGTGCATAAAGAAAGGAAATAGTGTTCAAGCATACTCTTGTTTAGAAAATAAACTAACAATATAACAAACATGAGCATCCTCTTGTTTAGTAAATAATATTATTCAAGCATATTATTGTTTAACAAATAAATTAACAATAACAAATATGAGCTAAAGGAAAGAAATGTGAAAATGTTGGCTCACTACTTCATTAATCTTTATCTAGTTCATGCAACGTTTTATTTATGTCTCTTCTAGTTATTTCTCTATTTATGAATATGTAGACACTAAAACTAAATATTATTATTTAAATATTTTTTATAAACTATAATTTTTGTATGTGAAGGAATATTTTTTCTCTTTTTCTATTCTTCTTCGACTTCAGCTTTATTTTTATTTACAGAAGAAATAATATTAATTTCAATTTAATTTAAATTAGGTTTAGTTTACCTCTTTCATTTTTTTGATTTAATAGATGATGAGAGATATTATGGGTACCCCACATAGATTAGATTAACATCCACTATCTCCCTCGTAGTACCTAATTCAAAGACATAGACTGGTGAGAACACAAAGTAAATTATTTTTCTAGCTTCAAGGAATGATAATCTATGTCATATTTATATTTATGTTCACATATAAATTGAACCATATATGTATGCTCCAAAATATTATCCATTGTATATATATTCATGGTCACTTCCTTGCTCTTTCATTGCTTAGTTTAGGGCTTTGAGTGCAAAGCTAACTATTCTCTCTATGGTGAAATGATATTTTGTTACATTATGTCATCCCACTCACTAGCTATTCTGACACACTATTGGGCTTACATGGACTACCCCAAGGTTGCAGAGCAATGGGATTATGTTATGTGGTGCCATCCTACTCACCCAATTTCCTAGGGATCTGACACATTATTGGGCTGCATGAAAATCCATGTAAGAGAAGAGTAGTGAGATTATGCCATGTGGCATCATCCTACTAACCCACTAACTGACTAAGATACTACATTTCTCACATGGAGATTGTCAAGAAACTTCATAAAAATTGACTAAGAGTCAAAAGGCATTTTGAAAGGGCTTAGGATTATCGAGAGATCGACACATGGCATCGGACAAACTTTATAAAATTAGATAAGTGCTAAAAGTCTTTTGAAAGAGGCGCAATCTACTTGTAAATGTAAATATTATCACGTGGTGTCATTCGATTGGACTAGATACATGTTACCACTGATAAATCAGGATGTTGTTAAGATATCATTGGGGAACTATCAAATTTGATCTCATCACCTCTTAAATATATCCCTAGGAGATAAAAGAACCCCAAAATGGCTAAGTGTTGAAGCACTTTCTTGATCCACTGAGAAACTTTTGAATAAAAATGACTAAGTTATTTCCACAAGTTATGACTAGTCACGATACATAAAATCCAAAGAGTAAAACACTTAAACCAATTCTTGAGTGCGAAGACTATTTTTTAAAAACCTACTAAGTCCTTTATTTCCTTCCTAACTTAACCACTTTTTTCTAATTCTAAAAAAACATTGAAAACCCTTTTATGGATAATTTGAAGCTTTGAACTAATATTTAGATGTTGATCTTCTATGATGACCAAAAATGGTCAACACTACTCTCCAATATTAAAAAAAACCTTTATATTATAAGATACCCTATTATAAGTTACATAGAAATAATAAAACTTCAATTTAATGCTCGTATAAGCTTTTTCGACATTTTAATTATAAAATATGGATGAAATTTTTAATAATATCATATTTGATGAGACAAATTTTTCATTAACTATCAATTTTTATTTTATTTTTAAAGTATTGATGTGATGGGAAGTTTTTCACAATATATATATATATATATATATATATATATATATATATATATATATATATATATATATATATATATTACCTTATAAATTTTGAAGGGACAAATTGAATGAATGGGTATCATAGTTTTTTAACCTCTCGACCCTCAAATTTAATGCCTATTTAAATGGTATGTAATGAAGGACAATCATATTACAATTTCCCTTATAGTTTCTATGCCAAACATTAAACACTACACATAAATAAGCTTCCTTTCCTTTTATTTTTAACATTTATTCATTGTCTCCCACTGCTTTCATGTAATCAACTTATAAAGATCACCCTTTGTGTTGCATTCCAAATCTATTAAGTAAACTACATCTATAAGATTTAACTTAAAGTTTTGACTGTGACTTGTGAGATGATATTTTTGACCCCTAGGGTGGGTTTCATGATTGGCCTTCTCTGTGACCCGTTAGCTCGACAGGTGTTCACATGCGATCACATATTAAAGTGTTATATATGTTTTATTTCAAAATTTATCACAACATTCTCACATGTTGGCCATGAGTAACCGGACTTGTGGATTTATAGATTTGGACTGACAATCCAATGGATCCATAAATGGTCAAATTTGAACCCCTCGTAACCCGTGAAAGGGTTTTGAACCCTTCTAAAAAGCAGGGAAAAAATAGTCATTTAAAAAAAATTAAGTATAAAAAGTGTGTGACAATGTAAAAGCATTGACCAAATATTAAAATGATACAGGAAGGGTAAGGTTGAAAATTTTCTATCAATAGATGATTCGATAGTTTTGGGTGGCACTAGGCACAAGGGGTGGTTTAGGTGGAACTACGCAGTGGGCACACTTTCTAAGTATTTTATTTTAATGCTTAAATTTAATGCATTTTGACTCCAAATCAAATCACAATGCAAATTAGAATTATAATTATAATTTGGTAAGGTAAATTCATCCACTGTCTAGACTCCACACTCAACAACAGTAATTGCATTTGCATTTTTACATTATGACCAAAAAATTGCAATTAATAATGGCAGTGTCATGGGCATGGGCCATGGATTTGGCTATTGTCTTAGGCATAGGCTACTCCATTTCCAATCAAGAGATTAGAGACTTTGTTTCACTTTTGGACTTTCAGTTGGATTCAGTGGTGATTCGTGAAGGGCTAAAGGCATTTGTACTACGCTGTAATTCTAAGGTTGTTTTACTCTATCTTTAAAAGTTTGAAATTTGAACCAATTGGATTTGTGATTGGGGTAGATTCAGATAGGTACTGGTAACTAAACTCCCCAATTTGTTAAGAAAGATTGAAGTAAGTGAGAAGGGTTTAAGGTGGAGTACTGGTAAGTGGTAATTGTGTTATGATAATATGATCAGTGATGGCAATTTGGCAGTAACTAGGGTTTAAAAATTTATGATAATAAAAAATGACAAATTTGCAATGCTAATGGTAACTAGGGTTTAGAAATTTATGATAATACAAGTTATGGGCATTGGGTATTTTGATTTAACTGTGAAATTATGAATATATATATATATATATATATATATATATATATATATAATTTCAAATGAAGGCCACTACCAACCCTTCAAATTTGATCACTGATTGGGGGGTTTGACTAATGGTTAGACTGGGGCATTGTTGATTAGGAATGTGTCTATTTAGAACCCCTGAAGTTGTGTGGGACTTGGGAGAGGCACTTCCCTACCTCTAAATGGATTTTGATTGGGTTTTTCTCCTTTTTGTTAGTGGAGGTTTGTCACTCCTTGGGGAAAGATTCATTCCCCTATTTTTTTCTAAATGCTCAGTTAAAAATCACTTTCACTTGGTTTTTTCAGGTCCCTATTTTCATCTGACAAATCAGTATCTTTGTAAAAGTGGCTAAGATCAGGGTTGGGCTCTATGTAGGATCTCTTTATACACCTTTTATTGCTCTATTCCACAAAGGCTCCACTGGAATGCATGCCATTGTTAATCCTATTTGGTTTTATAGTTTGCCAAATATGTGTTTGGTATGTTTGGCCCTTGATATTAACTACAAAACCCAAGTTTTATTAAGCTTTATAAGAATGCCTTTAGATTTCATTATAAAGTATTTGTTAGTAAGGATTGATTTTTATAACAAATGGCATAAAGGGCCTTCCATTTTATTATGTGTTTTAGAATGGATTTATCCCTATTTAGGGCTCCCTATTGAATGCATTAATGGTGTTAAAAACCCAGTTGTCTTACATGAAATCATACTAATGTGCAAACTATAGTTATATATATATTTATAAAATTAATATGTAGTGAACATTGTTTAATTTTTATATATATTTATAATACTAATGTGCATACTACAGTGTGTGAGTGTATTCATTTTTATGAGATCAATCTGAGTATAAATTAGTAATCTCAATTCTCATTGTAAATTAGTAATATAAATATATAAAATCACTCATTGTAATGTATTTTTATTGTAGTCTATAAATTAATATATTCCCTGCAAATTTAAATTATAAATATATATAAACCAATCTAAGTGTAAATTACTAATCTCAATTCCTATTGTAAATTAGTATTATAAATATATAAAACCACTCTGACTCACTGTAATATATATTCTCTAAAATTTTGTAAATTAAAATTACATACATACATACATACATACATACATACATACATACATACATACATACATACATACATACATACATACATACATACATACATATATATATATATATATATATATATGAAACAAAATTCCAATCTCATTTTAAATTAGTTTTATAAATATATAGAAATGAGATTATGAGACCAATCTCACTTTAAATAAGTCTTATAAAAGGTGTTGGCTTTAAGTACAGGTGCAAAATTGGGTATTTTGAAATATTTTGTTTATATTGTATATATAGTTTCATTTATAATACTAATTTATAGTGAATTGTGAATATATATATATATATATATATATATATATATATATATATAGTATTAAATTATATATATAGTTTTATTTTTATATATATTTGTAAGACTAATTCAAATTGACATTAGAATTTGGTTTCTTTTATATATATATTTATAATCTAATTCAAATTGAGATTGAAATTTGGTATCCCTAACTTCTAAAACCCTGTAGTCAGCAGTTCTGGAAGAGTAACATTGAGCACTTTTAAAAACCTACAATTTGTATTTTGACGGTCATTTTGTACTTAAATTTTAAAGTTCTCAGTAGTCAACAATTCTAGAAGAATAATATTGAGTAGGTATAAATTAATTTTATACTTTTAATTTTTATTATAATTTTGTCATTGAGTAGGTATAAATTGTGAGAAAATAGATTCTATTGGTCATCCTAAGAAGGATAAAAGACAACTATCACTTGTTGATGCATTTCATATCCCTCAATATTCTAATCAACAATGTCAATCCAAAAATGAAGACTTTGATATTATCTATATTAAGAAAACTATGAATCAGATGGAGAACATATTTAAGAGGAGCAAGCATAAAAGAAACAAAAAAGAACATTCAAGTCCAAATGGAAACCAAGATTTCCATTAGATTATGTTGTAAAAGATTAAAATGGTGTTGAAAGAATAAAATATTCTTGGTGTGTAAAATTTAAGAGAGAGACTCCATTTGCCAAAGATGAGAGTACCACCCTTCAAGTTAGCGGTCTTAAAATACATGTAAAATCAGAGCCTCATAAATTTGCTTTCCAACTTTTGGAGGGAGAAAGCAAATGAAGTAGTATTCCAATAACCAAATATGTAGAACTAATGGTAGATGCTAAAAAATAAAGAATCATATATGTGATAGAAAATATGTATTTTGTTGCCATGCATGATTTACCTTTAGAAGTCTACAATCCAATTTTTGACTTGAACAAGTATAAAGGCACTCCACACATACCTCTAATAGATGAATACTCTACATATACAACTATCACATTTGGAAAAGAGTTTATGCAAGCTTCAAAGGAGGTATATTGGAGAAAGTTAAAAGATGAATTTTTTTGTATTCCATTTTACTCAATTTTGGCTAATGAAAGTATTGATCAAACTATACAACATTTGATAGTTTACATTACATATTTTATAAATGAAGAAAGAGGTAAATATGTAACAAAATTTATATGCCTCCTTAAAATAAAATATGGAACAACTTAATCTATGGTGATGTTGTGATAAGTCTTTTAGCAAAGATGAATTTATCCTTGACAAAGTTAGTTGGTTTTGGATTTGATGGGGCTTCTGCTGTCAGGTGTATTCATGAAGGCTTATCTACTAAGCTTCATCAACATGGTTCTCAATTAATATATATTCATTGCCAAGTTCATTGAGAAGTATTAGCAACAAATGATGCTTCATATTATTTTTTAGAGATACAATTTATTAACACATTTACAAATAAAATTTATTCATGGCTTGAAAAATATACTAAAAGACATGGAGCATTAAGAGATCTAATGGAGTCATTTTAAATTATTCAGTTAGAGGTGTTGAAAATTCATCAAGTTAGGTGGCTCAGGTCATGGAAAGTCTTGTCAAACTCATTCCTATTTTATTGATAGAATGAGAGTTAGAGGATAGAAAAAAGGTATGATTTGGAAATAATTTTTAAAGTACAATCTTGTATCTATTTACTTACAGACATAATTATTGAGTTAAATAAGTTGAATACAAAGTTTCAAGATGACCATGTTGACATTTATTCTATTGACACTCCCTTAGATATTACTATTGAAATGCTTCATAGGAGATTTCAAAGAGACATATTTGAGGTAGATACAATACATATTTTATATTTTTGAAATAGAGAACAAGGAAGAGATCTTGAGTTTTGAGATGGACCACGTACAATACATATACATCCATTGAGATATGAAAGCTTGTCTAACTCACAAATATTAGAGACATTAGATGATCGCATTAAATTGATAAAAAGTTTTATAATGAAGGTATTAACTTTCTAGATGCAAGGTTCATAGATTTACCTATATTTAATGCTACTAAGTTTTTCAATCCTCATAATTATTATGATGAGATGAATGATAGAAACCATCAAACAAAAAGATGGTTAACATGTTAATGTGAAAAATTTAGTGTTGGGAACTCGCCTATTATAGATACTATCAAATGTTTAGGTGGGATAGATGAATTTATTTATATTATTTATAAATCATATCCAAAAAAATTTATGTTTAGATCATGGGATCTTTGTGGAGGAGAACCTAAATGGTTTGAAGGGTTTCTATGTTTAATGCAACTATGACAATGCTCTTGTTATTATAGCAAGCATGACGATATGTGAAAGAGGTTTCTCAAAGTTAAATAGGATAAAGAATGGTGATCGATCTAGACTTTCTTTGAAAATATTAGATATGTTAATGTTTATTTCCCTTTGTGCACCTCATACTATAAATGAGGTAGATTGAAATGTTATTTATTATGAATAGAAGCATATATAGGTATGAATACCTCTTCCTCTAGACCAATATATCCATTACTACAACAGTTTGGAATAGAAGAATATTAAAAAAAAAAAAAAACTTCATAATAGTTGTAGTATCATAAGAATTTATTTGAACAGAAATTGAAACCAATTGTATAAATTAAATAAATATATATTTTATTTGTGTGATTGAATCGCTCTCTAACAAATTGGAATCCAAGATTATATAGTTCATACTTTTAATGAGAAATATTCTATAAGTGAAGTGAAAGTTCACTAGAATTGATTTTAATATTAATTAAGACTATAATTATTAATACAATGTTTATATATATATATATATATATATATATATATATATATATATATATATATATATATATATATATATATATATATATATATATATGTACTACTAATTCCCTTCTTGTTGTATTGGGTGAAAATGTAATAGTAATGAGCTAAGTTGGTCTTGAAAGTTTGTTGTGCACTAGTGAAGGTGGTGTATACATGCAAAAACAAAAGTATGATATTATTATGCATCACATTTTTGGTTTTAGTTGTATGCACCAAGTTGGCTACTACATTCCTACTTCCATTCCCAACTGATGGTTGGGGTGGGTAGGGACACCCACTAATGGATGGGTTAAGTAGGTGCATAGATTGGATCTTGGCATACGAAAGAATTACTGTTAAATAAACTAGTTGGATATGAAAGCTATGAATATTTGAGTTGATATTGTAAGAGTAACATTCCATGGTTAGATTTTATTCAACTCAATTTTATGATTTAAATGTTTTTTTAGCTCATCCTTTGAAAATAGTAGTTTATTTAACTCATTTTAATAATTTGCCAGCGCTTTGGGATTTTTACATTGTCATGCACTTTTTATACTTGCTATTTTTATGGCCTTTTTTTTTGCATTTCTAGGATGGATTCGAAACCCTTTGATGTATTATGATGAGTTTAAATTTAGCTACTAATTATGGTTGTTATGACTCACATCTTTTTGTTCTCATAAAACTATAAATTAGTAATACATACATACATACATACATACATACATACATACATACATACATACATACATATATATACATACATACATACATACATACATATATACATATACATACATACATACATATATACATATACATATATATGTATGTATGTATATATATGTATATATATATGTGTGTGTACATACATACATACATACATACATACATATATATATATATATACACACACACACACACACACACACATATACATACATACATATACATACATATATATACATACATATATATACATATATACATACACACACACACACACACACACACACACACACACACACACACACAGCTAATTTACTATTAGATTATTAAATACAACGAGATTGGTTTTATATATTTACAATACTAACTCAACAAGAATGTCATTAGCAATACCTATTCATAGTTTAGTAATAAAAAATATATAAATTTAAACGTTGTATTAATGATTATAAACTATTTTATGTAATATTTTTATATGTTTTTTAAGACTAATTTAAAGTGATATTAAAGTTGGTAATTAATTTACAATGAGATTAAAGTTGGTAATTATAGTGAGATTGGTTTTATATATTTATAATACTAATTCAACAAGAAGGGCATTAGCTTTTACATTTATATTCGACAATTAATTTATTTTTGATATTGAATATTTAAATGTTATTTAAAATTGTTTATAATCATTAATATAACATTCAAATTTATATGTATTTTATTACTGGACTATAAATAGGTAATACTCATTCTCTTCTTATTGGATTGCATGCAAGTGTAACAGTAATGAGCTAGGTTGGTCTTGGAAGTTTGTTGTACACTGGAAAATGTGGTGTATACAGGTAAAAACAAAAATTTAATGTTATTCTACATTGTGTTTTTTGTTTTATTTGTATGTTCCAAGTTGGCTATTGCATTCTTACTTCCATCTCCAACTAATGCTTGGGGTGGGTAGATATATTTATTTATGGATGGGCTCAGGAGGTGCATGGACTAGGTCTTGACATACAGAGGAATTACTGTGAAATGAACTAGTTAGATATGAAAGCTATGAATATTTGATTTGATATTGTAAGTGTAACATTGCATAGTTAGATCTTATTCAATCTAGTTCTATGATTTAAATGATTTCTTTTAGCTCATTATTAGAAAATAGAAGTACATTTAATTTGTATAAAGTAAGATGTTATGAATTATGATTGTTGTACCATTTTAAGTGAATGCTATAATTTCATTAAATAAATTTTGTAGGTTGCATTTCCAAAATTTTATTAAGTATTTTATTTATGTGTTTGAATCGTTCCCCAACAAACTGAAATCAAATTTTCTTTAATTCATACTTCTAGTGACACATGGACATGATTTAATCTTATCAATCGAAGGGCAACTAAATTTAATCTTATCAATTGAAGGGCATTTAAATTTACACTTGTCAATCAAAGGGCAACTATTTTTTACAATTTTTCATCATGAAAGGGCTAGATGCATAAATACCCTTCAACTTGAAATGAAGGCTAGCCCTTCAAATTTGATCGCTAGATCTACATACTCAATGGAGACCACTTATGATATAAATTTACTGAGAAATTGGAAACACTACATTATTGTTCCCTATCCTATAAGGTATTATAGGGATTTATTGGACAAATAATTTTCTTATTATGACCAATAAAACATTTTGAAATAATATAATATTTTATGCATTTTAAAGTTTAACACCAAATATTGAGAAATATTCTACTACATGTTCTCATGGAATATTCTATTTATATCAATATTGTAATTAAAAACTTATTAATTTAAGTAACTAAAAGACAAGTGTACATCATGTCCCTCATTTCACCTATATTAGAGGAATCTATTTTCAAATAATTATTTTTTATTGAATGAATACAAAATTTAGAATGTAATTAAAAGACAAGTGTACATTAGGTTCCCATAATATTGGTATTTAATCTATAAATGATGTAAATTAATTAATTATTAATATTTTAACCGTCCTATTATTACTCTAGTCAATAGGAAACATGAATCCAATCAAGTTTACATCCTACTATTGTGCCTCTATTTTCTCATATTATTATCTATTTGTTCAAGGGTTTTATTATAATATCATAAACAATTAATTAATTACAACTAAATATTTACATGCATAATTTAGTTTATCAAATGAATTAAAAAACATAAACATGGTCATATTAGCATCAAATTTAGTCCCTTATAAAAATGATTTACCTTCAGTTAAGATTCATTTAGAACTTCATCTTATTTAAGGTTTCTATTTTTAAATAAAATATTAAATAAGATACTTGGATGAATCCCTAGTTATCATAATTAACTTTCCTCTTCAATTTTTTTCTTATCCCTTTTATATCATTCTTTTAAGTTCCCCTTTTTTATATTTATATACATTGTAATTCACTCATTATATAATTTGGAATAAACAACTAATAATTAATAGTAATAATATTTTTTTTATCAATTTATAATTTTATAATTGTGAAATCAACCATTCAAAATTCAAACATATACATGACCAACTATTTGTACTATACATTATTTGTAATATACTAATTTTAATTATTTAAGAAACTAATAAACATTACAATTCTTACTACTATTCATATTTTAAGGCAAGGACTAACCACTACATGGTTCTTATTTTATTTTATTTTAGATTTATACACTTTATTTCATCTTTTCAATGCCCATGCATCCATTGTCTTTTTTGTGAGTGACACTAGGCTAATCACAAAATAGTTTATATTCAATTCACCAAAGGATCTCCCTCATGTTGGTCAAGTAAAATAGATTATGTGGCCTCTGTCATCTGGGATTTCTAAGTGTCCCCTCTATTCTTATAAGTTAATCCCTAGACTACTTCATTAATTGTAGCTCGACTACAATTTTTATTAAATTGTGGCCTATTTTTTGTTCTAGGAAAAATAACAAACACATGGGAATTCATAATGATAATTAGATGGAGGCTTATTACTGAGAGGTGAATCCCTCAAATTCATCTCATAAGAGGCAAAAAAAATATGTTGTTTGTTCCATTCAAACACTGATAAGAGGAGTTGGACGATAGAATTACAGACTATTGGTTTGGGCATAGATAAATTTCTCAAGTGGTTTTACTTTTAGGTGCTTGTTGGATTCAAGGGTATTTTTTTCATGTAGCTAGCATGGGTAGAGTTGTGGCAACTCTTAATAGCTAAAAATGTTTGTAATGTGATAGGCCTTCCTTGCTCAATATGGTAGTGGCTTATCTACGTGTGGTATGACACGATATTTTTTTATCATTTTATAGTAAGGGTTTGTGGCTTTTTCTATATTCCAATTGAAGGTGTTTTTTTATTAACAAATATCTTACGGGAAAGTTGTGTAGCTATTATAAGTCTATTCATCCCCTATTTTAATTCTATAAAGAGCTTCTTTGTTATATTTTTTTTCAAACAAAATAAATCACTACCTTCATTTGTTACAAGGTTCTAAAACCATTTTTACCTATTTTTTAAAGTTAGCAACCCAATGATGATTTAGCAACTTAAGAAAGATCATACATTAAATAAAAAATTATGTTATAGATTTAGGAGATCAGCTAGATTTAATAATTTAAATATTGTGCTAAAGATTTAGGAGATCAACTAGATTTAATAAGTTAAATCTGAAATCCATGAGTGGTTAGGATTAGACATTCCAACACCAATGAGTAAGTTAGTGGGAACATGTCGGTAATTTACACTCAACAAATTGGTTTATGATTAGGTGAGTGGTGTGGGTTTTTTTTAAGGATTTTAAAAAGATATTATATATTAGTTTTGTTTTAGGGAAGGCTCACTTCTATGATGCGTAAGGAAAACAACCCTTTAAAAAATTTGATTATATTTCAGTGGGAAAAATTGGATGGGAGAAAAAAAAAAAATGAAAAAGGACACTCCTTGTACACATCTCCTATAAAATGAAGTAATCAAGGAGACCCTGATTATTCCATCCTCTCCTTCGGTGTTGCTTGCACCATTGGGGGCATTACTAGTTTATAATTGAATGGGTTTGTAGACAATAAAAATAATAATAATAAGGTTTACATCATATAACCATTATGACACAAAGGTAATCTATAAATTTATTTAAAAAATTCAATAGGATAATGTTGCCTTTCAAGTCAAGGTGTTTCTCTCAAGTTCTATGTCATAGAAAAATACATAAAATATTATTTTAAAATATATTTTATCTCTAGTGATTGTCATATATAATATATAAAATAATATGCTACCTTCAAATGGTACATACATTGCATATATATCTTCACACTCTAAAAATGATATTACTCTATCCCTTATTGTGATTTACATGATTGCATAGAGGTACAATCCCAAATGTGAAGTTATTTAATCTTTAGTGTTGATTATTTGATCTCACTTAAATTTTTGTGTATTAGCTTGATTACAAGGAATATAAACATGTAAGTAAAGAAAACAAATGCATCACCCACAAAAGAGAGATAACACAAGACATACCATAGGAAAATTCAATGTGAGAAAACTCCAGCAATAGTGGAGCCATGCTTCATCATCTCCATTGTGATATATAGTTTACAAGTTTTCTTTTTCATTTGGGCTTACTTGAAAAATAACCCTGTGCACTCATAATGATCTCTACAATATTCAGTCAAATATTTACCTTTCAAGGAATGAAAAACTATTGAACTCAACCCTTTTGTAGCTATGTAGTCTTCAAAACAATCACTTACAACTACGCGACAATGAGAAAATAAAGAAAACATACTAAAAATTTCACATATGCAATGTTATCCAACTTCCACACATCTCACTACACTTGGTCCTGATCTCTCATGATTGTCTCCTCCTTTGAATGAATTCTATATCTTCATATTTATACACAAGAATACATCTTAGATGACCACAAGAAGTCTAAGAGTTGGAAATTGAAGCCAAACATTTCATGTTCTTTCATCTTCCTATGCATCTTTCTTGATTCTCTCTGCCTTTCCAAGATCTATTTTTATCTTTTCCTAGTGTTATAAATCGTCAAGAACTCAGTTGAACCACCAAAGTGAATTTAAACATAAAAAATGCTTCCTTGGATTTGGAGATCAATAGTCATAGTTCCAGAGTCACCATTCTAGCTTTGGTGGTCAACTATCATAGCTCTATATGTCCCTAGTCGATCTCCTAAGATCTCTAGAGAAAGAAGATTATTTAGCTTTTAAAGGCCATAGCTTTTATATATAAATTTGAAATCAAATGTCTTTTTTTAACTTGTCTAATTTTTTGAGAGGAATTCAAACATGTAGTTAAAAAATACTTTTTAAAACAAACATATGTTGTTTTTTAATAGTATTTTTGTTTATTTTTACTTTTAAATTTAATTACCTACTAAAAACTCAAATAAATGCAGAGTTTAGGAGGAATACTTATTAATAGAGAGATTGTGCATCATTTGAATCAAGGATTGTGAGCACTCCTTTTTATCTTGGAATAATAACCTACACATAATGAGATACTTTGAAAATTTTGATTAATAAGATAGATAAGTGAGCTACCTAGTTAGGAACTAGTCCCAGGAAGTTATGAGCTTCCTCAAGGGGATGCCAGCTCAATATTTTCATAATTAAGTGGATAATGGAGAATTGAAATCATAAATTTTAGGGATGCAATATAATGTGATAATGAAATGATTTTGAACTAATTTTCTTCTAACTTATTAATTTAAGCAAAGTGATTAGGCCAATAAGCTCTAGAAAAAATCATGTCTTCTTGTATAGCATCTAATTGTTTAGAAGTGGCTTCAATCATAGGGGAACACATAATGGCACAAAGCCATAACTTAAAGGCTATGTCACTCTAGTCGATAAAGAGAGGTTGAGAGATGATTGGAAGATCAAATATGCTAATTACTTCATGTGAAACTCCAGACAAAGTCATCTACAAAAAAGTTCCATAATTATAAACATAAAATACTAAATTAGAATGAATTTAAGATAGGGTTTTATGACTAAATGGTTCATATTTTTAAACAGAATTCAAGTATTGATGTAGATCTTATATAACTGATGTCGATTCAAATTAATTAGTATCGATTGTGTCAGAACTACAATAGGTTATAGAAAAAAAATTAATGGGTAGCTAAAATAATTTTAAGAGAGCTTTAAGGGTGATTATGATGACTTAGTAGAATTATAGAAAATAAAGCTAAATAAAATAGATAAAGTAATAGCCTTACCTTTAAAAGTGACATAAGATGTTAATAGTGTGAGGGAGACAAACTGACCCATTAGCTTCATGGTAGATGACAAAGACTATTCACAGTAAAGAGTTTCAAAAACAAAGAGCTGAGAGATCACCTATGAATCACCTGGAGATATTTTATCAGCACTTTGAGATCAAAAATTCATAGTACCAAACCATAGAGTAGCCTATGTATATATGGATTGATGTTGATCTAGGGAAATTGGTGTTGATCACAGATGAATCATTATCGATTCATCTTTTTAAAATTTTTTTTGCTTTGGTTTGCTTTGGATCATTCCAAATATGGGCCAAATTTAGAATATGTAACATTAAGTTGTTACACAGTTTGTTTGATGGGGGCAAGTTATTAGTTGGGTAAGATTTAGTAGATTGTATTTTTTATATGGATTTTAAATGGATTTTAGGTGGTTGTTATGCTAAAACAATCATTTGTAAAAATAAATTACCTAATACATAATGCTAATTAATTAAAATTTAGAAAAAATAGATTTAGGATGGAATAATGAATTAATAACCTAAGACACTAAATAACATAAATAATGTGTACAAAATTATAGTGTCTACATTTGCCCCTTTTTGTGGAGTGATATGTAATATCCTGCCATGAGATAAAAACTAAGAGAGATATAATGCCTTAGGTTTATGTAAGGAGGTATCCCCCCTCAAACTAGGATTCAACATAGGATGATGACTTGGTGATGGGTTTGTAAGATGGAGTAATGGATGGGATGGATAAATAAAAAATGGACACCAAGATTGTGGATGCATCAATGAAGTATACTTTTGCATTGACAGGGTATGAGATATTATAGGTAGAAATGCCCTGAGGTAAATCAAGTAATATATTTCCATAACTATGAAAAAATAGGATTAAATGAAGGAAATCAATAGAATAAATTATAAGATTGGTTGACAGAAGCATCTAGTGTGCATGGGGTGTATGCGCTACCTATATATGGTTTTTATCTTTATGAAATACACTCTTAGGACCCATAGAGGGGAGATTCCCAAAGAAGTGCATGCCTTATGAAGCTTTTGGGACCAAAAGGGGGTCTATTTCCACTAGCTTAGGATGCAATGTAACTAATAATGGGATAATTGTAGTAAGGTAATAGGATTGGGATTTAGGGCAGAATTGGATGTATGAAAAAATGCAAGTAGTGCAAAAGTTAAAAAGTTAAGGTAAATCAACATTGATTTAATGAATTGATAGTGATCCATAAAAATCATCATCAATCCAAATCCTGACTATATAAGGTAATCTAATGTGGAATGGGTACATTTTTTATTGACACACAGTGAGTTTGAAATGAGAATTTGACAACAAATTAATCACTTGGAGAGATGGAAGTGAGCAAAAATAAACATAGGTGGTGGTGACGATCTCATGATGAGGTAGGATTTATTTTTAATTAAGTTTTTTTCTTTTTTTTCTTTTGTTTAGGCTAATTATAGGGTTTTAGGGTAGTATGACCACCATAAGGATTGACATTGACCTAGTTTAGATCAACATCAATCCCAATAAATCAGTAATGATTCAAGGAATCATTGGTGATTAAGTCAAAAATGATGGTGATTTATATAAAATAGCCATAAATTAGGTATATTTTCGAGGGCTAAACCAATTTATATGTTTAGTGAATAAAAGGCTTATAGGGGATTATGATGATAGGTGTAGACATTGTTGATGATGTAGGACTGAGTACCACCACTATTAGAGTGGTTGCATGATCAATTGAGTGATGATGATTGGGCACATATAGAGGCTATGGGATTAGGAGTGTGCTTCTATCACCACATTCATAGAGAGATGGGATTAATAGTAGAATTACTAGAGTAGTGAGATGTTACCACTAGGAACTTTTAGTTACTAACAAGAGAGATGGAAATTACCATGGAGGATATTTATAAGATACTATGGATTCTAGTCTAGGTGGTTGCCATTGTACTTATGGATGAGTAGGGTTTCACAATAACCTTTACATGATTATATGGTGGGGATGTCATGCATATTACTTTTAAAATAAGAGGATTTCTATTTGAGCCATTAAATGATTGGGATATAGATGGGAGATTAGTGATGACCATGATGATGTTGGCCATTTCATGTTATGCCCTATTAGACTTGAGTAGAGGTAGGTTCCCATAGAGCCTTACAAGTGTTGTTGTAGATATATGGGAGCAATAGATGATATTCACCTATGACCCTACTCTGTTGGCATATATATATAGGGGTTTATGGGGGTAGACCTAGAGGAGATTTGACTTAGATGTGACTTTTTTTTAAAGTGTTAGGTGTATGATCACATCAAGGTGATACAACCCATTGGGACCCCATGGATATGATGGTACGATATTGTTTAAAGCATGAGATTACTTTGATGGAAGGAAGATATGGTACAAAAAATAATATATGGGGTGACATAAGATCTAGCATACTATAAACGGGTCCTAGGGGAGCTATAGGATGGTGACATCATTTGGAAGCCTTATGTTATATTTACTGCATGGCCTGGGCTAGAGGGAGAGTTAGCTAATGTTTAGCAAGAGAGATGGCTGAGAGGGAGGAGGATAAAGTACCTAAAGTTTTTTTCATTTTGGGATGGTGAGGAGATAGTTTGTTTTGATACAAGACATACCATGAACCCCATAGACATATAGATAAGATGATACAAAGATCAAACTACCTAAGGCATATGTTACTGATATTCTTATAGGGCCTAAGGAGGAGGAAGTAGATGTAAAGATAGATGATGTAGGGTGTAGTAAAATATATTTTTATGGTTAATAGGTTAGCTAGATTCCAAATAGGATAGGGTGGTGCAACCTCACTAGGAGGGAGTAGATGAGGAGGTGAGGGATGTAGAGGTGGAGGAAGGAGCGTATGAGGAGGAAGGAGAAGAGGAGGAGGAGGTAGATGTCATGGGAATTATTATGAAGAGGGATTCACTGAGAGCCCAGTGCATCACCCTACAAGGAGATGTGACCACACTATAAGGGACTCTCACTATTATGAAAAAATAGGGTGATGGTTTACAAACCATATTAGATGCATTACAAGTAGAGTTTAACACTTTACATTTGAGTCATGAAATGGAAGTATGGGCTCAGGATAGGTATCAGGCTGATATGGATAGTTTATCTAGAGGAGATGGAGGAGCCTTAGTGTAGGCAAGTGTAGGGGGAACTAGGTTGAGTACATGATAGAAAATTACTCTAAGCCTAGATAGGTACTAGGAACTTATGGCCAAGATGCACTATTATGAACATACTGTATTAGATCTGCATCCAAAGATTCCTTGATATGGCATGCATGTAGCCACATAGGCTAGATCTTCCCAATAAACATAAATAGTTTCTTCTATCACATGGAGTTTAGCATGAGGGAGAGACAAGAGGGGAGATGAGGTAGGATATTGGGATTAGGACAGAGGTGGATATGAGGGCTGAAGTAGGGGTGGAGGCATTGGAGCATCTAGTTGAGTCATCTCTAGTATATAGAGTAGCTTATTTGTATTTATTATATAGGTTAGAGAGCCATATATTTTCATATATCAAGACTTAGATGATGTACATTTTACCATTTATATATATGCATTTACATGATTTTGATTATGAGTTTTGGTGATGTATTTTGTGATTATGGATTATGTTATGTTATATTATGTGATGATGTGATGGATTTAGATTATTAGATTATGGATTTAAATGCTATGGGTTTATGCAATGTAATGGATTTAGATTAGGATTTTATGGATTTATATTATGGATCATAGATTTAGAATAGGATGTTATGGATTTATGTGATGTGATAGATTATTAGATTATTAGATTAGATGATGTGATGGATTTAGATTATATTATGACATGATTGAATTTTGATCATGATGTATATTATTATTTTGATTTATGTCATGTTATTTGGATATTAGATAATGTGGTAATAATTAATGATTAAATTATGTTATATTTATGGAAGTGATATATGATGGACAATAAATTAGCTCAATTTGATTTATTATTGATTAGGATGAAGTGGAATAGAGATTTCATTACTTGTCATTGGCTTGGACCATAACCAAAGAAATACTTCTTGCATCCATTACATGTGCATCCTTAATCTGCTATTAATAAATGTTCTAACAACCTTAGGTCAACTAAGTTTAGGCTCTGAAGCCTTAAGATGGAAATTGATAGGGATTTCTTATTTTTAGGACTTTGATAAGAAGTGGATTTGTTTTAGTAATAAGATGTCTCACCTTGTGTTATAAAGCTAAGGCTAACCCTAGGATCCCTTTTTTCCAATCTATATAGATTGATCAATGTAGGAAGTCTACTAATTTAGAGAAATCTGATCAATATGGGAAGCTTTCTTGGGATACTTATATTGATTATTAATTTTAATTTGTAGGGATTTTAAAGGTATGATTATAGATAACTAATTGATACAGGATGTTGTTTGATATATTTTATTCAAGATATACATCCTTAGAGGGAGTGATCTATAATTTGAGAGATAATTTTTTAAGTAGTTATCCTTAGAGGGAGAAGTCTATACTTTTACCATTTTAATATTTTATAGCTATCCTTAAAGGGAGAAATATATCATTTTTTCCCTTTTAGAAAAACTTCTTCTTGATTTTTGATCCTAATGTTATCATTTTCTTATGGATAGGCTTAATGTAACCTAGAATAGTTTCCAAAGATTTGTTGTAGAAGATGATATTTTTATTCTCAAAATAAAATTATTAGGTGATAGTGAGGGGTGTCGAGGAATAATGATTTGGGGATCCTTCTAATTATATGTGGAGCATGTCCAATTATAGGATCTAATGAATAGATTCAGGGTATTCATATAGGTTAGGATAGACGTGTTTCTAGATAACCACATGACTCTTTTATCATTTTGTGGGTATTTTTAGGGATGGGAGAAGTGAGGTTTTATCAAATTATCAAATCAAAAGAGGAGAAACTAGGATAACCATGGAGATTAAAATTTATTAACAATAGAAAGGACATAACTGTAATGTATTAAGAGGTTCTCATTCTAGTTTTCCATCAAGAGAGGCCAAGTGATATGCTCTAGATATATATTTATGGGTGATGATATATGGTCCAAGCTAATTTTGAGTAAATTTTCCTCATTTTCTCCTTTCTATATTAGTGGCATGTTGACTTTTTTAAGGACAAGGTCATGAATATTAAATTCATGTTCTTTTTAATGTTGATTATATACACATTTTATTCTTTCTTGATATATATGGAGATGATCAAGGGCTTCTAATCGATGTTCATCTAAGAGATCGAGTTGGGGTAATAATTCTTGATGAAAATCATCTTCAAAAATGATATTTTTGAGGGAGGTATAGAGGGAAGGAATCTAAACTTCAAGAAGAAGTACAACCTCTGTTCCATAGACTAAAGAGAAAGGGGTAGTACCCATAGGAGTTTGAATGCTAGTTTGATAAGCCCATAAGGAAAAAGGAATATGAAGATGCCAATTTTTTCTAGCCTCATTAACTACCTCACTATTTTAACAAGAGTTTTATTAGATGCCTCAACCTATCTGTTAGCTTGATGATAGTAAGGAGCGGAAAAGCTTAGCTTAATGTTTAAATAATCACATAGTTTTTTAACCTTATTTTTTTAAAAGATTTTCTGTTATCTATAATGATCTTATGAGGAAAGCCAAAGTGAAAAATAATATGATGATTTATAAAATCCATAATTTTATCTACTTAATAACCTCCACCCGTTTAGTGAAGTATTTAATGGGGGTGATGATAAATCCATGGCATTAGAAAGATTTAGGATTAATTTGACTTATAAGATCAAGCTCCCAATAGGAAAATGGACAAAATTCTCATGCTACCTATAATGCATGACTAGGGCCATGTGATAGATTAGTATGTTGTTGGCACTTTATGCATTTATTAACATATTCACAATAGTCTTGATTTAAAGTGGTCCATTAATAATGCAATCATAGGATTCTCTTAGCAACAATGAAACCACTGAAATTTTGACCACATGACCCATAATGAGCTTCTTTGATAGCAAAGGTAGCTTCACAATTTTGGAGACAATGAAGAAAAATACCATTGAAATCATGCTTGAAGAGAACACCCCCTAGTATGACATAATGAGTGATTCATTGTTGGAAAGCACGCTTACCATTTTTGCATAGATCCAGAGGAATAATCCACTTAGACAAATAATTGAATATCTATGTGTACCAGGAATCCAATTAATTTTCCTCTAAATCATGAATAAAAGGAAGATCATTTTAGGTATAAGAGGGTTGGTTGATTTTGTGGATGAGAATGAATAACTTAGATTTTTGAGATGAAAATGGGATAAATGAGGTCAAAGAGGCCATAGTATTCACAAACTTGTTGGTTGATTGAGGAGTGGCTTGGATGACATAGTGCGTGAAAATATTTAATAATTGATCGACTAAGGTTTTATATTTTTAGAGGATATCATTTTTGCATTGATATCTACCTTTTATCTAATTGACTACAAGTTGAGAATCCCCATAGATATTGAGTGATTTGATGCCTAAGCCCAAAGTAGTTTTGAGACCTATTATTAAATCCTCATACTTTACCATATTATTTGTGTAGTTAAAATCAAGATTAAAGGATAAAGGTATAGGTGTACCCTCTTGGGGCATTAGAATAATTCCATTCCCCCTGCTCACACTTAATAAAATCATCTAATATGGAGGATCTAATTGAGATGTGGAGGCTATGGACTCATTTAATAATTCATAATTGATTGGTTGATTATTAGAAAGAGGTATCTCAGCTAGTTGGTCAGTGATGATTTATCCTTTAAATTATTTTTTATTGATAAATTCACAATCAAATTTCACCATAAGCATGAGCCATTTGGCCATCCACTAATTCTGATAAGGATTTGAATGTATAAAATTAAAGGGATGCGTCTTTGTGATTACATAGGTCTTATAATTGGGTAGATAGTGGTGAAGTTTGAAATCTACAAAGACTAAAGATAGGCATCTTTTTTCCATTTGTGTATATAACATATCTCATATTCAATGAGAGTTAGACTTATATAATAAAATACATGTTCTTTAAGTTGTTCATCATGATGGCTAAGCATGGTGCCTAGGGCATGATCTATGGTTGAGATAAACAAGAAGAAAGGTCACACCTCCTCAGGAGGAATAACAACTAGTGGTGAGAGAAGATATTTTTTAAGTGCATCAAAGGCCTCTTGAAAGCAAGAATCCCAAATGAATTGGGTATTTTTTTATGGGAGGTGATGGAATGGTTAACATGGATCAGATAACTAGGAAATGAAATGAAGAATGGATTGCAATTTACCTTGTAGGCTACGGAGTTGTTTATGATTGGATGGGGGTGTCATTTCTATAATGGCTTTGCTCTTATTAGGATCAGCCTCTATTCCATGAATAGAAATGATGAAACCCAAAAGGTTACCCATCAAAACTCCAAAAATACATTTCTTAGAATTGAGACAAACATGAAATTATATTAGGTGAGCGAAGATTATTTTAAGCATTGAGATATGGTCCTTTCATAGTTTTGACTTATCGAGAAAGTCATCCACATAATCTTTGATGATCTTGTGGATTATATCATGGAAAATATAGGTCATGGCCTTCTAGTAAGTGGATCCTACATTCTTTAGGTCTAAAGGCATAAACTAATAGCACAAGGTCCCCTAGGGAGTAATAAATAAAGTCTTATGTTGATCTTCTAGTGCGATGAGTATCTAATTATACCTAGAGAAACCATCCATAAGTGAAAACATTTTATGGCTAGCTATTAGGTCTACTAATTGGTTGATGTTGGGGAGAGGTAAATCATCTTTAGGATAAGCAAGGTTAAGGTCATAAAAATTAGTATAAAGTCATAGTACCATATTTTTTTATGACAGGGACAATATTAGATATTCATTAAGAGTAATAAATAGGCTGGATAAAATTGGTGGATAAGAGATGTTGTAGTTCTTCTTTGAACAAGTGTGCAATACAAAGATGAATTTTTTGAAGTTTCTATTTTAAAAGTTTGGCATTAGGGATGGTGATAATTTTATGGATGATGATAGAAGGGTTTATACTAGGAGTATTGCTATAGGACCAATTAAATGTTTTTCTATGATCTTTTAGAAATGTAGTGAAATCTTGGTTCTCTTGAGGATCTAAATATTTGATGACCTTAACAATTTGTAGATTTTCATAAGACCATATATTAATGTCAACGTTAGTTTCATTTAGTAGACTAGATGTTTTAGATGGAAGGGAATTTCATGGATGGGAGTTCTCCATGCCTAAATGAGTTAATATCAACTTATCATCTTGGCAATAAAGAATGGGGATAGTGGGAGATTCTTACCCTATCATGTTTAGGTAATAGAGAGAGGAATCATTTGGGTTTCCCCATTGATGTGATAGGTAAGGGGTTCAATATTTATGGAATTGATTAAAAATAAAGTTGAGAGAAATGGATATAACCTCGTCTATCTTAGAAGGGGTGTTATATGGCGATGGTGATGTGTCTTCTTTAAGAAAGGGTAGAAGAGTGGTTTCTAGATTGGTTTTGGGAGTTTTGTTAAAAATTAGGGCATGTTTTTCATTGGGTATCCTTAAATCTCCTAACATGACATCATGTGTCCCTTGTTCATATTATCCTATACCAAATCCCTTCCACACACACTGTCATAGGTATGTTTGAATAAAATGGGGTTTGTCTAGGAATGAGAATTTTGAGGTGAATGGTTTGACATGGGCTTGGATATTAAGTATTGAGGAAGGATAATCAATCTCCACATAGATTAAATGAGTATGGAGGAAATTTGGACCAATGGGGATGAGTTCCCAAAGATTAGGATGATGGTCATGTTATTTGTTAGGATAGCCATATTCTTGGTGTAGTCATATAAAATGTAAAAAATGGTAACTTGAGCATGGATAATGATACCCAACCCTTAATTCCCTCTTTCTTGCTCTCATGACCCTCATAGGCATCTTTTCACTGATTATCAATCATTTGTGGCCTTCTAGACTTGACCCCAATTGAGCCAGGACCATCCTTTCATGACCAATCCATCCTCATAGGTCTCATCTACTTAGGAAAATAGCACCAAAGTTGGACTATAGTGCTGGACCCTAAGGTGTCCCCTTTTTATCACTCCTATCCAATCACAATTTGAGCCTAGATTACCATTTTTCTTGATTCTTTTTGTTCATTATGTTAGCCTAGTCTAGTTTCATCTAATCCATGACCAATAGACCCATATATAAGCCAATTCAAAGATCATTTGGAAATGTTTGGAAAATATCATTCAAGAAAGAGAGAGTACAAACAATACCACTCAAGCAATCTTCCTTGTTCTTTGCATACAACTAGGCTATACACTTTCAAGCCAATATAAGTTCTTACACTAGTCCCTAGTCATCTCAAGTATAGCCAAGTTTTGCATTTCTTGCATTTTATTCACTATTGCATCAAAAACTCTTAAAAGGAGATATAAATATGGCTTGATCCCTCCTTGAAGTATTAGTATGTGGCAACGTGCCCACACACGAGGTGTGAAGCATGCCTAGTGTATCTTACACACATTAACCTATTTTCCCCATTTACCAAATTATCTTTCAATTACATAGAAAATATAAGTATATGAAGAATCATATATATAGGGAGATATATTGATAGTGAAGACTTGAAAATTGGTACACAATCTTATACTGAGTAGGAGAACAAAACCCAAAAATCGTAAATCCTTAGGATAATAGTGCCAGATAAGGACAAAAAACATTAGAGCCGAGGGTGCCAATTTCAATGCTCTTATCCAATAAAAAATAAGTATAAGACCCTATTTATGATAGTGTCGTAGTCCTACATACAAATTTTTAGACCTTGTCTCAGTCAGAATAGTCCAAAATAAGCTAAGTTTGATTTTCTCTCTCCCTATTATTTTTAGAAAAAGTCTAATTATAATTCAATTTCACAAAGTAGTAGCTTAAATTAGAAATATTAGTTACTAATTTCTCCTACTCAGAATTATTTATTAAATATAAATAAAACTCTATTATTCCCAAAAATAATAAATCATTTTGTGAACCCGACTTCAAATTTCACATAAAAACCCTAGAAACCTTAGGGTAAATTCCTACCTAATTTTCCCATTAATTTTTGATTTTTTTATTGAATATTAAAATCATAAATTCCTCTCAAATTTTAAAATTTTATAATAAATTTTAAAATAAATTTATTTCAAACCCTAGTTGCATACACTAGGTCCCAGTAATTTTTCAATCATTTTTTGAATTTTTAGTTGCATATTAAAATAAAAAACTACTTCAAATTTCAAAAATTCATACTATTTTACAAATATATTTTTTTAAAATCCCCAGTTTCATGTACTATCTCCTATTTTGCTTCTTGAGATATCACCTTACATGTTTGGTAGCTCAGTATCCTTTTTATGCAAATTTTAATTCACTATTTTTAGGACCTTATGTTTCTTATATTCAGTACTTTCCATTTCTAGAACAATACCTATTAAAACTTAATTTAAAACATTCAAACACATTTCAAAATGTTTTTCTACTTTAAAAATGGTTCAATATACTATTTTTGATGAAATTAATAAAAGAGAACTTTAAGAAATCTTAACCAAACATATGGATATGAAAGATGACATGCTTAGAATTCTATAAGAGGAACACCACAAAGTGAAAAATGCTCAATCATCTCAAACTATAGATCCAAAAATTGAAAATGACACTACAGGGGTAACTATGTCTCAAAAACCCCATATAGTAGCCCAACCTACCTCTATGCCACTACTTATAACTAGTACATCCCTATATCCTGATGTGGCAGCCCTTGTGCAAGAGATAAGATCTCTTCAATCTAAGGTGAAATATCTTGAGCAAGGTGCCTCTAAACCTACATAGGCTTTGGATTATTTTGCTTTGTTCCATACACCATTAGCACATCATATTGTCTCTATACCCTTTCCACAAGTTATTTTTCAACCTAAGCTTACTCTATATGATGGAAAGGGTGATCCAGAGACACATTTGAGAGAATTTCACGCAACATGCTTGGACTATGTACCAAATGACTAGATACTTACCAAGATATTTCCATAGAGTCTAAAGGATTATGATTTATAATGGTTCTATAGTCTACTGAATCAGTTGGTCACTGCATTCAATCCTTTAGCTGACATGTTCCTAGCACACTTTAGTATCAACATTGGTGATAAGGTTTTATATGCTCAAATTTCTCAATAGAAATAAAGACCAAATGAACATCTCATAGACTATGTTCTTTAGGATAAGAACATCTTGTCTAAGATGACTATCCCCATGGTAGATCAAGAGTTATTAGACATTTAAAAACAAAGTCTTCTACTATCACTTCATGAATTAATCATGTTCAAAAGATTCTCTTCCTTCACTAAATTGTGTCACACATTAAAGGAAAGAGAAGTTAAAATAATTTCAATGGGCAAACTAAATTACACTAATACATTAGACACAACTAATAAGAGTAATAACAAAGTCCCATATAAGGTCAAGTTCAATGATACTTAAGGGTAGAATCAACCTACAATCAATGTAGCTTCAGATCCTCCTCAACAAATAGTTTTATCAGCACACCCTAGGTGTACTCTTTCAAATATTCCAATTTATCTAACCAGGGTTTTACAATAGCTTTTGGATTATAATATCATATCTCTCCCTCTTATTCAAGAAGTTGATCCAATAAAGCCTCTTCCCAAGGGATATGATCAACATGAATTTTGTGACTACCACAAGCTACCAGGTCATTAAACAAATAGATGCATCAGTTTAAAGCACAAGATACATGACCTAATAGATTAAAACACTATTGATATTGGCACTTTAGTTGAGCCTCCACTAGTAAAGCAAACATAATATAAAGCATTGAAAATCTTCTCAAATCCATTTCCAAAACACTCAAAATAGGATATAGGGGACACATCATGGGTTCATCATGAATATCATCCACATCCACCACTCGGTACATATAAGGCACCTTCAGTTGAGTTACATCCTTTGAGCAACATGATCAATGTATAAAATTCCAAAGTTCTAGCTAGACCTTCTATCTCCCTCTCAGAGTAAGAGATCATTGAGGATAATTCAAATTATCATGCACTCTTTATCAGAGCTCACATTCATAATCAACCTATTCATAGTGTGTTTATTGACTATGATTCTAGTCTTAACATGTGCACTTTGACACTACTATAACATTTGGATCATTTAGATAAAGATATCACTTTGATAGACACAATTATCAATGGTTTTAGTGGGCATATAAAGATTTAATTATGTGAGATAATACTTTCACTATAGGTTGGTCCTACACATGTGGCTAGACCATTCACTATAGTTCTTAGCAAAAGAGTTTTTGATATATTACTTGGTTAATCAGGTTGTTATAGTTGATGGATTTCCATATGAGTTACCACTACCCACTTCAAAGACATCTACTAGTTTTCAATCACCAGTTTTAATTTTGGCACCAATTTTAGTTTTACCACTTGTTTTAATTTTGCCACCAGTTTTAGTTCCTATTCCACTTTAGATTCAGACATAGTTGAGGCATCCATCACTAGTATGGAGGTTTCCATAGATTTTATATTTTAGATAGATTCTAGCTACAGTATTCACACCCAGAGTAGTTTCATTGAGATGTCATATGTCTACACATAAAGCACATGTTCAAAGAGCTTCTCCTACTTCCATATGGGTCCCTAAGAGCCCTATAGTTGCATCCACTTTTAAGAGTTATAGAGGGACCCCACAATTAGTTTCTACTTTAGAGATTTTAGAGCATCTACAACATATACAACTTTAAGAACCACAATATCAACATTTTCATCATGTTTCATGATCATGCACAATTTCACTCCTTGATATAGGATACCATGATAGAGAGTCTCACATGAGACTCATCAGTTAGTATCATTTATTCTCTACATTGATTGTACATAATCTCTTTTGATTGATTGTATATAGTTCAAATATTCTAAAATACAAAAATAATATAACATTTCAAAATCCAAAAACATTCAAATATGTTAAAAATTAAAAAAAAACATATTTATTTTATGCATCATCCCTGCTTTACATTACTACTACTATGATATGACTTACAACTACTATTCCATGCTATTGTATGTCAATTCATCTACATTACCATGCTTCACTTGATCTTCTTTGAGTGTGTGTAGTGACATCTAGCTACTTGATTGATTCACTCTACCCATTGAAGGGACATCCTAATTTTACATTCAAGACACACTTCGATATACATACCCATTGGGGGCATATTCTACATGACTAAACTATCCAAGTTATGTCATTCTTACACTACACACTCTAAGTTATCATGCTGATGTATATTACTTACTAAATTATAGAGAGTATTATATCAACATTTCACTAGTATCTAGCACTTATGTATCTCTTAGCATATACCTAGTCTTATACTAACATGTCTTGTATATTTTCCCTCTTGTTTTGATTAGTTAGATGTGCTTATATTTTTTAGTCTTTACATGCTTTCTCTTCTTGCTTAGTATAGCTTGTTGAATTGTATTTCTAGTTCATGTTTGTCTCTTGTATGTGCCTTAGGACATTTGCCAATGTCCTTTGCTTGTACTCTTCTATGAGCTTGTGGCCTTTGTGTCAACATTGCTTGTTTCACTTGTATGTGTATATGGCATTTAAACATGCCTTGTATGTTTGTTTTCTAGTTTGAGTGACATGTGTCCATGTACCTTATTTGTGTGGCCCCTTTGCCACCTTTGTATGCTTCTTAATTCTTGATTTATGTGCTTGTTGCTTGATTTATTCTCGATTGCTACAATGCCATGATCTAGATCATGTATTTTCCTATTTTCTTGGATGGCATGATGGACATCTACTCCATCCCTCCAACTAACAAACTAAAAACTAACAAAATTAAAACTAACACTTTCAATTCCATTTTAAAATATTGCACATGCTATTACATTGTTACATCTATCTAATAATACCCTTGTTGATCTAACAATCTCTCAAATCAAACCATGCTATATCTTAAGATATCTTGTTGATTATCATTGGTATATCATGTATATTTTCATCTTAACACACTTTTAGGGCTTCTTCTTCTGAGGGTAGTTATTTTAGGTTACCTATTCATAACCTCAAAATATGGGGAAATAAATAAAGGTTTTATTATAGAGAATAAAGCTCATATTGATTTAAAAATCTAGTTTTAAAACAATTAGAACAACTAGTCATCAAACCACTCAAAACAGACCAAGTAGATAGTCAAGATTTTAGATTAGTGTTTAGTTTTAGCTTAGGACAATAGTGCCAAGGTTGGACCACAATGCCTAACACCAGGGTTTCCATTTTTTGGTGCTCCTATCTAAACAATAGAAAAACCAAGTTTTCCAAAAGTAGGTAGAAAGGTAGGTTCAACTATAGTTTTTCACAATCAGATCAGTTCAAATCAATAATTTTTAGTATATTTTTATTAGAGAATCTAAACATAAGGGGCATCATGCAAGACATGATTGACTCTCACTTTTAGTTTTAGATATGATAGTTGGTATAACTTCCAGATCAGAATCCATGTTTCAGACACAATGATTGAGGGAAGATTGCATAACACTTTTGCTTCTTTTCTTTTTGACCCTAGGTATTTTTAGTAGTTGTGTGCCTTATTCCATCTATGGGTGGTTGGCATCATTTTGGAGTGGTTTTCATACAAGCCTAATCTCCAAATTCTCAAGTAACTGAGTTCCTGAGTGGCTTCCACATAATCCAAATTTTTAGTTTTAGAGTGGCTTTCATACAAGCCTAATCTCCATCTTTTTTGAGTTGGCCAATATTGGCCTAGAGTTTACTACACATTCAACTATCCATGCCACATTGTCATATTTATAGAGCATTCATGGACTTCAAGAGCCTTCTCATATGACATAATTTTTCATATGGGTATCAGTTTATAGCTTCACTTCATGGGGTAAAAATAGAGCCAAAGGGTTAGCCTTTGTATTCTCAAGCCACCTATTTAGAGGGATTGGACACATAGTCTAAAAACTGATCAACACACATATGACCACCTACCTTCACTTCATGGGGCAATGATGGAGCCAAAGGGCTAGACTTTGTATTCTTGAGCCACCTATTTAGAGGGATTAGACACATAGTCTAGACATTGATTAACACACTCGTGATCATCTAGCTTCATTTAGTGGGTGATGATGGAGCAAAAGGGCCAACCTTTATATTCTTGAGCCACTTTGAGGGGAATTGATCACTCAAATCCATTTATGATATAATTTTTGGTATATCATCATCTATCACATCTAGTATTACTCAACCTTACTCAATATCACAATAGCTTTTGTATCGGTTCACGTACGTAGTGAGGTGTATTCATTCCTTTCTCTTCCTCTCTCTTACCTACCTTTGTATATTCTTGTTTTATATCGCATATAATAAGAACTAATTTATTCTTTATTTTACTTTCATAGATTCACACTTACATAACATGCTCTCCATGCACTATCCAACATTACTCAGCATCACACAAGCTTTATGGGCTTCACTTTTGCAGGTAAAGTCAGGTATGCTTTTCATTTTCCTTTATCCTAGTATTTCACTTTGCTACATCAATAGAATAAAGGGGGGGGGATGTAGTCATATAAAATGTAAAAATTGGTAACTTGAGCATGGTTAATGAAACCCAACCCTTAGGTTTCTCTTGCTTTCTCTCATGACCCTCATAGACATCTTTTCATTTATTCCAAGTCATCTATGGCCTTCCAGACTTGACCCCAACTAAGTTAGAACTCTCCCTTCATGACCAATCTATCTCCCTAGGTCTCATTTGCTTAGGACAATAGCACCAAAGTTAGACTATAGTAATAGACCCTAGGGTGTCCCCTTTTTAGTGATCCTATCCAATCATAATTCAATCCCATATTACTATTTTTCCCTGATTCCTCTTGTTCATTATGTTGACCTAGTCTAGTTTCATCTAACCCATGACCAATAGATCCATATATAAGCTCATTGAAAGATAATTTAGAAAGGGTTAGAAAATATCATTCAAGCAAGAAAGA
This sequence comes from Torreya grandis, assembly GCA_037957365.1. Lineage (NCBI taxonomy): Eukaryota > Viridiplantae > Streptophyta > Pinopsida > Cupressales > Taxaceae > Torreya > Torreya grandis. The sequence continues at coordinate 2,228,327 of JARHVA010000389.1, forward strand.
ATAAAAGCAAGACCACTCAAGCCATCTTTCCTATCCTTTGCATACAACTAGCCTATACACTTTCAAACCAATTCAAGTACTTACACCCATCCCTAGTCATCTCAAGCATAACTAGTTTTAGCATTTCTTGCATTTCATTCACTATTACACCAAGCACTCTTAAAGGGATAACTACATATGGATTTATCCCTCCTTAGATTATTGGTATGTAGGCAATGTGCCCACATATAAGGCGTGAATCACATCTAGTAAGTATTACACACACCAATACCTTTTCCCCATTTATCAAAGATTCTTTTAGTTACATCAAAGATACAAGTATATAAAGAATCAAATATATAACTCTATTGATAGTGAAGACCTAAAAATTGGTACACAAGCTAATACTGAGCAGGCAAACAAAATGCAAAAATCTTAAATCCTTAGGATAAGGGTGCTAGAAAAGGAATATAACACCGGAACCTAGGGTGTCCAATTTTAGTACCACTATCCAATAAGAAAATGAAGTCCAATACCTTATTTTTGATAGTGTCCCAATCCAACACACAAATTCCTAGATGATATCTCAGTCAAAACATTCTAGAATAAGCTAAGTTTGATTTTATCTCTCACTAATATTTTTATAAAAGGTCTAATTATAATTCAATTTAATAAATTAGTAGCTTTAATTAGGAATATTATTTACTAATTTCTCCTGCTTAGACTTGTTTATTAAATAGGAATAAAAATCCATTTTCCCCAAAAATAACAAATCATTTGGTAAACCTAATTTACTTGGAATTTCACATAAAAACCCTAGCAACCCTAGGGCAAATTCCTAGTTGATTTTCTGATTAATTTCTAATTTTTTTCTTGAATACTAAAATAAAAAATTCATCTCAAATTTTAAAACTTTGTAGTAAATTTTAAAATAAATTTATTTCAAACCCTAGTTGCATACACTAACTCCCAGTAATTTTCCAATCATTTTCTAAATTTTTAGTTACATATTAAAATCAAAAAACCACTTCAAATTAAAAAAATTCATAGTATTTTAAAAAAATATTTTTGAAAAATACCTAGTTGCATGTACTAGCTCCTATTTTGCTTCTTGAGGTATCATCTCACATGTTTGGTAGCACAGTATCCTTTTTGCACAAATTCCAATTCACTATTTTTAGGACCTTGTGTTTTTTGTATTAAGTAATTTCCCTTTCTAGCACAATGCTTATTAAAACTTATTGTAAAACATTCAAATATATTTCAAATTGTTTTCCTACTTTAACAATGGCTCAATATGCTAGTTTTGATGAAAATGATAAAAAAGAACTTCAATAACTCTAACCAAATATCCAGATATGCAAGATGACATGATTATAATTCTACAAGAGGAACAACACTAAGTGAACAATGGTCAATGTTATCAAACTATAGATCCACCAATTACAAATGACACTTCAAGGGCAACTATGTCTCAATAACCCCCTATAACATCCCAACCTTCCTCTATGCCACTAGTTATAGCTAGTACATCCCTAATGTGATAGCCCTTGTGCAAGAGATAAGATCTATTTAATCCAAGGTGAAACATCTTGAGCAAGGTGCCTATAGACCTACATAAGCTTTGGATTATTTTGATTTATTGTATACACCACTGGCATGTCACATTGCCTTTACACCCTTTCCATAAGGTTTTGTTCAACATAAGCATAATCTATATGATGGTAAGGGTGATCTAGAGACATATTTGAGAGCATTTCATGCAGCATGCTTGGATTATGTACCAAATGACTAGCTACTTACCAAGTTATTTCAATAGAGTCTAAAGAATTATGCTTTACAATAGTTCTATAGTCCATCAAATCAGTCAGTCAATGCATTCAATCCTTTTGCTAACATATTCCTATCACACTTCAGTATCAACATCAGTAATAAGGTTTCATATGCTCCAATTACTCAATAGAAATAATGACCAAATAAGCATCTCATAGACTATGTTCTTCGGTATAAGACCGTCTTGGCTATAAAGACTAGCCCCATTGTAGATCAAGAGTTACAGGACATTTTTAAACAAAGTCTTCTACCAGCACTTCATGAATCAATTATGTTCAAAATATTCTCTTCCTTCACTAAATTGTGTCACACATTAAAGGAAAGAGAAGTTAAACTAATTACAATGGGAAAACTAAAGTACACTAATACATTAGACACAACTAATGATAGTAACAATAAAGTCCCATTTAAGGTCAAGTTAAATGAAACTAAAGGATAGAATCAACCTATAGTTAATACAAATTTAGATCCTCTTCAATGAATAGTTTTATCAACACCCCCTCAATGTACTTTTTCACATCTTCTAGTTTCTCCAGCTAGGGTTTTACAATAGCTTTTGGATTATAATATCATATATCTCCCTCATATTTGAGAAGTTGATCCAATAAAGCCTCTTCTAAGGGATATGATTAGTAGGAATTTTATGACTACCACAGGGCACCAGACCATTCAACAAATAGATGCATCAATTTAAATCACAAGATACATGACATAATAGATTCAAATGCTATTTATCTTGGCACTTTAGTTGAGCCTCCACCAATAATGTAAACATAGGATAAAACAATAAAAGTATTCTCAAATCTATTTCCACAACATTCAAAATAGGATATAGGGGACACATCAAGGGTTCATCATGCACATCCACCACCAGATACATGCAGGGAACCTTTAGTTGAGCTACATCCTTTAAGCAACATGATTACTGTATACAACTTTAGAGTTCTAGCTAGACCTTCTATCTCCTTCTCAGAGAAAGAGATCATCGAGGATGATTTAGATTATCATGCACTCTTTATCAGAGCTCACATTCATAATAAACATATTCATAGTGTGCTTATTGAAGATGGTTTTAGTCTTAACATGTGCACCCTGACACTACTATAGAATTTGGGTTATTCAAAGTAAGATATCACTCCAACAGACATAGTTATCAGTGGTTTTAGTGGGCATATATAGAGTTCATTAAGTGAGATAGCACTGTTAGGTTATGGAGCTAAAAGCTTCACTATATGCAAACAGGGGAGGAGGTTGTTGAGTGTCACCATCACCGGTGTTGGTCAGGCCAACTGACGTCAGTTAGGAGTAGACAGGAAGCTGCCAACATCAGTCAGGGATCAGTCGACATTAATCACCTCCAGACAGACAAGGATCGATGTGGATCACCTGTGCGTTCTAGAACTGTTCGTTGCATGAACAGTTAGTTTGTTGAATGGCTAGTTTGCATGTAAAGACTAATTTTAGTCTTGAGCTGCAAATCTAATTATTGTAATTAAGAAGTCTAATTATTTTTTACATGGAATCTATATAATAGACTCATGGACTATATTGTAATTAAGGATTAAGGACAAGGAAGAGATCCTTCTGATTATAAGATCTAGTTTTGCAGGTTGTGCAAAACTAGGTTGATTTACAGGTTGTGCAAGATCATGTTAGATCTACATGGTAAGTAAGATCATTTGAGTTGCAAGTTGTTACAAGTTCATGGGAGATCTACTTGAAGTACTTTGAGTACTGGCAGTATTGTTACTGACTGGTTGGAGGTAAACAACAACTCTGTGTTTGAGTTGATTGTTGTGACCATAATTAAGAGAGAGAACTCTTGATCGAGAATTACTGTGAGTCCTAGAGGTGTGGGAAGCCTCATAGGTGTGAGAAGAGTGTGGCATCTTCTTTATTATATTTTCTTTCTGGATGAGTTGAATATAAGATTGTATTGTCTCTCAAAATTTTGTGTTGTTTTTGATTTCTTATTACTTGTTACTTCTGGTTAAATTCTGTGTTTAATTGCTTATACAAGGTAATCAATTGTGCTCTTAGTGAGCTATTAGATCCTGACAAGTGGTATCAGAGCCTAGTTGTAGGTTCAAGAGCATGATACCACTAAAAAATGGTATCAGAGCTTTGGTTAGGTTTACTAACACCTTGGTTTCAGAGTGTGTTAAGTGTTTGTTGATTACAGGTCACTCACAGGGGTTTCTGTTTGAATGGGAGTATAACAATGGCAGAAGAAGGTAAGCTAAGAATGGAGAAGTTTAACAACAAGAATTATCAATTATGGAGGATGCAAATAGAATATTATCTGTATCAAAAATATTTGTACTTATCATTGGGTGGAGTTACATGCAAGCCCATGGATATGAAAGATGAAGAATGGAAGGTTCTTGACCGAAAGGCTCTGGGATCTATAAGGTTGAGCCTTGCATCATCTGTGATTTCCAACTTATCACAGGCAAAGTCAACGATTGAGTTAATGGAATCTTTGGAAAATTTATATGAAAAACCCTCAGCTTCGAATAAGGTATTTATTATGAAGTAGTTATTTAATTTGCAAATGTTGGAAGGTGGATCTATACATAGTCATCTTAGTGATTTTCATGGTTTGGTAAACCAGTTAAATTTAGTCAATATTTTTTTTGATGATGAAATTAAGGATCTCTTAATTTTATGCTCTTTACCTGAAAGTTAGGATAGCTTGGTAATGGTAGTAAGTAATACTGCGTCTGCTTCAAATATCTTGAAAGTGGATGATGTTGTTAGTGTAATCTTGAATGAAGAAATTCACAAGGAAAAGCAAAGGCGAATCATCAGAGAATGCTTTAAGTGTTGAAAGTAGGGGAAGGCAAAGAGAGAAGATCGAACAAGGGAGATCAAGGTCAAAGATAGGTAGAAGATCCAAATCTAGGTATGGCAGAGTAATTTGTCAAAAATGTGAAAAGCAAGGGCACATAAAGAAAGATTACTGGGTGAAAGAAGATCAGCATGAAGGAAATGAAGAAGCAAATGTTGTTGCAGGTATTGTTGCACAAGATGCTCTTGTATGTTCTTTAGATAAAGTAGAATCTTGGGTTTTAGATTTTGGTGCCTCTTTTCATGCAACCCCAAATAGAGAATTTTTCTATGAATATGTCCAAGGTGACTTTGGAGAGATTTATTTAGGGGATGGTAAGCCTTGTCAAATGGTTGGCAAAGGGAAAGTGCAGCTGAAATTGCAGATGGGCAACACATGGGTGTTGAAGGAGGTCATGCATGTCCCAGTCCTGAAGCAAAACTTGATTTTTGTAGGAAAGTTGGGTGATGAGGGATGCACAGTAACTCTCACAGTGGACTCTTGAAAAGTTTCCAAGGGTGCACTTATTTTAGCAAGAGGTAAGAAAGTAGGTACTCTTTATCTATCTACTTGTCTTAATGATTCTCCTTCTAGTTTATCTACTTCAAATGTAGATGCAGAGATGTGGCTCTATAGGCTTGGTCACATGAATAAAAAGGGGATGCATGTTCTTGAGTCAAAGGGTAAGAGTTCAGATTTAGAAAGCATAGATCGAGATTTTTGTAAGCAACAAAAAAAATTAAGGTTTATTTAAACTCATGCTACAAGAAAGGATCGGGTCTATTGCACAAAGAAGAAATCTAATGTTTTTGACAAGAACAAGAAAGCCTTAGTTTTTAAGGAGAAGATGATGGACAAAGATCAGTCACAAGGGCTAAATTTTTTTGAGCAAGGTAGTTTGAACAAGGATTTGATTCAAAGTAGGCTCATGAGTAAAAAGTCATCACTCACAGGAAAACATAGTTACTGGCATCGGTTAGGTGGAACTGACATTAAATAGGTAGGTATCGATGTCGGTCATGTGTAGACCAGAGTTGGTGGTGTTGGGCAGGTGGAAACTAGCATCGATTAGGGAACTAACGTCGATGACCAGGAGGACACCGATGTCAGTCAGGTAATTGACATCGACAGTCAGGTCAGTCACATGGAACCGACGTCGATCAGATGCAGATTGGGTGGCGATTGACATCGGTCACTGAGATGGATTTTAGGTAGATAGCAAGCTATCAAGGAGTCTCAAACACCCATGAAGAGGACTAAAAGTGTAAGTAAGCCTCAAATTTGTTGTTCTCCTTCTTTAGATTACTTGTTGCTCACTGATTGTCAAGAACCAAGAAGTTTTAAAGAAGCAGAGCAGGTAGAATCCAGGAAATAGTGGGAGCATGGCATGATTGAGGAATTTGATTCCTTGGATGAGAACCAAATGGGAGATTTGGTAGAGTTGCCAGCCAGAGTGAAAGCACTGAGAGATGAATGGATTCCCAAGTTAAAGAAGAGAGAGAATGGACACATGAGATAGAAGGCTAGGGTATATGGTCTTGAGCAAGCTGCAGGACGATGGAGGTTTTACCATTGTGTTTACTTTATCAAGTTAGATAATATTAGCTACATTATCTTGTTACTATATGTGGTGTGTATGCTTGTTGTAGTGTCACACATGTAGGGAGTTGCTGAGCTAAAGGTAAAGTTAGTTCAGAGGTATGTCATGAGGAATCTAGGAGTAACAAGATTCTTTGGCATGAGTATGTCTAGAGACATGGAAGGTCATAGGTTGATTTTGTCTCAGGATGATTGTGTGAATAAGGTAGTGGTGAGGTTTAAGATGTGGGATGCCGAACCAGTTTGCACACCTATGGATGGACAGTTCACAAAATAGTGTCCCAATTCACATAATGAGGTTAAGTGCATGGTATGTACTAGACCTGAGTTTGCCCAAGTAGTGGGTGTTATCAGTGAGTTTGGGGTCAATCCAAAAAAGAAGCACTGGAAAGTAGTTCAGTGGATTCTCAGGTATCTGAGAATGACTAGTAGCAGGTTAACATGCTATGTAGGGTCATGCACTTCTCTACATGGATATGTAGATTCGGATGTGGCAGGTTACTTGGTTGATAGGAGTTGCATAACAGGTTGTGTGGTGGTTAGTCTTCAAGATTGAGCTTGAAGAGGGATACAAGCCAGGAAACAAATTAGATGATGTACAGGTATAGGTACAGGTGCAACTATTTATCTCCAAGTGGGATATTGTTAGGTTGTGGAGCTAAAAGCTTCACTATATGCAAACAGGGGAGGAGGTTGCTAAGTGTCATAGTCACCAACATCGATCAGGCCAATCGACATTGGTCATGAGTGGACAGGAAGCTGCTGACATCGATCAGGGATTGGTTGATGTCAGTCACCTCCAGATAGACAGGGATTGATGTCGGTCTCCTGTGCATTCTATAACTATTCATTACACAAACAGTTAGTTTATTGAATGGCCAGTTTGCATGTAAAGGCTAATTTTAGTCTCGAGCTACATTTTTAATTATTGTAATTAAGAAGTCTAATTATTTTTTGCATGGGATTTATATAATAGACTCATGGGCTGTTTGTAATTAAAGATTAAGGACAAGGAAGAGATCCTTCTGATTGTAAGATCTAGTTTTGCAGGTTGTGCAAAACCAGGTTGATCTATAGGTTGTGCAAGATCATGTTAGATCTACATGGTAAGTAAGATCATTTGAGTTGCAAGTTGTTGCAAGTTCATGGGAGATCTACTTGAAGTACTTTGAGTACTTGTGTACTGGCAGTATTGTTACTGACTGGGTGGAGGTGAACAACAAATCTATGTTTGAGTTGATTGTTGTGACCGTAATTGAGAGAGAGAACTCTTGATCGAGAATTACTGTGAGTCCTAGAGGTGTGGGAAGCCTCATAGGTGTGAGAAGAGTGTGGCATCTTCTTTATTGTATTTTCTTTCTAGATGAGTTGAATACAAGATTGTATTGTCTCTCAAAATTCTGTGTTGTTTTTGATTTCTTGTTACTTGTTACTTCTGGTTAAATTCTGTGTTTAGTTGCTTATATAAGGTAATCAATTGTGCTCTTAGTGAGCTATTAGATCCTGACAAGCACTTCCACTATAGGTTTATCCTACACATGTGGCCACTCCTTCACTATAGTTTCTAGTGTTAGAGTTTTTGATGTGTTACTTGGTCAACCATGAATTCAAAAACTTAGACCAGTACCTTTTATAGTTCACAGATGCATTAAATTAATTCATGTTAATCGGGTTGTTATATTCGATAGAGTTTCATATGAGTTACCACTCCTCACTTTTTATCCATCTACTAGTTTGTAGTCACCATTTTTAGTTTTGCCACTAGTTTCTAGTTTTAGTTTTGCCACCAATTTTAGCTTATCCTTCAGTTTGAGTTCCTATTCCAATTTAGATTCAGACATAGTTGAGACATCCATCGCTAGTACAAAATGTTCATACACCTCTATAGCTTCAAGATTCTAGATAGCTTAAAACTATAATATTCACACCCAAAGTATTTTTATTGAGATCTCATGCATTTACACATAGAACACACATTTAGAGAGCTTTTTCTACTTCTAGATGGGTCCTTAAGAGCCCTACAATTTCATCCACTTCTCAGATTTATAGAGGGATCCCATAGTTAGTTTCAACTTTAGATATTTTATAGCATCTATAACATATATATCTTTTAGAACCACTATCTCAACATTTTCATCATGCTTCATGATCACGCATGATTCCACTCCTTGATACAAGACACCATGATAGGGAGTCTCAAATGAGACTCATCAATTAATGTCATTTCTCATCATCATTGATTGTACATAATCTCTTCTACTTGATTGTACATAGTTCAAATATTCCATTATACAAAAACAATATAACATTTCAAAATCCAAAAACATTTAAATATGTCAAAAGCAACAAATTTTTTTTGATTGTATGCATCATCCATGATTTATATTTTTAATACTATACTAGGACTTACATATGATGTTCCATGCTATTGTATGTTGATTTATCTACATTACCATGCTTCATTTGATCTTCTTTGAGTGTGTACAATAAAATATAGCTACTTGATTTCTTCACTCTACCAATTGAGGGGACATCCTACTTATAAATTTGAGACACACTTCGATATAGATACCCACTAGGGGCATCTTCTACATGACTACACTATTCAAGTTATGTCATTCCTACACTACACACTCTAAGTTATCATGCTGATGTACATTACTTACTAGATTACATAGATTGTTATATCAACATTTCACTAGTATCTAGAACTTGTATATCTCTTAGTAGATACCTAGTCTTGTATACTTTTACTCTTGATTTGATTAGTTAGATGTGTTTGTATTTTCCAGTCTTTACATGTTTTCTCTTCTTTCTTAGCGTAGCTTGTTGGATTATATTTCCATCACCTACTTGTCTCTTGTATGTACCTTAGACATTTGCTAATGTCCTTTACTTTTATTTATGTGTGTACTTTTGTATATTTTCCAATGTCCTTTGATTGTACTCTTCTATGACCCTATGGACCTTGTGCCAACATTTTTTGTTTCACTTGTATGTGTATATGGCATTTGAGCATGCCTTGTATGCTTGCTTTCTAGTTTGAGTGACATGTGCCCATGTCCCTTCTTTATGTGGCCCCTTGGCCACCTTTGTATGTTTCTTGCTTTTTTGCTTCTTGTTTTGTGTTCTTGTTGCTTGATTTCTTCTTGGATTATTGCAATGCCATGATCCATATCATGCATTTTCCTATTTTCTTGGATGCCTGATAGACATCATGGTCCATCCCTCCAACTAATAAACTAACAACTAATAAACTGAAAACTAACACTTTTAATTCCAGTTCAAAATATTGCACATGCTATTACATTATTACATCTATCTAGGCATACCCTTGTTGATCTAACAATCTCTCAAATTAAATTATGATATATCTTAAGATATCTTATTGATTATCATTGTTATATCATGTATATTTCCAACTTAACACACTTGTTGGGCTTATTCTTCTAAGGGTAGTCATTATAGGGTACCTATTCCTACCCTCAAAGGATGGGGCAATAAATAAGAGTTTTTTTATAGAGATCAAAGCTTTTATTAGTCAAAAAATCTAGTTTTAGAACAACAAGAACAACAATCAGTCATCAAACCACTCTAGGTAAACAATCAAGATTTTAGATTAGTGATCAGTTTCAGCTCAGAATAACAAAATCAAGGATGGACTATAGTGTTGGACACTAGGGTGTCCATTTTCAACACTCCTATCAAAATATTAAAAAAATTTGGTTTTCTAGAAGTAGACAAAAAGGTAGGTTCAACTATAGTTTAGCACAATTAGACCAATTCAGATTAGTAGTTTTCAATACAATATTATTAATAAATCTAGACATACAGGGAATCTTGCATGGCATGATTGACTCTCACTTTCAGTTTTAGATACGGTAGTTGGTATAAATTTCAAATCATAATCCATGTTTTAGACACCAATGATTGGGGGTAGATTGCACAACATTTTTGCTTCTTTTCTTTTTGACTTCAGCATTACCAAGACATTTTTAATAGTTATGTGCCTTATTCCATCTACAGGTGGTTGGCATAATTTTAGAGTGCATTTTATACAATCATAACCCCCACATTCTCAAGTACCTAAGTTGTCGAGTGGCTTCCACATAAGCCAAATTTTTAGTTTTGGAGTGGCTTTCATACAAGCCTAATCTCTATCTTTTAAAATTTGGCCAATATTGGCCTAGATTCTAATACACATTAAGCTATATATGGCACATTATCAGATTTCCAAAGCATTCATTGGCTTTAGGAACCATCTCATATAACATACTTCTTCATACTAGTATCAATTTATAGCTTCAATTCACAAGGCAATGATGGAGCCAAAAGGCTAGCCATTATATTCTGAAGCCACCTATTCAGAGGGATTGAACACATAGTCTAAACACCAATCAATAGATGTATGAACACCTAGATTCACTTCATGGGACAATGATGGAGCCAAAAGACAAACATTTTTATTCTTGAGCCACCTATTCAAAGGGATTAGACACATAGTCCAAACATTGATTAGCACATTCATGATCATCTAGCTTTACTTAGTGGGTGATGATGGAGACAAAGGGCTAACCTTTATATTCTAGAGCCACTTTTTGGGGAATTGAGCAATGAGCTCTGTTCACAATATAAATTTTGGTATAACATCATCTAACACATCCAATATTACTCAATCTTACTCAGTATCACAATATGTTTTGTATTAGTTTGTGTACCTAGTGAGGTGTATTCATTCCTTTCTCTTCCTCTCTCTTACCCAGCTTTATATGATCTTGTTTTATATTCATATAAAAAAATAGATGTATTCTTTATTTTCCTTTCACAAATTCATAATTACATAACGTGCTCTCTATGCACTACCTAACATTACTCAACATCACACAAGATTCATGGGCTTCAACTTTATAGGTAAGTTCAAGTATGCTTTCTATTTTCCTTTATCCTATTATTTCACTTTGTTACATCACTAGAATAAATGGGGGGTGAATGTAGTCATATAAAATGCAAAAATTGGTAACTTGAGCATGACTAATGACACCCAACCCTTAGGTCCCTCTTGCTTACTCTCATGACCCTCATAGGCATATTTTCATTGATTCCCAGTCATCTATAGCCTTTCAAACTTGATCCAGATGAGCCAGGACCCTCCCTTCATGACCAATCCATCCCCCTAGGTCTCATCTACTTATTATAATAGAACCAAAGTTAGACTATAGTATTGGACCCTAAGGTCTTCCCTTTTTAGTGTTCTTGTCCATTTATAATTTGAGCCCATATTACCATTTTTACCTAATTCCTCTTGTTCATTATGTTAGCCTAGTCCAATTTCATCTAACCCATAACCAATAGATCCATATGTAAGCCTATTCAAAGATCATTTAGAAAGGGTTGGAAAATATCATTCAAACAAGAAATAATACAAGCAATACCACTCAAGCAATCTTTCCTATTCTCTGTATACAAATAGCCTATACACATTCAAGCCAATTCAAGTCCTTACACTAGTCCCTAGTCATCTCAAGCATACCTAGTTTTAGCATTTTATTCACTATTGCACCAAGCACTCTCAAAGGAAAACTACATATGGATTGATCCCTCCTCATAGTATTAGTATGTAGGTAACATGCCCACACATGGGGTGTGAATCACGTCCAATGCATCTTACACATACTAACCCATTTTCCCCATTTGCCAAAGTTTCTTTCAATTGCATAAAAGATACAAGTACACAAAGAATAACCTCTATAGGTAGTTTTTTTGATAACGAGAACCTAAAAATTGGTACATATGCTTACACTAAGCAAGAAAACAAAACCCAAAACTTAAATCCTTAGAAAAATAGTGCTAGAAAAGGAGTACAACATTGGAGCCTAGGGTGTCTAGTTCTAACACTCCTGTCTAATTAGAAAATGATGTCTAGGGCCCTGTTTGTGATAGTGCCCTAGTCTTGCACACAAATTTTTAGACCATGTCTTAGTCAAAATAATCCAAAATAAGCTAAGTTTGATTTTCTCTCTCACTGCTATTTTTATAAAAGGTCTAATTATAATTGAATTTCACAAATCACTAGCTTTAAATAGGAATATTATTTACTAATTTCTCCTACTTAAACTTGTTTATTAAATAGAAATAAAACTCTATTATTTTTAAAAATAACAAATCACTTGGTGAGTGAGGAGAGTATTAAGCATTAATAACTAATATTCTCCTATTGAAAGTTATTGAAACATAGAATCAAGAGAATCCTTATTAGTAATTCTTGACATAAGGATTATTGAAGTAGATGATGCTTCATTGGATGATGATGATGGGATTTTGTTTTCTAATGAGATTAAGATGAAATTTAGTTGAAAGGTTAGGTTTCAAGTTTTAAATAGATGGGGATCAGTCAGAATAATTTGGACTTATCTCTCATGTTCCTATTTGAGACATCAATACAAGGTGGAAGGGACATAATGCATTGTGTGTATCCAGGGACATCCTATTAAGATATTGTCTTATAACTCACCCTCTATAACATCAAATACTTTATGAAGAGTATGAGAACTTATTCAAATGGGTAGAATAACCATTCCTAGAGTGGGAGCCACTATATCGTCGACTGCTCATAGAATGATAGGAGATTGGTAAATAATAGTTTTCAAGAGCTAAAGTTTCTTGAAATAATGAGAGGAAATAATGTTGATGTTATCCCCATTATCTCTCATGACCCTTTTTATTTGAGTTTGATTAATTTAGGTTGTGATGAATATAGGTAAATCTTGATCTTCAGATGATAATAGGATTATATCTTTGACCTATTAAAACTAACTGAGGAAGTAATTTGTAAGGCCCTTATAAATGTTGTTAGGGGTTGGGGTTCATTTGGTTAAAATTAATAAATTGAAGGGATTTGATCATGACTTGATGATACTACAAGGAGTTCTCAATAAGATCGTATGGGGACATTTTGACTAGAGTCTGATGATGCTATTTTATAACATATATTTATATTAACTCTATGGATTTCTCTAGGGAAATCCCTTAAATGGAAACTTTTGGTTTTAGATTGGATGATTTAGGAGTTTTCATGGTATACCCCCTATAGATAGTTACCTTGGCTTTATCTTAATTTCTCACTTTTGAGCTTTGAGTTTGAGATCATGTAGGAACATGGACAGCTTTGACTTGTAACAAGGGAGGATCTATTGAAACTACTGATTCTTTATCACTTATTAGACTCAAAGGGATATGTGAAGGTAGACCATCATCAAAGATATCTGTTTTCAAGTTAGAGGGGTTTTTGACATGTGATTATTTAGTTAAGAGATCATCTTCTTCAAAAAATTACTAGACTAAGGCTTTAAGGGCATTGCAATTTTTGGTGTCACATCTTATTGCCCTATGATAAACACACACCTTATCATCCATAAACCAAGATGGTTTTTGGATATGGGGATTAAAAGGTTTAATTGGTAATAATGTGATGAGGTAAGTTTTTAGGAGTTGGTTAAGGATGGTTACATAAGATCCCCTTAAGGGTCACATTATGTTTTTATATTTTGTCAAGATGACTTCTTTGGTATGGTGTTGATTTTAGGATTCTCACATTTTTCACTTATTATTTGGATGACCTTAGGTGCCTTTTCTTAGAATTTGACATCTATAAATAGACCTTTGGATTGATATGTGGTGGATAGTTGGTTCTGAGAAACAAGTGTAGGCAAAAGTGGATCAAGATCCTAAATTATCCTAGGTGTTTTAAAAAAAGATTAGGTAAAGGGAAATATTGATCTAAGTGATGGATGGGGTCTTAAAATGGATGATTTGGGTTAAATTGAGGGACCTATCATGATCTTATTTTATGTGTTGGTAGAGGTGGTTGGGATATCCATATTAGGGCCTTTACCTTTGGATGACTATGGGAGCTCTATCTTGATAGGAAGATGCCATAAGTTATTACCTTTAGGAACAAGAAGGCAATCATCCCAACTACTAATGATAGTTACCTTGTATTTTATTTTGGTAAGGTCTGGATTAGGCCCAATTATCAAAAGGGATAATTTTAAAGTAAGTCAATATAATGTGGCTAACATTTTAAGAGGAACTGGGTTAGAAGGATTATGAGATTGAGTAAAGCGATAAGGGTATATTATAACATAATCTATAAGCATGTTATGAAGGGGTTCAAAAATGAATAACGGAGTAGTGTGTGCCCCTCTTAGGGTGTCAAGGTGATGATTCATACTACTCAGGATAGGATTTTTATCTTCTATTTTGTATTGGCTACTTCGAATGTATGTAAGTGATGTTTCCTTTAGGAGATCCCACATGATGAGATCAGGGAAATCTACAGAGAAGATGGGAGAATTTTTTATAGTCTTATGTTGACTAATGTCAAAATCATCTCTCGTGAGAGGATATATAAGTCCAAAGGATTTAGGAACTTCTTTGGGTAATAATTGGTCAAAAATAGCATTGATCATGTGTGTTCCTTAGTTTTGGGATTCCTTAAGATTTACATGTATGGTATTTTATGTAGATGAATGATTAGGTAATGGATACCTAAAGATGTCTAAGGATTGATTTAGAATAGTATTTAGGTTATCCAGACGGAGTTCCCCCAATTGATAAGGTTTTGGACCAAGCTTTTAAAGGATCAACATTGTTTCACGTCATGACCTATCACTTGGTGATAACCAAAAAAATCATTTTATTTGTACCAATTTAGTTTAAAATAGGTGTTTTCAATAGTTTTAATAGGAGGAAGTTCAATAACAGATGCTTTTAGGAGTTTATCTAAAATGGAAGAATAAAATTCTCCTAAAGGTGTATATTTCCTCAAGGGAAACCATGTGGGTCCTCTCTGAGGATGTGTTTGAGACATGGAAGGATTGGCTTGATTAGGTGTTGATGGAGCTGTTTCCTTTAAAATAATATCATTTATGGTTCCCTTAGGTTTGCATTTATTGTCCCCTTTGGAAGGATTAGGTTTAAAAATTTTATTACGTAATTTTAATTTTCCTTCTTCGAGGGCTAAAATTTCCAATTTATGAGCCATGTTAAAAGCCTCATCAAACATCTTAAATGATTACACCTAAAGTGTGGATGAAATATGTTTGGTACATGATCTTGAAAATAATTCAATCAGCGCAGTTTGTGGAATGGAAAATGTTAACTGATTTATAAGACCATGCCAACTAACCATAAAATCTAAAATAGATTCATCCTCAAATTTCTTGATAGTGTATAGGTTGATAATTGTTATTTTATTAGAAATATTAATTGAAAATTGCTGTAGAAAGATTTGGGCTAACTATCTGAAGGAAAATAATGAATACTAAGGAATAGAGTTGTACCAATCCAAAGTCACTCCATCTAATGACATGGGAAATTTTATCAAAAAGAAGGCATCATCGTGAGCTATAAGATAACATGCATGTCTAAAATCCCTAAGGTGCTGCTAAGGATCTTATTTGTTTTGAAATTTGGTGAATTTGGGTAGTTTCCATTACAATGGATAAGGCATGATGGGGACAATGAGATTAATCGATTAATTGTAAATCTAATCATATGAGAACATGTTATTTTATCCTGATTTGAGGCCTTTAGGTTTGCCATACGATCCACGAGGACACAAATGAGGTCTGATTGGGTGGTATTTTGAGGCATACCCCCCATATATTCTTGAAAGAGTACTGATGTAGGAATCACCTATGAGTGGGGATACCCAATTGATGTGGTCTTGAGAAGCTGGGAGGTCATCACGTACTACGAAAATAAGGGGACATTAGTTTGACTAATGAAGGGATTCGAAAAGGTTTGTAAGCGGACATGTGGTTGAGTGAATAGGGGTGGTAGAAATTTTTGTTTTTATAAACAGATGGCTACAGATGATTGTAATGGAATATTTTGTTAATGGGGATGAGTTGAAGGTACTAAATTTTTAACTATGTGGGTATGGATGGGTGGAAGGGATGTGAGAATCGAGACTAAGTATTTAGGAATGGTGTTAAATGGTTGGGTAGCTATTGGTGATGTTATCACAATAGTGTGGATTGGGATAATAGTTGTGAAAGGATTAACTTGGGGTTATTATGGCTGATTAGCCCTAGGTAGTGATGCACCAGTGTTGTGATTAGGGAGGGGGTTCATGGAAGATCCCAGTGGTGGTTAATCCATAAAGGTTATGACCATGATCATGGTATATGTAATAGTGTTGGATTCATCTAGTGGCATGTCATAAATAGGGGGAGACCTAGGTAGAGGAATATGCATATTGTGTAAAATGGGATAATGACTAAGTTTTATAGGGTTGTTGTCTAAGATGTTGGTGAATTCAGGGTCATCTTGTAGATAAAACTAGGGGAAAATTTCCCCAATATATTATGGGGTATTAGGTGGACTCAGAGTATTCTCCATTGAAGGAGTTGATGATAGAGGTGTATTATTTTGTACTGATGTAACAAGAAATTTTTTATAAACCATAAAAAAACAAATTAAAAAAAAAAAAAATTATCTTATACTTTGTGAAGGGGCAATGTTGAATGGATGAGTATCATAATTTTTTAACCTCTCAACTCTTTGAATTTAATGTTTTTTTAAATGTTATCCAATGAAGGACAATCATATTACATTTTACCTTGCAGTTTCTATGCCAAACACTACACATAAATTAGCTTCCTTTCCTTTTATTTTTAGCATTTCTTCATTATCTCCAACTTATTCCATGTAATCAACTTATAAAGATCACCCTTTGTGTTGCATTCCAAATCTATTAAGTAAACTACATCTATAAATGAAAATTTTACTTCAGATCCAAAGTAGGTTTTTACAATATAACTGTATTTAGATTGATTCTAAATTGGGTAAATGAAAAATATGAATAATCATGGAATTTAGATAGACTAAAAAAAGTTTTAACTTAATGTTTTAATGCCTCAAATTCTTTTAATTTTACTTCTGGGATGGGTTCGAACCCCTTGGATGGGCTAGGACATGTTCAATTTTGCAACCACCATAAATTTATGCAGTCGATTACACTGGTTATGTCACCAACATAAATAGTGCTTTCAATCATATTTAAAACACAAGACACATGAGTAAAATATCAATTTACAAAATAACTTTAGAAAAGGAAAAATTCCTAACCCTTTCAAATGTACAATCCTATTTAAGAATGAAATTTAAGGATGAAATTTAACATAAAATTCTTAGATTCCACAATTCAAACATTCAAATGAGTATAAAAAAATGGGAAAAACTATGTTATTATTTTTAGTGGACATTTCCATCATCAAGAAACAACATATGTCGATGTATTCTTCACAACAAATACCTATCTTTGAGATTCTTTGGTAATGAACACCAAATTCCTAGAAAAACCCATGCAACTATAAGAATTGCCACAAGACCCCATGAAGAAGAAGACAAAAAACTATAGATGAATATTTACATGACAATACAAGATTTTGAAAAGAGAAAAGATATACTGAATACTGTCATAACAAAGATCAAAGGATTTTTTGATAATGATCCTAGAAGGTTTTGGGATAAGTGTAAATATACTATTTCTCTTGATCTAAAACATGGCATTAATCATACCTGAGGTATCAAATCTAACACTATCCCTTTCTCCCCTTCTCAAGCTAAAATGGGAGAAGAAGAGATCAAAGAATTATTGCAGAAGGATTTGATACAAAAAAGCCATAGTGAATGGGCTTCTCCTGCATTCTATGTGAATAAACACTCAGAACAAAAAAGAGGGAAAATGAGACTGGTAATAAATTATAAAAATCTCAATGATTGGCTTATACCTATCAGACATCCAATTCCTAACAAGATTGTTCTTATCAACAAGCTGAAGGAATGTTGTGTTTTTTCTAAATTTGATTTGAAAAGTGGATTTTGGCAAATTACAGTAGGACATAAAGATGCTTATAAAATTTCATTTGTCTTACTAGTCTTAGATAGGCATTATGAGTGGAAGGTTATGCCTTTCGGCCTAAAAAATGCTCCCTCTAAATTTCAAAAAAATATGGATGGAATCTTTAGCCATGCTAAGCATTTTGCTATCTATATTGATGATATATTAGTTCTTTCTAAAGATTAAAATAGTCATCTTATACATTTGAAAGAATTTACTAATGTTTGTAACCAGAATGGGTTGGTTTTAAGTGATAAGAAAATGGAGATAGGAAAAATAGAGATTGGAATTCTTAGGTTAAATATATGTTAAAATAAGATTGCATTACAACCCCATATTTTATAGTCTTTAGAAAGATTACCAAATGAAATAAAAGACAAAACCCAATTATAGAGATTCCTTAGATCTCTAAATTATTGCTCTCCATTATATAAAGATCAAGCCAAAGATAGGAAAATACTATAGAAAAGGTTAATAAAAGACTCAAGCCCATGGACTCCTAAAATGACATAAGCAATCAAAAGAATCAAGGAAAAAGTTAAAAGACTACCAAATCTCAAACTACCAGGAGAAGGTTTAATGATTTTGGAAATAGATGCTTTAGATCAAGCATATGGCAGAATACTTCTAGAAAAAACTAAAGATGGTAGAGAATAAGTTTTCTATTATTGTAGTGAAACATGGAACCTAGCTCAAAGAATTACCATTTCACTAAGAAAGGACTATTAGCAACCAAACTATGCATGTTCAAACTAAGGATCTTTTTGCTCCCAAAGAAATTCCTCTTAAGGACATATCTTTTATAGTTTGAATCTATCATTAGAAAACCCCACACCTAGCACGTTGGAAACTAGATAATGACTAGATGGGAAATATGGTTTTCTAACTTTGAGTTTGATGTTCAATACAAGGAAGGAACTACGAATTGTTTAGTTAATTTGACGTCTAGAGAAGGATCGAAGTGGTATTCTCATAAGTTTTGTACTAATCATGTTTTGATGTTTCAAGGTGAAGAAGGATCTAATAATTTTAATTAAGATACTGTTCCATAAAATCTTACTCAACAAGAGAAATAAAGAATGAAAGAATGGCTTCTTATCCCTATAGAGACCCGAATCAAATAAATTCATGGGCTTGCTATTGAAAATATTTTATAAAAATATTTCTTAGTTAATGCCTACAGGAACTTTCTTGATGCTGATGGAAGAAATTGGATTAGATTTTATGACATGGATCACAAAATATCAAGATACTTGGAGGACAATTGTCACTCACAAAGTTTTGGCTGATCAAAGCAAAGACAATTTTCTATAAAGATGTCTATATTTATATGAGCACCAATTTGCTTATAAGGAGCTTTCATGATAGACCAATGGGTGTACCATATGATCAATGGGGAAAATTAACTTGGGATAAATGGCTTAAAGAATATGCACCAACCAATTTAAGCCCTTAGTTCAAGATTCTTGTCATTCATGAAGAATTAGGTGTTTATGATACTAATATTTGTTCAAATTTACCAGAGATCACCTATATGATGAAATAGAATTTAAGTTATGTTTCAAGGATTTTATATATAACCATGAGAACAAGAAAATAAAATATACAATTCCAAATTTTTTTTGTGAATTTCTAGAAGATGTTGATACCATATTAAGCAATAAATTTCTTACGGAAAATCCCAGGCACCTTGATAAAATTGAAAGATTAATCCCTGATCTTCATGAATCACATACATACTCATGGGATGACTATGTCCATGACACTTATCATAGGTATGAAGATTCATACGACCTAAGAATTGACATGTCTATTGAAAGCCCTTATAGGAGTCCCTAACAAGAAGCATGGATGGGACCTTTCAAGGTTTGTTCATTGTCTATTTAATATGATGATGCAGATGATTTAACTATGAAAACAAATCTTGGAGTGTGATCTAGTTATATCACACCATGTGACCCATGGTAAGGTCTTATCTTGGCTAGTAGAGTGGGCATGTCCTCTACCATTTATAGCTATGAGATGTTATTTGATTTTTATAAATGTTTTGATTTGATAGGGTCATGTGCTCATATTACTCCATGATTTGAGTAGGGAATCCCAATAAAGTGGGAAGTAATACATGTGGTGGGGGTGGCCTGTTGACCTCTTAGCTTTTATTAGATGCTCCTTGGGTAGTACGCCTTTTGGCATGACACAACTAAAGAATCTTTGTTTTTATCACTTTTCCTAGTTGGATGGGGCTATCATCCAAAAAATCTAGGTTTCTAGTTGTTTCTAACTGGTTACTCCTTGAACTAGTGGAAAATCTCTTCCAATTATATATTCAAGAGGAGTTTGGGGTTCATTCACTACCATTGAGTGCTAGGAGTAGAAAGGAGAGAGTTCTACAAGTCTTTAAGCTCTACAAGTCTTTAAGCTATACAAGTCTTAAGATAGGTTTGTTAAGTATTGGTTCAAACAACTACCTGGCTCACGGTTAAATAGTTTTCAAATTGTTTGGCCTTCTATGTTATGCATAAACTATGAAACCAATGTATGTTAGATTCTAATTGTTGATCTTAAAGAGTCGATAGGATTATGATTATGTACGGTTAGAATCTTTTTGGACTTCACTGATTATGTAATGTTGTTCTATGTTATATAAATATATTTTATTCAATTGATCTTACTGGTATTAGAGCCTAGTTTGCCTATTCAATATATATTATTGGTCATCTTGTCATCTTTAATTCTTTGTTCTAGCTTATAGGGAAATCATACTGCTCTTTTGAAAATATGTTTAAAGTTGATTGGAATACTAGCTTTCCTTTTTCATAAGCTCAGGGAACCAACTGTGTCTAAAGTTCCTCTCGACTTCTTTGGCCTAACAATCTATTAGAGCTAGTTCTTGAATATACAAGAGATACCTAGAGTTGAGGCATTGAGACAAGGTGTCATTTAAGTCATTTTTCCTAATAACCCCTATCCAAAAATTTGTTTGTTAGAGGAAACCTTAGAAGTTACCAACCAAACAACTACTAGGTGGTAACAAGGATAAGTTCTCTGAAGAAGAGTTGCATATTCTAAGCGTTATGGACCAAGTAAGTGAAAGTTCCATTCCTTTTTCAGATTTGATGGATAAATCAAAATTTAGAAATAGACAAGAGGATGAACATGATCTAAGCCAATATATTTCTCTTGAATCCATAAATGCAAACTTGGAACTCCCTAGATTAGATTTGTCTGAAGTCTATAAGATGAATTTATTCAAACAAAGGTTTCAGACTAAAGTCTCTTTCAAACAATTTACTCTTAAAGGTTTGATGTTAGGAAATATTGAGTTTAATTAGTTTAATATACTAGCTAAGGAATATTTTAAGACATTTTATAAAAAAGGCTATCATTTTGTACACATCATCCAGTTAGAATGGGCAATAGTACCTCTTTTTAGGCATGTCCTGGATGTTCCTATTTTATTACTTTAATAAGAAATATCATCAGTGGAGTAGGTAATGATATAAGATATAGAATCCAGAGTCTAATTGGAAGGCTCCACAGATGGGCATAAACTCAACTTATCTTTGGGAAGATTGAGGAAGAAGGCATGGACCTTGTAATTGCGAACCTAGATGGTACCATAAAAGGATGGTGGTTATCCCTCATAGAAGACCAAAGTGTTGTGGCAATATCTATGGTACCTAACTTTACTGAAGTAGTTATGCATGAGTATACTGGAGACATGGTAAATGTTGATGATATTGAATACAATAAATTATTCAGGATGAAGATTTATAACATGCAATATTGGGATAGATTCAAGTGTGATTTTGCTCTTTTGGCAAGAAAAATAAAATAGAGCCAAAAGACTAAATATAAACACATGTTTATTAATTCACTTCCTAGTGAAATCTCAGATGAAGTATTGGCCTACATAACAACCAAAAAGGAAGCCACGACTTGAGAAATAACCATAGTTGTAAAAATGACCTTAGGTCAAATTATCCAGTCTATAAAAAAATATCTTTACAATCAATGTAAGGATAAAGCTATGGCCAAATTGCTTAAAAAATAAATGAAAAACATTGATAATAGAACCTAAAAAAATAGTGGATATAGTGCACCATGCTATTATGGTTCTGATAATTCTCATTGTAAATGCCACAAAGAAAAGAACAGATCCAAAAAATGGAAAACTAGAGACAATCCCAAGTATAAGAGGAGGTTCTCTAAAAGAAAAACTTATGTTAAGCCAAAAATAACCATCTCAAGAAAATGACCTATAAAATGTTATATATGTGGTTAAGAAGGTCATATAGCTTTTAAGTGCCCAAATAAGAAAAAGGTATCCTAAAAAGATGAAATAGATTAGAGCTATAATTCTTAATGAAGAAATGCAAGTTATTTATGAATTCAGCTTAGATGATGATGTCTATTCAATACCCATTGAAAATGATATTTCTTCTAGTGATAATGAAAATCAAGTAAATCAATTTGAAGAACTGTCTTCTTTTGATAACTCTGAGACTAAACTCTACTATTGTAATATGATGTCTAGATTTGATCCTGAAGCCCGAATGCAACATCTAGAATATCTACTTTAGAATCATAAGTTCCATCTTCATCTCATCCCTATCTATCAAGAGGAGCTTACCTAATTACGCAGCATGCATGTTGACCCTAAGGGAAAAACACTACAATAGGTTGACTTCCATGACAACCCAATGTTATATGTAGAATAAGAATGGAATATAAAACCAAAAGCTAAGCCTAAGAATCCAAGCACAAAGAGCCTGATGAAATAGCAAAAGCCTCCTGTTGAAATCCTCAGAGCTATAAAATCAAAAATAGAATCTAATTCTCAAGATATTAATGAATTAATAAAATGTTCTAAAGATTCTATAGAATAAAATAGCCCTGAAGAAGTTCCTCCTAACCAAGGATGTTTATATGCCAAATAGCCAAAGGAAATCATTATCTCAGTAAACATCATTGATTCAAACAATGGCTTATTAACATGATATTGTTTAATTGATACTGGAGAAAATATGAGTATTGCAAAGCATGGAGCTATCCTAGAGTACCTATGGCAAGATGCTTTATTAGATTTTATTGTTGTCAATGGGTCAAGGACTACTATAAATAAAGTTGATCCTAGGGTACTACTTAAAGCAAATGGCAATAAGGCATATGTAAAATTATGGATGTTCGATAAGATGCCGATGAATATTATTTTAGGAATGAACTTCTTGAATCAATTTATGTCTTATACTATTTATAACAAATACTTGTCTTTGAGCTTCTTTGGTAATGAACACCAAATTCCTATAAAAACCCATGCAATTGTAAGAATCGCCTCAAGACCCCATGAAGAAGAAGATAGAAAATTACAGATGAAGATTTTCAAGACAATACAAGATTTTGAAAAGAAAAAAGATATCTTGAATACTCTCATAAAAAAGATCAAAGGATTTTGTGATAATGATCCCAGAAGGTTTTGGGATAAGTGTGAATATACTATTTCTCTTGATCTGAAAACTAGCATTGATCATACCTGAGGTATAAAATCTAACACTATCCCTTTCTTCCCTTCTCAAGTTAAAATAGGAGAAGAAGAGATCAAAGAATTATTGTAGAAGAATTTGATATAGAAAATCCATAGTGAATGGGCTTCTTTTGTATTCTATGTGAATAAACACTCAAAACAAAAAAGGGGGAAAATGAGACTAGTAATAAAGTATAAAAATTTCAATGATTGGCTTATACATGTCAGAAATCCAATTCCTAAGAAGACTATTCTTATCAACAAGATGAAAGAATGTTGTGTTTTTTCTAAGTTTGATTTAAAAAGTGGATTTTGGTAAATTGTAGTATAACCTAAAGATACTTATAAAAAAGCACATTGTCTTACCAGTCTTAGATAGAGATTATGAGTGGAAGGTTACGCCTTTCAGCCTAAAAAATGCTCCCTTTGAATTAAAAAAAATGATGGATAGAATCTATGGCCATACTAAGCATTTTGATATTTATATTAATGATATATTAGTTCTTTCAAAATATTTAAATAGTCATCTTATAAATTTGAAAGAATTTGCTGATGTTTGTAAATAGAATGGGTTGGTTTTAAGTGATAAGAAAATGGAGATAGGTAAAACAAAGATTGAATTTCTTGGGTTAAATATATGTCAAATAAGATTGCATTACAACCCCATATTTTGTAGTCTTTAGAAAGATTCCCAAATGAAATAAAAGACAAAACCCAATTACAAAGATTCTTTGGATCTCTAAATTATTGCTCTTCTTTCTATAAAGATCAGGCCAAAGATAGGAAAATAATACAAAAAAGGTTAAGAAAAGACTCAAGCCCATGGACTACTAAAATGACACAGGCAATCAAAAGAATCAAGGAAAAAGTTAAAGGACTACCAAATCTCAAATTGCCAGGAGAAGGTTTAATGATTTTGGAAATAGATGCTTCAAATGAAGCATATGGCAAAATAATTTTGGAAAAAACTAAAGATGGTAGAGAAGAAGTATGTTATTATTATAGTGGAAAATGGAACCCAAATCAAAAGAATTACCATTTCACTGAGAAAGACCTATTAGCAGCCAAACTATACATGTTCAAACTAAATATCTCTTTGCTCCCAAAGAAATTCCTCTTAAGGACATATCTATTATATTTTGAATCTATCATTAGAAAACCTCACACCCAACAAGTTAGAAACTAAATAATGACTAGATGGGAAATATGGTTTTCTAACTTTAAGTTTGATGTTTAATACAAGAAAGGAGCTACTAATTATTTAGCTGATTTGATCTCCAGAGAAGGATCAAAGTGGTATTCTCATAAATTTTGTACTAATCATGTTTTTTTGTTTCAAGGTGATGAAGGATCTAATAATTTTGATTATGATATTGTTCTAGAAAATCTTACTTAGCAAGAGAAAGAAAGAATGGCTTCTTATCCCTATAGAGATCTAAATCAAAGAACCTCCTGGGCTTTTTATTGAAAATATTTTGTCAAAATATTTCTTAGTTAATGCCTACAGGAACTTTCCTAATTCTGATGGAAGAAATTAGACTAGATTATGTGACATGGATCACATAAATATCAAGATACTTGGTGGACAATTGTCACTCGTAGAGTTTTGGCTAATAAAAACAAAGGCAATTTTTAATGGAGAAGTCTATATTCGTATGAGCACCAATCTGCTTACAAGGAGCTTTCATGACAAACCAATTGATGTACCATATGATCAATGGGAAAAGTTAACTTGGGATAAATTGCTTAAAGAATATGCACCAACCACTTTAAGCCCTTGGTGCAAGATTCTTATCATTCATGAAGAATTAGGTGTTTATGATACTAATATGTTGTTCAAATTTATTGGAGATCACCTGTATGATAAAATAGAATTTAAGTTCTATTTCAAAGATTATATATATAACCACGAGAATAATAAAATCAGATATACATTTCAAAGAAAGTCTTGTAAACTTCCAGAAGATGCTGATACCATATTAAGTAATGAATTTCTTGTGGCAAATCCTAGGCACCCTGATAAAATTGAAATATTAATCCTTGATCTTCATGAATCACATGCATACTCATAGGATGACTATGTCCATGACACTTATCATAGGTATAAAGATTCAGATGACATAAGCATTGACATGTCTGTTGAAAGCCCTTATGGGAGTCCCTAGCAAGAAGCATGGATGGGCCCTTTCAAGATTTGTTCGATGTCCCTTTAATATGGTGATGTAGATGATTTAACTATAAAAGCAAATCCTGGAGTGTGATCCATCTATATCACACCATATGACCCATCATAAGGTCTTGTATTGGCTAGTAGAGTGGCCTGTCTTCTACTGTTTAAAGCTATGAGATGTTGTTTAATTTTTATAAAGGTTTTGATTTGATATGAGCATGTAATCATATTATTCCATGATTTGAGTAGGGAATCCCAATAAAGTAGGAAGTAGCACATCTAGTGGGGGTGGCTTGTCAACCTCTTAACTTTTATTAGATGCTCCCTGGGTAGTACATCTTTTGGTGTGACACGACTAAAGAATATTTACTTTTGTCACTTTGCCTAGTTGGATGGCATTGTCATCTAACCAACCTAGGTTTCTAGTTGTTTCTAACCAGTTACTCCTTAAACTAGTATAAACACTCTCCCAATTCTTTATTTAAGAAGAGTTTGGGGTTCATTCACGACCATCAAGTGCTAAGAGTAGAAAGGAGAAAGCTATGCAAGTCTTTAAGATCTACAAGTCTTAAGATATGTCTATTAAGTGTTGGTTCAGATAGCTACATAGCTCAAGGTTTAATAGTTTTCAAACTATTTAACCTTCTAGGCTGTGCATAGCCTATGAAACCAATGTATGTTATTTTTCAATTATTGATCCTAAAGAGTCAGCATGATTATGACTATGTATGGTTAGAATCTTGTTGGACTTCATCAACTATGTAATGTTTTTCTATGTTATATAAATATTTTTTTCAATCATTCTTGTTGGTATTAGACCTTAGTTTACCTATTCAATATATATTATTGGTCATCTTTTCATCTTTAATTCTTTGTTCTAGCCTATAGGGAAATCATACCGCTCTTTTGACAATCTATTTAAAGTTTATTGGAATACTAGCTTTTCTTGTTCATAAGCTTAGGGAACCTACTATGTTTGAAGTTCCTTGAGACTTCTTTGGCCCAACAATTTATCAAAGCTAGTTATTGAATATAAGCAAGATACCTGGAGTTGAGGCATTGAGACAAAGTGTCATTTAAGCCATTTTTCCTAATAACACCTATTCAAAGAATTATCTATTGGAGGAGGCCCTAGAAGTTACCAACCGAATGAGCACTAGGTGATAGCAAGGATAAGTTCTCTCGAGAAGATTTGTGTCTTCTAAGCATTAGAGACTAAGTACGTGAAAGTTTTGTTCCTTTTTCAGATTTGATTGAGAAATCAGAAGTTAGAAATAGACAAGAGGATGAACATGATCTAAGCCGATATATTTCTCCTAAATCTATAAATACAAACTGGGAACTCCCTAGATTAGATTTGTCTGAAGTCTATAAGATGAATTTATTCTAACAAAAGTTTCAGACTGAAGTCTCTTTCAATCAATTTACTCTTAAAGGTTTGGTGTTAGGAAATATTGAGGGTAATTGGTTCAATATACTAGCTAAGAAACATTTTAAGACATTTTATAAAAAAGGCTATCATTTTATACATATTAACTAGTTAGAATGGGAAATAGTACCTCTATTCAGGCAAAGACTAGATGTTCCTATTTTATTTGTTCTTGTTGACAGTAGGCTACAAAACATTTTCCAAGCTATGCTTGGTGTAATCTATGATAATTTCCATGATGGCAAAGTTAATTTTTGGGTTTATCCTAATTTTATGGCTAACCTAGAGGATCCTACTGTTCCTAAAATGCTTAAATGTAATTTATAGTTTAAGAACCTTGACATGGATCCTAGATCTATTCCCTTTAGTATAGTTACCTAATGGGTCTTTCGATACTATAAGTATCATTTGGTACCCTCCAATTATACTAAAAAATCCCCAGCCAGTATGGTGATGGTACCTAGAATAAAGACCACATGAGACCAGGTCAATATCAGTCAAATAAACTTTGATACAATATCCTTACCCAAAGAATGGATGACTAGCTGTAACAAGTGTATCTATAGACCACCTAAGGAAAAAACCAAGTAGACTCCTATGCTAACTTATCTTCCTACAAAAGAATATTTTGGAAGATATAAAATCTCCCTAGTGGAAGAAAAAAAAGAGACCCCAACAAGGAGAATGCCCTAAAGAGAGAAAACTCAAAAGGTCTCAGTCCATGAAGAAATCCTCTATAACTAATTTAGATATCCTCAAAACCATAAGATTTCCAAGCTAAAAATATGATGATTCTAAATCAGATTGGTCAGAATACCATAGTTTTCCTAATGAACATAATTCTTATGTAAACCTAGCTGAAAATCATTTTGAAAACCATCCTAATTACGATGCATGTATAACTTATACCTAGAGAATGCAGAATGCTCTGCATATTAATATGTTTAGAGGAGAGCCAATTGAAGAAAGAAAATCTCTTTCAAGAGAAGATGAGTTGAAAATCTCAACTACTTTAGAAAAAGAAGTAAATGGGGTAGATGTCAAATACAATGTTCTAGAAAATATGGGAAGATTTCCCCCAAGGAAATTCTATGTAAAAGTCACATCAAATGGCTAATTTGTTATGCAACATGACCCAATAGAAGTAGTAGGTAGGGGAAACATAACTCTACTACAAGAAAGCAACTAAACTAGTGTAATTTAGCTTTAACTGAGTTAGGAAAAAATATTGATGAACTTTATGTGGAAATTACTCAAATGAGAAGCTTTCTAGATCAAAATGTAGGAACACTGGTTAGGAAACCATTAGCCCAAACATAGGGCCTAACTCAACTAGTCAATACTAGTGATAGGATTCAAGGTGAGATAAATGCAACCAAAGTTGGCCTGGTTGAGTTAAATAAAGGTCAAGATAAACAAATAGTAATGTTAGATGAAGCCACTGGCATAGTAAAACATCTGAAATAAGTCCATTCGAAGCAAAAGCTAGACCTCTCTCTTGAGGCTACAAAGCTTGATAAAAGAAGATCTCAAGAAGTAGATTATGACAATACATAAGGCTATGATATGCTTAAAGTAATCTACATAGGAATGGTGGACCTTTGAAGTATTAATACAAATATAAATTTGCAAACTAGAGAAATGGAAGTTAGCCTTGAAAAAATAGAAAAAGTTGTCATAAAAATAAATGACCAACAGAGTTTAGAGCAGAGAAAACTGAAAAGAAAATTCAAGAACTTCAAGAAAAGGTTGATATCTTGGTAGGATCATCCTCACTTATTTTGATTCAAATACATGCATTATAGGAAAACATGTAAAGATCTTATAAAACAAACCCTCTAATTATGGTAAAAATAGGAGAAGGCACCCCTTCTAAGATCATCTCATTAAGACAACATACTATAGAGTAAGTGTCTGATCATGCTAAACAAATCAGACAATTAAGATCCTTTATAAACATTAAGTCATTAAGCATAAGTGATTTGTTGAATTTTTTTGATGATACCTACAAAAGGCTTGAAAGGCTTAATAAAAATACTAAAATTTTCAAAGAACTAGTCAAGTTGTCTAAAGATACAAACCAAAAAAATAATATTGAATAAAATATCACTACCACCTACCAATATTTCAATGAACTTAGTGAATTAGATTGAAACCCTGATAATCCAAAAGTCTTAGATCCCTTGGATGCTTCACAGGATTGGATTGAGTCCTTGCTCGCCAGCTTGAAAGGTTTTCAAGAGGAAAATGTTGTACTTATCAGTACACCTAGATGGTTGGAAGAAGTATACTCCTCCAACACTGAGTCATCTAGTTTGTCTACAGTCATGCCTAGGATTATATCAACATTTTCCTAAGGAAATTTTGGCAGTGTTGAATCCCTTAATTACGATATCCAATGAAATCAAGGAAGATATCTAGATGATCTAACTTAGGTTCCTGTACTTCCATATTCACTCAATATTGATGGTTGGTGTGGAATAGGTAATGATATAAGATATAGAATCTAGAGTCTAACTAAAAGGCTCCATAGATGGGTATAAACTCAACAACTTGTATTTGGAAAGACTGAGGAAGAAGGCATGGACCTTATAATTGCTAACCTAGATGGTAGCATAAAAGGATGGTGGATATTCCTTACAGAAGACCAAAGGGTTGTGGCAGGATCCACGATAGCTAACTTTACTGAAGTAGTTATCCATGAGTATGCTGGAGACATGGTAAATGCTGAGGCTATTGAATATAATAAATTGTTCAGGGTGAAGCTTTATAACATGAAATATTGGGACATATTTAAGTGTGATTTTGCTCTTTTGGTAAGAAAAACAAAATAGAGACAAAAGATTAAAACTAAACATGTTTATTAATGCACTTCCTAGCAAAATATCAGATGGAGTATTGGCCTACATAGCAACCAAAAAGGAAGCCACGACTGGAGAAACAACCATAGTTGCAAAAATGACCTTAGGTCAAATTATCCAATATATATAAGACTATATTTACAATCAATGTAAGGATGAAGATGCAGCCAAATTGCTTAAAAAGCAAATGAAAACCATTGATAATAGTATCTAAAAAAATAGTGGATATAGTGCACCAGTTTATTATGGTTCTGAGAATTCTCATTGTAAATGCCATAAAGAAAAGAGCAGATCCCAAAAAGGGAAAACTAGAGACAAGCCCAAGTATAAGAGGAGGTTTTCTAGAAGAAAAACTTAGGTTAAGCCAAAAAGAACCATCTCAGGAAAAAGACCTATAAAATGTGATATTTGTGGTCAAGAAGGTCATATAGCTCCTAAGTTCCCAAATAAGAAAAGGTATCCTAAAAAGATGAAAAAGATTAGAGCTATACTTCCTAATGAAGAAATGCAAGTTATAATTGCTAACCTAGATAGTAGCATAAAAGGATGGTGGTTATCCCTTATAGAAGACCAAAGGGTTGTGGCAGGATCCATAGTAGCTGACTTTACTAAAGCAGTTATCTATGAGTATGCTGGAGACATGGTAAATGTTGATGCTATTGAATACAATAAATTATTTAGGATGAAGCTTTAGAACATGAAATACTGGGATAGATTCTAGTGTGATTTTGCTCTTTTGGAAAGAAAAACAAAATAGAGCCAAAATATTGAAACTAAACACATGTTTATTAATGCACTTCCTAAAAAAATCTCAAATGGAGTATTGGCCTGCATAGCAACCAAAAAGGAAGCTATGACCAGAGAAATAACCACAGTTGCAAAAATGACCTTAGTTAAAATTATCCAATCTATAGATGAATATATTTACAATCAATGTAAGGATAAAGCTGCGTCCAAATTGATTAAAAAAATAAATGAAAACCATTGATAATAGTATCTAAAAAAATAATAGATATAGTGCACCAGGCTATTATGGTTCTGAGAATTCTCATTGTAAATGCCACAAAGAAAAGAGCAGATCCCAAAAATGGAAAACTGGAGACAAGCCCAAGTATAAGAGGAGGCTCTCTAAAAGAAAAACTTATGTTAAGCCAAAAAGAACCATCTCAGGAAAATGACCTATAAAATGTTATATTTGTAGTCAAGAAGGTCATATAGCTCCTAAGTGCCCAAATAATAAAAGGTATCCTAAAAAGATGAAAAATATTAGAGTTATACTTCCTAATAAAGAAATGCAAGTTATTTCTGAATTCAGATTAGATGATGATTTTATTCAATGCCCACTGAAAATGATATTTCTAGTGAAAATGAAAATCAAGTAAATCAATTTGAAGAACTGTCTTCTTCTAATAACTCTAAGACTGAACTCTACTATTGTAATATGATGTATGGATTTGATCTCGAAGCTTGAATGAAACATCTAGAATATCTACTCTAGAATCATAAGCTCCCTTTTCATCTCATCCCTATCTATCAAGTTGAGCTTACGCAATTACACAACATGCATGGTGACCCTAAGGGCAAAAAACTACAACAGGTTAACTTTCATGACAACCCAATTTTATATGCACAACAGGAATGGAATAGAAAACAAAAAGCTAAGCCTAAGAATCCAAGCACAAAGAGCCTGATAAAATACCAAAAGCCTCATGTTGAAATCCTCAGAGCTATAAAATAAAAAATAGAATATGCTTCTCAAGATATTAATGAATTAATAAAATTTTCTGAAGATTCTATAGAATAAAATATCCCTAAAAAAGTTCCTCCTAACCAAGGATGTTTCTATGCCAGAGAACAAAAAGAAATCATTATCTCAATAAACATCATTTATTCAAACAATGGCTTATTAACCCTATATTATTTAATCGATACTGGAATAAATATGAGTATTGAAAAGCATGGAGCTATCCCAGAGTACCTATGGCAAGATGCTTCATTAGATTTTGTTGCTGTCAATGGGTCAAGGACTACTATAAATAAAGTTGCTCCTGTTGAAGATTTACCTCCCAAGGAAGGAAAACTATTGAACTCAACTTTTTTTAGCTATGTAGTCTTCAAAACAATCACCTACAAGCAAGAAACAATGAGAAAACAAGAAAAAAGACTTAAAATTTCACATATGCAGTGTTAACCAACTTCCATACATCTCACTACACTTATTGTCCCTGATCTCTCATGACATCACCGACAACTCTCTAAGCTAAGTGGGCTTAACCTTAGAGGAAAATCTATGATTAAGCGCATTTGAGTTGGAGTAGTACTGGGATGGGTGACCTCCCAGGAAGGCCCAATGCTTCACCCCTGTAAGCATCACCTAGATGCAATGAGTGTTAAGTGGACCATTCATTCTCATGAGAGATAAGTTCATGTGAACCACTACTCATGAAACATGGGTCAATGAGTTTGACTCGAAAACTACACAATTGAATCCTGATAGTAATATCATAATTTAAATCACTATGGAAAATACCTCTTATTTATCAATATAATATTGTTACAAGTCTACATTGAATTTAGTCTAAGGTTGCATTTTCGTTTCTGTAAGCCATGTTTTATTATCAAGTTGTGCCTCCTAATTAATTTTTTACTTGAACCAACATCCTTAAAGTTACGTAGCAAATTTATTCTCGTGCCTGCATTTTGTTCACCAAACCATGTGTTGTCTTTTGTGAAGTGTGTAAAAATTGAATAGAATTGAGTCAAAATTTTATAACCATGTGTGTGTGGTGTTTTAAACCATGCATTCTATATAAGGTTGAATCAATTTCTTTAATGGCAATAGCGTTTCACTTTAATAGCCTTGCATCTTAACTCATAAGTTATGTCATATTTTGATGTCCTATGTTGAATTAGTTTTTTAATGAATTAGTTTTTTAATGTTGACTAGCGTCATAGTGTTTAGTTTAAGCTAGCATCCTATTAACTAGTTTGTAAGTATGTTATGATCCCCCCGGGGGGGGGGGGGGGGGGGGGGGGGTTGCTGTGTTTAGTTTAAGCTAGCATCCTATTAACTAGTTTGTAAGTATGTTATGATCCACGTGGGGGTGCTGTGTTTAGTTTAAGCTAGCATCCTATTAACTAGTTTGTAAGTATGTTATGATCCATGTCCTCCTTATTTACAACTATGTAGTATCTTACAATACACAATTTCCATCGAATATAACCTATGTTGTAATTAAACTACATCCTTGCATCTTACCTCGTAACCTGTATGAGAATTAATAGATGATGCGTTATGTATATAGAAGTTATGTTTGGATTTTGTCAGGCCTATTTTTGGATTTATTTAAGTATGCGTTAAATCATAAAAACATTTGCATTGAAATTGTAGAGGGCAACATTTTGTATTCATTGCATGTGTTATTCTTAAAAGCCCTGCATTTTAAACCCTATATTTTGGTTTAATAAAGCCTGTGTTTTATACATTTATGGGGCAACGTATATTCTATATAGGTGTTATGTTATTATTTAATGGCAGCGTTGTATTTTCTCTAGCCTGCGAATTATACTAAATGTTGCATCTTATTTTATAAAAGGCTTCTTGTATATATATTGTGTCTGTGTAATATTTTGGCTAGACCTATGTTTTAATTCATAGAGACTTAGTTTATTTTAAATAATACTACGTCCCACATAATAGCCAAGTCATTTAGTGAAATGCCAAATTATATCTTGCATAGTTAAGGGTTAGTTCGAAGGGTAATTGCTTAAATTGAATGGAAACATATTTAAACAAAACCATGGTATACTTAATTGAAAATTGAACCTAGTCAAATGAAACCAATAATATTACTTTTAATGAAGTAGAGTTACAAGTTTAATGTAAATATTAAGGGTTGATCATATAGATACCATGAAAATCAATTAGGTAAGTACATTTAAATCTATTTAGGTAAACTTAGTTTACATTATGATTTAATTAGGTTGGGAAACTTTCAAAATGATAAACAATTAATGCTTTAAATTGGTTAATAAGGGCAAGTTGTATTAGCTAGTTTATTACTTGAGGAATTATATACTTTGTTTAAATGATAGGTTACTTTTGCTTGCATATATTGTGAGAATTAATATAAAAACATTCCTGAATGGTATGTCTTATTATGACTATACTCGGTTATATATAGTTTTATAAAGAAATTTTAGTACATTTTAGATTATGATCTTGTTTGCAAATGTATTTTTGTCAAAAGTGTTATTGTTGTATTAAGTAGCAAGTATTCAAATTCAGTATGTATTAATAGATAAAATATCAGAATAAGATTGTTCTATTCCTAGTGTAGGAGAAAATCTATATGAATGTTGGAAATATATATACTATGTTATAAATGTTTATTTTGGAGATCGTAATGATAATACTAATAGGTAGTGAGACGGATTTCACTAGCCTAGGTAGTACCACCAATAGATAATTTGATCAAGTGGTGTGTTATGAAATTGATAGATTTAAATAATTGTATATTAGTTGAAAACTTTGGCCAACGTAATGTTATAAGTATATTATCATTTCATATGTTTGATTTGTATGTTGTGAGATATCATGTTAGAAGGGATTTATCTATGGTACATTGCATTTTTTAAAAAGAAAATCTTACATTCACATGGGGTACTAACACATCTCTCTAAATTCTTGCACCATTCTATCTACCTATCCATGAAGGGAGGACCATTTCCTAATAGGAGATTGTGTAGGGGATCATTGGTTTATGGTTGGTGTGGTAAATCAATCAGATGATGCTCTCCCTCCCCACTGCAGTACTACTTGAAGATGACACTTGAGATTATTAGTGATACATGAGTTGACATAACTCAAGCTCTAGAGATCTTGGTATTTGTTATTTTATTATGATATATACTTGAAGGAATGTATTTGTATCATGTCTTTATATATTTAAATGATAGTTACTATATTGTGAGACCAATCATCACTATGTCTTATGGTATTTACTTTCCTTAGAGTTGTATAAGAATAATATTATATGCATTATTTGAATTAGAAGTACTATTGTTCTTAGTTATGATTTAGTTATGTTGTATTGATTAATTCTGTTATATGAATGTTAAGATAATTGTTTAATTGTTTTTTAAAAAATATTGTATTTTTTAAGTACAACTTAAGAGGTTGTAACATGTGGTACCAGAGCTTAGGCTCAAACTCAAAGACTGAATGAGTCCACTAACATTTTCATATTTTTATTTTCGATTGAGAAATAAAATGGTGCAAACAAGATCATCGCATAAGGGTCAGGTTCATATGTCTATGACAACAACCCTCCCATTGATCCCAATCTGATTGCCAATGAGCACTCAAAAAAGTTGGATTAGATCCTTGTAGCCATGAATGATACTAGAGATCAAATTACAACCCTAAAAAAAGAAGTTCATGGCCAAGGCAAGGAAAAATGTCAAGAAGTACCTGTTGAGCACGCTACTAAGTAGGAAAACATGTAGGATGTGAGAGCTTAGTTGGTTGTAGAACTATCTAGGAACATAAAAAATGTGAATCCACCTTATTTTGATGCAACTATTATAAGTGATGAAGTTGAAGCATGGTTGACAGAGATATAGAAGTATTTCAAGATTCAAAACTAATTAGAAGTCACCAAAGCATCTTGGGGAGCTTACCAATTGGCTAGTGAGACAACTACTTGTTGGGCCAATAAAAAGATGGAAATGGACCTTAACTCCATCACCACAATTTGGGAGCATTTTGTGACATTGTTTAGGTCTCATTAGTTGACATAGCTTTAATTTGATCAAAAGCTCATAGATTTCCAAAATTTAAAATAGGGAGACTCATTGATGAATGAGTATTAGGAGCAGTTTACCAAACTTTTAAAGTACGTACTGTAGTAACAAGTAGATGAGAGGTATAGAATCATGAATTTTATCATGTGACTAAAACCCCAAATCAGTGGCAAGGTAGATGTGCATGGCACTCCCACCATGGACTAGGTTTTGAAATAGGAATAGAAGTTGAAGTCTCTTACTCAGGACAGGGAAAAGATCATGAAAAAGTTTAGGAATTCTAAGCCAACATTCAAGAGGAACTAAAAGCAAAGGAAAGTAAAATTCTAGGGCCAACCCAATAATCAAAATGCCAAATTCAACAAGGGATTTAGTAATAAGAAATCAAGTAATGGCTCTAAGGGAAACTTTTAGGAAAACACTCAAATTGACAAAAAAGGTCCATTAGGTGGTTGTTTCAATTTGGATGAAATCATTATGCTTGTGAATGTCCTCAGAAAAAGTAAAAGAACAAGGGTCCTAATCCTCAGTAGGGAAATTTTCAATAGTGTATTCATGTATTAATTGATAATCGACAAGTAGAATTTCAAGTAACACCCATAGAACTATCAGATATTTTATTTAGACATCCAATTTCTATTATAATAGATACATGGGCTACTAAATGTTTTATAGCTCCTATAATTCTTAGCAAATTCTCTAGAAAATCTAGATATATGGTAAATGTATGGTCAGTAAAATATAGGAATGACTTAAAAATCATGGCTAATTAGTGTCTAGTTGAGGTAATAATTGAGTTACTTTAATTTTTAGCCATAGTAGATTTATATGTAGCACCACTAGGGTCATATGACATGATCATAGGAGTCAATTAGCTTGATAAACATAAGGCCAAAGTTGAATTTTGTTTTCAAAAAAGTTGAGTGTCAAGATGATTTTGGAAATTAGACACAAATTTAGAGAGAAAAATTTGAGGCTCAGATAAATTTATACAATGCAATTCAAGAGGGCTCAAGCAAAAAGGTACCACATAATTATCATCAAGACAAATGAGAAGGAGGAACCTATGAAACTGTCTCTAGAAGATTATGTATTTCTTAAAGATTTCCATGATGTGTTTCTAGAAGAATTACCAGGTTTACCTCTTAAACATGAGTTTAATTTATCTATTGACATCATACCTAGATCAGAACCATAATGTAAGGCACCATATAGGATGACAACCACTAATTTAGTTGAATTGAAAGCCCAACTCTAGTAACTATTGTCAAAAGGGTTGATTAGGCCTAGTGTGTCACCATAAGGTGTGCTAGTTATTTTTGTGAAAAAGAAGGATGGTGCCCTTTGACTCTACATCGATTACAAAATGTTAAACAATGCCACAATCAAAGATAGGTAACTTATATCTCATATGGATGATCTTTTTGATAAAATACATAGAGAAACGATATTTTTAAATATTGATCTTAGAGCAGGATACCATCAGTTGAAGATTCAGGATGAGAATATTTTAAAAATAGCTTTCAAGAATCGTTATGGGCATTATGAGTTCATGGTGTTACATTTTGGGTTGACCAACGCACCAATAATATTCATAAATCTCATGAACATGTTTAGAGACTATTTATATCACTTTGTCTTAGTGTTTTTGGATGGCATTCTTGTATATTCTAAGAATGAAGAGGATCACCTACAACATGTAGAATTGGTTCTATAACAGTTTTAGAAGCTTAAAATGTATAGAAAGTTGTCTAAGTGTGCATTCTTCTAAGAGAGACTATAATATCTAGGACATATTATTTATGTAAATGGTATTTCTGTAGATCCAGCTAAGATAAAGTCCATTATAGAATGGCCAACACCTAGAAATGTGTAT
This sequence comes from Torreya grandis, assembly GCA_037957365.1. Classification (NCBI taxonomy): domain Eukaryota; kingdom Viridiplantae; phylum Streptophyta; class Pinopsida; order Cupressales; family Taxaceae; genus Torreya; species Torreya grandis. The sequence goes on from JARHVA010000389.1 coordinate 2,266,141, forward strand.
GAGGTAAGGAGCTTCATGGGGTTAGCAGGCTCTTATAAGAAGCTCATTCTGAAATTTTCTAAGATAGCTAATCCAATTACCTCCTTGAAACGAAAAAATCAAAAATTTGTCTAGTCAAAAAAATGTGAAGTAATTTTTCAAGAGTTGAAAAGAAGGCTTACTTCAACATCAATGTTCAAAGTTTATGATCCCAATGGTTAATTTTTAGTGATCATAGATGCTTCAAGAGAGGGTTTACGCAGACTCCTTATGTAGGGTGATGTAGTAGTGGATTTTGAAGTGAGAAATTTGAAAACTCATTAGTTTAATTATACCCCTCATGATCTTGAAATGGTAGCAATCATTCATGCTTTGCAAGTTTGGTGACACTATTTACTGAGAAAAGTATTTGAGCTCAAGACTGATAGCTTGGGTCTCAAATATGTCTTCACCCAAAAAAATCTTAATGCTCGTCAGAGATGTTGGATAGAGTTTATTTCTAAATATGATTTTGTTATCAACTACATCAAAGGTAAAGAGAATAGAGTAGTTGATACTTTGAGTCGTAGAAGGTACATAGCACCTGAGTAATTTTAGAGATAAGTGGTTAAGTTCTCACCAAGAGATGAATACTATGAGAAAGTCAAAAAATCATTGTCTGATAATACTCAAGATCCTTAATATAGAAGATTTAGTTTTGAGAGTGACGGTCTTCTACATTTCAATGGGAGTATGTATGTTCTAGATCGAGAGAATCTATGGAGTACAATGTTGAAAGAGTTACGAAATGCCCCATATTCAAGACATCCAAGAGTAACAAAACTCATGACATATATTAGACCTTCGTATTTATGGAAGGGAATCAAGAATCATGTGGTAAAATTTTGTGTCACATTTCCTAGAATGTTAGTGAGTTAAAGTCAAACATATGCACCAAATTAGATTATTACATCTGCATGATATACTAGAGTGGAAGTGGTAGGCAATCAGTATGGACTTTATCCAAAGTTTAATGATTTCATGGAATAGACACGATATGATCTTTGTATTTATGGATAAATTAACCAAAGTGGCTTATTCTATACTATACAACTTGACAGATGATGCACCTACCCTTGTAAAAAGGTTCATAAAAGAAATGTATATGTTTCATGAATTTACAGAGAAGATCATTTTTTATTGTGATCCAAAGATGACTTCTAGATTTTGGATAACTCTAAACTCATCTTTGGGTACTTAATTAAATTCTAGAACTGCATATCATCCAAAAATTTATAGTTAGACTAAGCAAGTGAATTAGGTTTTAGAGGATCTTCTACATATGTATTACATGGATCAATAATGTAAATGAAAAGATTACATTCTATTGGTACATTTTGCATACAACTCATATCATTTAGCATTGAATATACTCCTTTTGCAGCACTATATAGAAGGTGCAAGACAACAATCAGTTGAGACAGGTTAGAGGACAAGGTAGTCTTTAGGCTACAGATGCTTTCTAAAATGGAAGAACAAGTTAAGTTAATAAAATAGAGATTGGAAGAGTCCAATGATCGGTAGAAGATTTACACTAATATAAAGAGGAGAGATAGGAGGTTTTCTATTGGTGACAAAGTATTCTTACGAGTTAAGCCATAGAAGAGTTTGATTAAGTTCAAAAAGTTATCAAAATTGTCACCAAGATATATGGGACCCTTCAACATGTTATAAGTGGTCAATCCTATTGTGTATAGGCTTGCATTTCTACTAGCCCTAGTTTTATTATATAATATTTTTTGATGTATCTTATATTAAGAAGTATATAGTTGATCCTTCACATGTTTTGGATTGGAATGCCTTACAGGTTGTAGATCCTAAGGTGGTGATGGTAGAACCAATTAGATTAATTGACACCCATAAACATTATTTGTAAAATAGAGAGGTGTCTTAGTGTAAGGTCTTGTGGGACCAATACTCTGAAAATAGTGCTACTTGGGAAGACTATGATAAATTTTTACGCTATTTCCATATTTGTTTGCATGATAGATACTTGATACCATGTTTTTAAATTTTGTTAAAATATTTTGATATTCAAAACTATTGTTTTAATAAGTGTCATCGAGATGATGATCAATTTTAGGGAGGTGCATGTTACATACTGATTTCACCCTATGACTTATAAACTTTTAATCCGTTGATTAATATAGTTAATGTCTATTTACTATTGCTTTGATTTTGAGCTTTATGACATATATTGAAATAGATAAATGATATTGTTGATTAGTTTACATGTGATAATTGTATGCTATATTCATTATATTATGGATATGTATTAGTTAGTTTTTGTATCATTGGTGATATTTATGATGAATCGAACTAACTACCTATTTTTTTCAAGTTAGATGAAGGATATGTCCTACTCTCAGAGCTCAATGAGGGAGAGCATCATCGAAGAGGATTGACTAGATAGAATGATTGGGAGAATATCAGTGGAGATTTATAATGACCCTACACACACGCACATTAGTTTTTTAATGATATGCATAAATTTTAGTGCGTAATTATGAAATATTGCTTATGATTACATTTTTGTGTGCGTGGAATTAGTTTTAATATGCATTATATTTTATTATTCTAATTGACTTGATTTTTAAATTTAAACTAGAAAATAATTATTAATTGCTATAGAGGTATTATTATTTTAAATACAAATATCCTCAAATAAAATATAATTAATGACATAATTATCCATAGTGAAATAGATAATTATCATTTTAAAATTTATTTTCTTAGAATTAGAATTATGCATGAAATTTATTTGAAAATTAAGAAAATGAATTTTGTTATTATTTTAGTTCACTTAGTATGTTTTGATATTAGTTTGGTAAACTAAAGTAAAATAAAGAATTAATGGGAGTTAGTAAATTTAGATTTTGAGTTAACGCAATATTAAATTTACATGCAGTGATTTATTTATAAATAGAAAATAAATACATAATTAATTATTGAGGCAACTTAAGTGTATATTGAGAGAACAAGGGGAAAGTTGGCATAGTAATTTAAAATTTCATGTTTTAAATATAAATTTAATAAAATAGATTAACATGCATAAGATAATCAAAATAGAAGGTTACATGCAAAGAAAAGGGTGCAGAAATGAGAAAACGAGTGAAATTTATAAATAAAGGAAAATTTGGTGATTTGAAAAACACATAAAGATAGAGAGAAAGTAGGATAATTTAGAAGAAAGGAGTTGGAAGGAAAAGAGAAAAGAGAAATCTTTAGCAAATATTCAAGGTAGGTTCTATAATTACATATCATGTGCAAATGAATTTCAAGTGTGTATTAAATATATTTGCCCTGAAATTCATTGTTCAAGCCTACATTTTACCCTCTTAAAACTGAGTAACTCTATAATTTACCAGTATCCCAATAATTTTGGTATGTGTAGTGATTACTAAATACCCTGTGTTGAATTTATACAGAGTTGCATTCCATTTGGCAGACACCGTGTACTATCCCCCAAAGCCAACATAATATTGTTATAAGCCTACATTGGATTTTGTCAGGCTACATTTTGGTTTCTATACGTTATTTTTTACTCTCAAGATATACCCCCTAATTAATTCGTTACTTGAACCAACATCGTTAAATCTACATAGTGAATTTATGCTTGTGACCTGCATTTTATTTACCAAAGCCTATGTTGTCTTTTATGACCTACGGATAAATTAAATAGAACTGAGTCAGAGTTTTATATTACCATGTGTGTGTGGTGTTTTAAACCATGTGTTATATATAAGAGTGCATCAATTTCTATTATGGAAATGTCATTTTATTTTAATAGCCTTGCATCTTAACTCATAAGCTATGTCATATCTTGATGTACTATGTTGAATTAGTTTTTGAATGTTGACCAACGTCATAACTTTTAATATTTAGTTTAAGCCAGTGTCCTATTAACTGGTTTGTAATTATGTTAAGATCCACGCCCTCCTTCTTTACAACTACGTAGTATCTTGCAATACACAATTTCCATTGAATATAAACTGCGTTGTAATTAAACTATAACCCTGTATCTTAATTCGTAACTTGTGTGAGAATTATAGGAGGTTGAATTCTATATATAGAAGTTATGTTTGGATTTTGTCAAGCCTATTTTTGGATTTATTTGTGTATGTGTTAAATCATGGAAAAGTTGCATTGAAATTGTAGAGGGCAGCGTTTTGTATTCATTTGCATGTGTTTGTTCTTGACAGACCTGCGTTTTAAACTCTACGTTTTGGTTTAATAAAGCATGTGTTTTATACATTTATGGGGAAGCATATATTCTATATAGGTGTTGCATTATTACTTAATGACAACGTTGTATTTTCTCTACCCTGTCAATTATAATAAATGTTGCACCTTATTTTATAAAAGGCTTTTTTGTGTGTATGTGTGTGTGTATATATATATATATATAAACAGCTTTTTATAAAATAAGGTGCAACATTTATTATAATTTACAGGATAGAGAAAATACAACGTTGTCATTAAGTAATAATGTAACACACACACACACACACACACACACACACAATTATATAATTTTGATTAGATCTATGTTTTATATGTTTTAATTCATAGAGATTAAGTTTATTTTAAATAGAATTATGTCTCATGTAATAGCCAAGTCGTTTAGTGAAATATTGAATTATTTCTTGTAAAGTTGAGTGTTAGTTAGAAGGGTAATTATTTAAATTGAATGGAAATGTATTTAAACAAAACCATGGTATACTTAATTGACAATTGAACCTAGTCAATTGAAAATAATACTATTGTTTTTAATGAAATAGAGTTACAAGTTTAATGTAAATATGAAGCGTTAATAATCATATATATACCATGTAAAGCAATTAGGGAACTACATTTAAATCTATTTAAGTAAACTTAGTTTACATTATGACATTATTAGGTTGGAAAACTTGTAAAATAATAAACAAATAATGTTGTAAATTGATCAGTGAGGACAAGTTGTATTAGCAAGTTTCTTACTCGAGGAATTAGATCCTTTGTTTAAATGACATGTTACTTTTGCTTGTATGTATTTTGATAATTAGTTTAAAAACATACCTAGATGGTATGTCTTGTTCATGACTGTATTCAGTTACATATAGTTTTATAAATAAATTTTAACATGTTTTAGATTATGATCTTGTTTGCAAATATATTTTTGTCAAAAGTGTCGTTGTATTAAGTAGCAAGTATTCAGAATCATTATGCATTAATGGATAAAATGTCAGAATAAGATTGTTTTATTCATAGTGTAGGAGAAAATATCTATGAATCTTGGAAATATATATTATATTATATATGTTTATTTTGAAAATTGTATTGATGATATTAATGGGTAGTGAGATAGATTCCACTATCCTAGGGAGTAACACAAATAGATAATCCAATCAAGTTATGTCTTATGAAATTGATCAATCTAAATGATTATATATTATTTGAAAACTTTGGCTAAATTAATGTTAGAAATAAATTAGCATTTCATATGTTTGATTTGTATGTTGTGAGATATTAAATTAGAATAAATTTATTTATGGTAGATTGCATTTTTTTAAAAATATTACAAGCACATAGGGTACTAGAACATCTTACTAGATTCTCTCATTATTATATTTACCTATCCATGAAGGGAGGACCATTTATTGATAGCAGATTGTACGGGGGATCATTGGTCCATGGTTGGTGTGGTAAAGTGCTATGATGGTGCTCTCCCTCCCCACTATAATATTACATAGAGAGGACACTTGAGATTATTAGTGATACACAAGTTGGAATGACTCTAGCTCTATAGAGCTTGGTATCTATTCTTTTATTAGGTTGTATGTTTGAAGGAATGTATTTTTATATTTGAATGATAGTTGTCATATTGTGAGACCATTTTTAGTTGTGTCATGTGGTATTTACTTTTCTTGGATTTAAATAAGAATAATATTGTATGTAGTATTTGAATTAGATGTACTATTATTCTTAGTTATGATTTAGTTATGTTGTATTGATTAATTTTGTTATATGAATGTTAAGTTAATTGTTTAATTATTTTTTTTAGAAATTACTGCATTTTCTTAAGTACAACTTAAGAGATCGTAACATGACCTCTGTAATATTTGGTGGAAGATTTACCTCAAAGAAGGAAAAAATACTAAACTTAGTTTTTTTTCTTCAGTTGTGTAGTATCCAAACCAATCACCTAAATCGAAGAAATAATGAGAAAAAAATAACAAAGATACAAATTTTTACATATGTAATGTGAATTCAACTTCCACACATGTCATTATAATTTTTATTGTTTGTTATCTCTCTTAATTATCTCCTCCTTCAAATGAACTTTATATGTTCATATTTATACACAATAATACCTCTTATATGTGTATATAAAATATAAGAGTTAGAAACTAAAGCCAAAAATTTCATGTCCTTTCATATTCCTATGCATCTTTCTTGATTCTCTTTACCTTTGGAAGCCCTATTTTTGTCCTTTCCCAAACTTATAAACTTCCAAGAACTCAACTAAATTGTCAAAGTGTAGTTAAACATCAAAAAATGCTTCATATTACTTATCTTTGAAGGTCAACAATCTTAACTCCATAGGTCACCAGTCCAGGTCTAGAGGTCACCAAACGAACTCTCAAGATCACCTAGAAATAAGTCTGTTTATATTTTGAAGGTCTATTTATTTTCTAAATTACTATGAAAAACCCACATAAATGTTTTAATATAGTTAAAAAACCATATGATCATTTGTAAAATGTCCTAGATCCCAAAATTCACATGTTTCTTTATTGGTTAGGATCGACCATTTGGGTTAATAGTGATAGTTGATCTTGACCCTTAAGGATCAATTTTGACCTTTTCCTTTCTAAAGGAAACTTTTCAATTTCAAACCCTTACTTATAGTTTGGTTCATATTTTTAGGATAGGGAACATGAGGTTTTTACCTCTTGGATATCTATAAAGGAAAACTTAAGTCACCTATTATACTACTTAGGAATTTCAATATAGAAGCATAGTTACACTATTACATATTGAGTGAAGCTTCCCTATTATTTCCAATTATGATTCTGATCACTAAAATCATTCCTTGGTATAGTCCAAAGCCTATTTTATCTTAATCCAAATCAAACCATGATCAATTATTCAAGCCATATCTAGATGCATTAATATAGTTGAAGGATCACAATTACACAATGCACTCTAAGTGGGAGATTTATGTGGGTTTGATTCCCTCTTTAGAGAATTGGATACCTAGGGAGCATTCAGTTATCATGGGACTGATTGGGCTCAGCTCAACTGATTATATTCCATTTTTTTTTGTATTTGAAGGTTTTCAATCATAACAAGCCTTATTAGTGATTCAACCTTGGAGAAGTTATTTTCAAGTATTTTTCACACCTCTAAAGATAAAATATATGCATATAGACTTTATTAACGCTATCACAAACAATTGTGATATGATGTTCCTAATTTTTAGTAGAGGTTAAGAGTGAGCAGTTTAGATCCATATTTGTAATCAATCCTAACCTGTTTGAATGATCATAACCCATTTTCATTTTAGTTTCCACTTTTGGGAACTTAAAGAGTCTACTCCTATTTTTCTATTTCAGTTGTTAGTGAGTCAACATAGTTAGATATAGGATATAAACATCTAAGTCTATCATCTCATTTCATAGTTAGCTTTATTTATTTTGATTTCAATTTATATAATTTAGTATTTTCTTTAATTTTTAAATGGTGGAAGTCAAATTACAAAATTATACTTTATTCCATTTAATTTATTTGAATTAGGGTTAATTCACCTTTTAATCCATATTTCAATAAAACAATTCTAAACTACTATTCAACAAGTTCATATTTAATGTTCAAATAGAAATTTGTTTTACCTTAAACCATCATGTTAGTGTCTTCTTGTACAACACATTCAATGATTTTATATAAGGACATACATAAGCATTTATTAGTTAGTTCTCTAAATGTGGTAGAGGTCAATTTTGAGTTCTAGCCTTATACTAATTGAGTTTGGTATGAGTAACTAGTAAAACCCTATAAGACTGATAACAAGTCACAATAGCGGTTAAGAGTGAAATATGAGTGTGTAAAATACAAATATCATGTTGACCCATGTGGTTGTCATAATAAATAATATTTATGTAAAATTTTGTAAAAACTATCTATTGATATGTTGTACTCTATTGCTATGTATCAATAAAATATAATTTATGTTGGGAATAAACTTGAAACTTATATATTTAATTCTATTTATTATAATAACCCATAAGTGGATGATTACTCAAGGGAACTCCCAAAGAACCTTGCATTATTAAATATATTAAATTAAATATTGTTTTGAGTTCAAGAGTTATAATAGATATTTGATGTTCATGTACCATAAGGAGTGTGCAATATACAAAGTGAGTCGTGGAACTTATATTACTTACAATGTTTAAAATTATGACTTATGAGATTATTGTTTGATTGCTTTATGATGTTATTATTAATGTTTTTATCTTATATTTTAGACATGTGCATGCAATAATCATCCATTAAAATAACCCTAATTGAATGTCTTCAAACCCTAATCGCTATGGGCATCTTGTGACCTTTGGAAGTCCTGTGGTGGTGATGACTAGTTTGGTAATGGCAACTACAACATGTTCATCAATAGATGGATCTAGTAGGTCATCATTGGTGTTAGATTTTGATGGGAAAAAGAGTGACAAAAATTTTAAGACTCAAGGATCTCTTCCTTCCATTATAGGGGAGACTCTGCTCAATTTGAGTCGACCTATTCTAAAACCTTTTATTAGTGTAGTGGTATATAGTTCTCTAACAGACAAGGTAGGGATGGCCTTAAGGTCTAAAAATATTGATGGGATTGACAACATCGATGTTTTTGAGGATGTATCTACTACAGGGGAGAACATGGCCAAAGATGATCAGCTTGATACAAAGAGGGTGGAGCCCAAAGTCTTTGCACATTATTTCATTGAGATACTAAAAATACACCCAATAAAAGCCTTTACACTTAGCACTTCCAACCCCTCAATCACTTTTTATGGGGATCACCTGAAAATGATCCTCAATCATGAATAAATGATGTAGAAAAGAGGAATGATCTACAGATTCACTAATTTTTGGCCTTCACTTTCACAGCTTTACATATGGATCAAGTAGAACTGAAAGCCTTATATGCAAGGTAATATAGAACACTTCCTCTATGCCAATGGATTTTTTATGGTTACATTTAACTGTGTTGAGGATAAGAAGGAAATTTTTGAAGATGAAGTTTGGAATTGGAATCATTGTATGCTACAGTCAAAGCCTTGGCATCCATCCTTTCATCCTCTTATAGAACCCTTCAACATCAAACTGGTATGGGTAAGAATGCCTCATCTTCCTTTCCAGTTTTGGACTGAAGGTTATTTTCATGCTATTTGTAATTCTTTGGGTAATATTCTTAGTGTTGACCCTTCAACAATAAATATGCAACACTCTACCTTTGTTCGTATCCTTTTTTTGTTGAATGTTTTAGAAAACCCTCCTACATCTATTGATATGATCATTCAAGGTAGAAATTAGAAACAAACTCTAGATTATGAGGATTTTCCATTTAATTGTAGAAAATGCTTTGCAACAGGGCATCTAGCAAATGAGTAGTGTGGAGTCACTAAGTGTAAGTACTGGATCTCCTAGTGGAAGGAAGCTAACCCTAAGATGGAAGATAGAGAATCAAGTGAAGATTTAGAAGAGGAGAACTCAAATGATGTGAGTGAGGTGTTGGAAATCCCTGCACTAGTTTTAGTTCCAAAGGAAGTTAGAGCCCCAAAATTTGTTAATGTTTTAGGAAGGAAATATGCTACAAATGAAGTTTTGTTTTCTAGAATACCTCTTGAGAAAATTAATTCAGTGTCTTTAGAAGCTGAAGATCTTTTTAAACTAGTTTATTCTCTTGAAGTCTACATTCCTATCTTCCCAGATATAGGGGAAGGGATGAATGGAAGGTTGTGAGTAACAATAAAAAATGTAAAGGTAAGACAAAGATGGAAACACATATTATGACCCTCAGAACTCCAAAATAATATTTTTAGTGAGGGTCGGTGCTTTTGTGTTTTCTTAGGGGGTTTCTCTTTAGGGTTGAATCTTTTATTCTTTGCTTATGCACCCTAGTTATATTTTTGCTGGTAGAAAAGCTTCACAGAGATTTTATTGTTATATCTTTATCTCCCTTATAATAGGGGTGGGTCCCTATCAAAACCCAGACTTTTACCATTATTAAAAAAATAGATTATGATTAAGTCAAATACTTATATCATTTATTTGAATAATAATCTATTACTTTGTATGAGAAATATTTATGGTTTACTTTTTGACAAAGAATTTGTGGCAAATTCATGCATAAGGATTATTTTCACATATGTGATTGGAAGATCTATATGGGTTTGTTGTAATGGTAGAATAAATGACCTTAGTATTAAGGAGTGACCCTCTTGATCTTTCTATGTAAAGTGTGGAGGATTTGGTCTTACCCTTAATGTATGGAGTTATAATTATGGTGATCTTGTATTGGTCATATTATGACTAATTATATTCTTGGTGTGCAACTTTTCTATGTTGTTTACTTGCATGGTATTTAAGGTTTGTCGGGGAAGTAATGTTCCTTCAAAATATTTGAGTTACTAAGTGATGGTTTTACTAACCCCCGTTATGATCGTCTAAAGTGGCCTCATATATGGGATGCCCACTATTATTTATGGTGCATCAAGCCTCATTAAATATTAAAATATTTATTTATGAAAAATTTAGTTTTTTTTATTAAATATAGAAGTGACTATAATTTAGAAATAAGAATTTCAGCAATGACTTGCAATGCAGGTCATGAATTTTATGCGAACAAGTCATTTTTTATGGGGTCATTAATAAATAACACTGTATATGTGTTGTAAATTTTTTGATAATATTTTATTAAAATAATTCAAATATAAAAAAACTTTAAAATTGATAGCAAAATCTATTATTTGAATTTTTACAAAATGTATAAGTAGAAAAGAGCTCAACATATTAATATGTAACATGAATTACTAAAATTATAGAATATCCTCTTCATCAAAACATATTCTTAAATTAAAAAATACATATACAAATTCATATAAGCATCCAAGAAAAATCTTCCTCAAATCTTGGAGACCAAAATCACACATAAATTCAAAATTTATAAACAACCTTCTAAAAATAAATAAATAATATCTACTTTTATATTATTTTCATTATTATTTAAGTAACATAATTTCAATAATACTACAATAAATAAATACTACATAATCTATTTTTTAAATTTGTGCCATCACAATGCTAAAGAAAAGTAATTCAAAAAGACTACCTATATTTGACCATTTCTTCCATGCAATAAATCATAACGAATAAACTATCTATCAATAAATATATATTTAATATTTATTTTCATCATTACGGATAACATTCAACAAATCTCTACAACTACCTTTGGGTTATAACTGGATGCCTTTGTGTTATAGCTAGATGTTGTCCCATCAAATCTACTGGTGGATCCATATTTTGATAGATATTTATAACCATATCCTAAACATTAAATCTATTTTTTTTAAAAATAACAAACAAAAACATGGTTCCAATCATTTGGGGCATCTAAAAACATGGCTCCAATTTCAATCATGGATGCAATCTGCATATTCAACGGCCTCCCCAATGCATAATCAATCTCATACACTGGAAATCTGTGAGAGCTAATGACATTAGTAATATAGTGGCACCTGATTTCACAGAGTAAATCCACAACACCCCTCGTGAGATTCAAACCACTATTTCATTCACCAATTTCTTGGTTGTAGTTTTGGCCACTCCCAAAGATAACAGTTGCAGCTCATTTGGGAGTAATCCCACTCCAAATTTGAGCGGGACTTTAAAATTTTTAATTGATTGACTTTGTGTGGAGCAGTCAACCAAACCTGACACGTACCAGCCACGTCAGATCCTTCATTTGGTAAAACGATTACGAATTTTAACGTTAAGGAAACGGAGGACAGAAACGGAACACAAATTCATGACAGAAGGGGTGGTGGGACCGACACCAGCCATATTGGTATGTATTAAATTTGTGTGTTGTGGTTATAGTCAATAGAAAATATTAAATAAGAAAGATCAAAGAGGGATTGGGAGGTTAAGGAGCTCTACCCAAATTGATATTTTAAGAGATAGGAGACTTCGATGTGTCAAGTTTAGTTGGATAATATCATCAAGATATTTTAAATGAATTAGCAGTTCAATTTAATAAGTATAATTTACATTTGTAATGGTTTGTTAATGGAAATTAATTATAAAAAAAATTAATGAGGTTGTAAAGTTTAGTTATTTGGATTTTATTAGGTTTTAATGGTATTTGATTTTGGTTTGAAGATATTTGTAAAAGTAGATGTAAATGACTTAGTAAGTAATGAGGTAATTATTTTCATATCATTTAAATATGTTCTCAATAACATTTACTTTTGAAAAGAGTGTTAGTAGATTGAAGAAGATTTATAAAATCATTACCTTAAAATAAAAATTTTGAAATAAATATCCAAGCTCAGTTTGACACCATTCCCCCTACCATTTGCAACAATGGTTATGATAAATTGGTTGAAAGTTATTTATATAAGCTTAGCTAATTTTAAGAGTGATGATAAAACCATATTTAATATCAATAGGTCTTAAAAACCTTGTAATAGTTATATACAAATTAACTTAAAAAAACACACCATAAAAGATACACATATAATAAACTTGAGCAAAACAAATTTCTCAATAATACTCTATAAAAAATAATTGAAACATTTTAACTTTATCTATCTTTCAAAACAAACTCGAACAAAACAAATTTCTCAATAACATTATATAAAAATAACTGAAACATTTTAACTTTCTATATCTTATTAAATTAAAAAAACAAAAACATAAACCCTTATATTATATAAAAATCTATTGTTCTCAAAATTTCTAAAATATATAAAAATTAAATCAATCATCATTTGCATTCATTAATATGCCATTCCCATGTTAAAAACTTAATAATCAATTCCCACTAACATACAAAAGGTACTTTACCTATTGTAAAAAAATTTATAAAAAAAAGCAAACCTTTTTAAAATTTATAGAAATCAAATCAATTGTCATTTTCATTCATAGTATGCCATTCCCATACCAAGTACTTGGAAATTGATTCCCACTAGCATCCCAAAGACACTTTCATGTTACTGAGATCTTTCTAAATGTGCTTAATGGTGATTGCCGAATACAAGTGTCATAAACATTAAATTTTTAGTTGGCCACTTCTTAGCTTTTGTTCACTTGTAGAATATGTTGAATTTCGATATCAGTTTACTATGTTCCTATCGAGGTCAGTATTCAAATTATAAGGGTTATTCCTAATTTCAACCTCAGCTGCGCCATATGTTTTTCCAACCCTTCCGTGCTGAAAAGTCGAATTAATATTTACATTTTAATTTGTAAGAGTGAATGAAGGACAAATTTTATAAAATAAATATTAAATTAAATAAGTGATTTTAAAATAATTTTATTTAAATAAAATATTTTTCTTTTCATTTTTGATAAATTTAAAAATTATAATTTTTATCTTTTTTTAAAATATATAATTTAATGATTGATAAGGGATTTGGTATTAGTTGAGAAAAGTAAGAGAGGCCAAATTTATATTGGAGGTTCTTATAGAAAATAAAGATAAAACTTAATTTTGATGGGGTTTCTAAAAGTAATCTTGGTAAGGCAAGTGTTGGTAGAGTTTTCTATGGTAATGATAGCTATCTTCTGTTAATATTTTCTCAAGAGCTAAGAGTGCAAACAAATATTGTTGTAAAATCTCAAGTAGTGTTAAGAAGTATCTAGGTTGCAATTGATCATGGTTGGAAGGATTTGATTAGTGAAGGCGACTCCTAGATTATCTTCAATGTGATAATCTCTAGCAAAGCCAAGGCATGGAAGATCCAAAAAGTCTTGGAATAATTAAAGGATATGAGGAGGTTTCTTAGTTTAGTGGGATTTTGACATATAAAAAGGGAAGGTAACTCAATGGCTGACTAGGATGCTAACGTAATGGTGACTATAAGATGAAAATATAAGGAGAATTATGTGGAATGGACCTTCCCATTTCTGAACTAGGTTTTGAAGTCGTTAACATAGGATGTGAAATCTAGATAGGGAAGATCAAGTGGTTGGGTTGTGATAATGTGAAAGGTAGATGAATAATTTCAAGCTCTCTAACCTTTTAATTCTTTTATTTTCAAGCCTTATGTGTTGGTAATGATTGGGCAATGTGACCAAGCTATCAGAAATATAATGTGTGGACTTGGCATGAGGCAGAGGTTGACATAAGGGAGATGATCGATCAGAAAGGAATTTATGCTAAGTATCATTTAGATGATTGGATTAGGATGTGGGAGGAATCCACACGTGCCAAGGGAGAAGCTTAAAATAGGTGGGTTGGCTTTGACCCATAAATAGTTTTTTATTTGTGTTACAGTGGTTCTGCGAAAGGGAATGGGGTGGAGAACAGTTGGTAGAGCTACTACTAGAGGCTACTATAGAGAAGGGAAAAAGAGTAAATATGGATCTTAGGGTGCATCTAAAGACAAGATCAAGGCGTAGGGCTACATTCTTAGATTAGATGATGGATGAGGCGGTTGTACACCATTTTGTTGACCATATTGATAAGAAAATTCATAACTTGTTAATGAGGATATGGCTTGGCAAGATGTGGCATGTAGTTGCAAGAGTGGATGCGCTAAAAGCACATGAAATTGCAAAGGTCCTCAAATCCTTCATGGTGGACCCCAAGCAATCCATAGGCCATAGGAATGTCTTTTATGCAACTTAGGTAATCAACGGAGCTAATATGTGTTTGAATGCAATGAGGTTTTTCACTCTAAACCAAGAGCACATGGATTTTGATACCCTCATCCATTCAGTTATGATGGAATCTGTAGACCATATTCATGCCATTTTGGATGGGATGGTGAAGATTTAGAGCACCTTGGACTTTATAATCGCTAGGATTGGAACTCAATTTCCACTTGATTAAATCTTCAATCCACCTATGTGTTGTGATGGTGAATAGGAAGAGCCAAGAAATGTAGGTGTTGAAGGTGGTGGGAATTTTGGTGCTATAACTATGATGGAAGGGTGTGGCAAAGGGGACATGCTATCTCTGGGAGTGGAATTTATAATCATTCAATGATGATAGGTAATCAGTGGTGTAGTGGGTAGAAGTTGTGGCCCTACTTTTTGGTTTTTTGGTAACCCTTAGGAGGCTTTGTAAAATCAGTGATGTAATAGATTATAATATTATAAATAAATACTTTTTATTTTTGATTGATATGGTAATTGGTTGTGATGTGTTTATTTTTTGATCCCCACCAAATAAATATCACCTCGTTAATTACCCTGGGGTCTGAATTTAACTCCTTTTATTTACGAGAATGAATCTCACGCTGATTTCTATTTCAATTTTTTACTCTAAAACTTACCCTAATTATCTTAAAAAATACATACATATAAATTAATATTCAAAAAATATAAATTTTAATAATAAAAATAAATACCAACCTATATCAAATAGAAAATATAATTTCACTTAAAATATTTACAACAAACTGTAAAATATTAAAAATTGATATTAATAAATGTTAAGAAAATTTTATTAAACTTTTAAATTTATAATATTAAAATATTAATAGATAATATTTTCACACATCTCTTCATCATCTTCTCCATTTACTGCACCATTAAAAACAATGATGATTCCCAAAATGCATATTATATGCACATCCATGAAGCAGACAAATATGCAACCTTACAATGTGGTTGAGGTGCCATTATAAATTTTAAAAAATCATGCTTGTAGAACATACCATGCAAATCCACCGAATCGAATAAAATTTAGATAAAGATGAAAGCTTACTATGTGGTTGAGGTGTCGTTTGGAGGAGGAGAGGGGAAAAAAAATAAAAAATAAAATGCATATACATACATCTTTGATGAACCAAATAAAATTTATAACATTGATTTTTAGGTGTTATAACATTGAATATATATGACTTACAAGAAAAAAGTGCAATACTAAATATTTTTTAAAATTTTGCGTGAGTGTGAAACTATTACAAATAAATTATATTTATATTTCCAATAATACTTAGCAATATAAAGTGAATTTGGCTTGTGCATGTGTACATATATTATTTGAGAGTAGAGTAGATAATTATTATTATATTATATATATATATATATATATATATATATATATATATATATATATATTTGGCTCATTTTTAAATTTTGATAGGGTTATTATTAAAATTAATTTTGATATATATATTTTAAATAAATTTATGTAAAAAATGATGAAAATATCATTCTCAAGATACTTATTTCATTTATATTATTCACATACATATATTAATTAATTTATTAATATTAATATATTATATAAATAATTTATTGTAAATTAGATCATATTAAATTTTTTTATTGATTTTTATCTTTCTAAATCCTCATATCTTATTTTATCTTATGATTTTTGTTGTTTGTAAATTCTAGTGCACCTATCATTTTGTTTTTCTATTCATAATCATTAAAAGTCAATGTGAACATTCATATTATTAAAATGAAATTCAAATTCTTCTTTAAAGATATATTTTTTTTTTTAATAATTCATTTAATCACATAAAAAATCATTACATTGTTTGAATTAACATTTTTTTTGGAACGTTTTTGATGTTAAATTGAAGCTATAAGCATTTTGGTGAGGCTTCATGGTACAAGCCACATTACAATATATAAGGAAGTCTCTATGTTACAAACTACATTATAAATTATCTAGTAGTAATATATATTAATAGGAATTTGATTTGATGATTTTATAAACATTTTTCAATATTTTAATCATAATATAGTATAGCTATAA
The DNA here is from genome assembly GCA_037957365.1 of Torreya grandis. Taxonomy (NCBI): domain Eukaryota; kingdom Viridiplantae; phylum Streptophyta; class Pinopsida; order Cupressales; family Taxaceae; genus Torreya; species Torreya grandis. Next base: position 2,283,137 of record JARHVA010000389.1, read on the forward strand.
TTTTTCATAAGATCCTCGATGATTTAAGAGAATTTTTCATAAACCGTTAATTTTTTTTTTAAAAAAATATATTTTTAATTTACTCTTAAAAATGAATTGGTCTGATTTTTAAGTGCAATGTTGAATGGATGGATATTATAAAAGGTAGGGTCGAGTCTCAAATTTGACCTTTGTTTAAATACTATGTAATTAAGGACAATCATATTATGAGGGATGTGTTGCTTCAACATCCCTAACTACATTCACGAGTTGATCTGCCTTGATCAAGCGAATGGTTAGCTTTCTTTGCATAGTGATTTGAGTGAATGCAAGTCTGAATGGTCAAAGTAGTGAAAAGTGAATCATTGTGAAGCAAGTCTGTGTCAGTCCCAAGTTAATGTGGACCATGGGCATGTGTCTGTATAAGCGTCATGCAGTTGTTTATGAATAGTTCTGTTGGTCTCAAATTTTGTGAAGCAGAGGCTGGGTTGTCTTAGGCAAAGAGTAATCAAACCTTAGGAGGGAATTGTTCATTTTAATCATTCAAGTGGTTCTGAGAATTATCGGCTGAGCCTGACTCAGTGGTTGTTGTGTATGTTGGCTAGTTGGCCCGTTTATTATACTTTGGACTAGATTATTCTGAAGAGTTAATAAAATACACGTTACTCCCAATTTTCTTGCACTGTGTGAATGATCATGTGTGTTTGAATCAATTTCTTGATCTTTGCAAGTGTGTGTTTTACTTTCTGCTACTAATCCTTTATTATATAAGTTGTTGTCCATTGTGTTTGTGGGTGTACTTGTGTAGGTAAACACTGAAGGCATAGTTCATAGTTCTTGTAGAGTCTTGTTGCAATGAGGGATTTGGGTTAGGACAAGCAGTGCCACATGGGAAGTTAGCTTTGAAGAGCTAGCCCTGTGATAGTTGGTATCAGAGCACACAATTTGTGTTTTGTAGGATTGTGTTTGCCTAAGTTAAACATTGTTGTGCCTTCCCCTATTGAGTTAGTCCAGTTTTGTGTCTGGTTGTGTTTGAGTTAGTATGGCAGGAGATCTATCCAGGATGTTTCTCAAGAAAGCAGCCAATAATGGTCGAGAGCAGGGTCAGGGCAAAAGTGAAGGTGGTGGCAGTTGCCATAGTAGTAAGTCAAAAGTTGTTGTAGTGGGTAAAGACCTTGTTGAGTGAGTTGGTGCCCAGTTCCAATTGATGGGGGACTATGTGGGTAAAATATTTAGCGAGCTTGAAGAGAAGGTGACTAACATGGGGTAAACAATCATGAAACTTACTAGAAGGTTGGAGAAGAGCTTGGTGTTCCAGATAGAGTTACAAGATGAAGTGGCTTTGCACTGATCAACGATATCAGATTTGATTAAAAAAATAGAGTCTAGTTCTTCTTTAGTCTTAAAGATCCCCAAGTTGAAGAAACTAGAGTGTTATGATGGTGAGTGAGATGACCATCTTTTGGAGTGTTTCTTTTGGGACATGGAGGAGTATTTGGTAGGGTTAGGGGGTATGTTAGGGGCACAAGAGGTGTGCGCTATAGTAAGGTACCTCACAGTATGGAAAAGGTTTGGCATAGAACCTTGGCTAATGACATTGAATCAAGGAGTTCTACGTAGATGTTGGACTCTTGGGAGGATCTGAAGGAAGCCCTTAGAGATCAATTTTAACTTGGAAATGCAGCATGGTTGGCTAGGACCAAGTTGAGTCAATTGAAGCAAGTGGGGGAGATGAGAGAGTATATCGATTCTTTCCAAAGCCTTTTGTTGGAGGCCACCAACATCTCAGAGGTAGATAAGTTGTTTTAGTTTTCTCATGGTCTTCAGTCATGGGCTCAGGTGGAGCTCCGTCACCATGAAGTGTTTGATGTTAGTGAAGCAATTTCTATAGTAGACCATCTCTTAGATTTTAGAGAGGGTTTTTCATCTAGAAACACCTTGGGCCCTTGCGCATTTATGGGTGGAGGTGTTGGTAAGGGGTTGAGTAAGTCTTTAGGGAAGCTAGTGGGTGACCAGGGAAGGAAGTCTACTCCAGAGTTATCTGATGGATCTCGAAAGTCTTGGAGCACTTTCATGGGTGGTAGGAAGAAGTCACTAGTTGGAGAGTCAAGCAGGAATCAATTTTGTTTGCAGTGTTGGACGTGTGGTGGGAGTTACTACAATCAAGATTGTCTGAAGTGATAGGGGGTGTTTTCAGTTTAGATGGAGGAGTCAGATGAACTGTGTGAGCAGACTATGTGTGTGCTCAGGGGAGGTCAATGCTAGGTAAATATTAGATTCAGAGGTGGCTGCTATAACTTGTTGGGGTTGATTATTGTGGAAGGGGTGCTCATGGATTTGGGTGTTCCTGTAATTGGAAGTCAGCCAGTTAGCCTTAGAAACTTGGCCTCCAGACCTATGGGGGTTCAAGTAGGCTTAGAGTAGTTACAAGCCATCCATGTTGTGTTGAGATAGGGTTTACCTAGGTTGGGTAAGGTGACAATTTTTTCCCATCTTGGAGTTCTTTTACGTTGGATCCATTGCAAATGTACATGGTGAAGATGGTGTAGAGGAGTGAGATTGGGAAGATGAAAGGGGTGTTGGGTTGAGTATGTAGAAGAGTGCAAGAATTGGCGATGAGTCAGTGTATCTTATATTTCTTGTTGGCAGTTGGGGTGTTGAAAGGGAGCAACAGGTTCCTTTTCCCATTGATGTGGGGTGGGTTCTTCACAGCCATGGAGTATGCTCAAGGAAACATCATCTTGTTGTGTCACAGAGAAGATAATAGATCAAGTGCATCAAGTTGGTTCTAGAGGAGAGTTCTTGGGAAGGACTCTATTCCTATTGTTGGGCTTGGGGTGTTTGATCTGAAGAGTTGTCTTTGCTTGTTATACTCTTGTTTTGGAGTTTTAGTACTGATTTGGGGGAAATTTTGATGGGTTCACTTAGCCTTTGCTAGGTTGGAAGAGTCTTGAAGAGGTGGGTCATCAGGGACCATTTTTCTCCACCCCTTGTTTGGGGGTTGGCAAGATTAGGGTGATCTTGTGAAGCTACATTGGTTTGGTGTGGCTTGTGTAGGCAAGGTTGTCTACGTGCTGAAGTTTTTAGAGATTCAATTTGTTCTCAGTTTGTGACCAGTTGGATACCTTAGTCACTGATAAAGCTGAACCAGTGATGGTTCCCACCTAAGCACCCTTCTGTGTATGTGATGGGTTAAACCAAAGTAGTAGTTGGAACAGTTTGTTGAGGTAAAGACAGTGGGTTACTTGGCAATCTAAAGTGGGGGGAGTTTCTAGTGGTGTTGGAATGGTAGTTTTTTAGTAATCTGGGAGCAGGTAGAAGCCCTCAAAGTTAAGGTCATGGAGTTTGGCCTTGGTCTCTTAACTCTAGATGGAGCCTGAAAAGGGGATGTGTTTATCTCTTGGCTTTGTGTTTGAAAAGGGGACGTGTTAATCTCTTGACTCTGAAGGGAGCTTGAAAAGGGGATGTGTTTATCTCTTAACTTTGGGTTTGAAAAAGGGATGTGCTGGTCTCTTGACTCTGAAGGGAGCTTGAAAAGGGGATGTGCTTATCTCTTAGCTTTGGGTCTGAAAAGTGGGTGTGTTGGTCTCTTGACTCTAGATTCTGGTTAGATCCTGGAAAGGGAATGTGTTGGCCTCTTGGCTTGGATTGGGTCTGAAGAAGGGACGTGTTAATATTTTGGCTATGGGTTGAGTATGAATAGAAGATTGCCTCATGGATTCCTTCAAATGGAGTTGTGCTAGCATCGAGGACATCACTGATTTTTAAGTGGGAGAGTTTATGAGGGATGTGTTGCTTCAACATCCATAACTACATTCATGAGTTGATTTGCCTTGATCAAGCGAATGGTTAGCTTTCTTTGCATAGTGCTTTGAGTGAATGCAAGTCTGAACTGTCAAAGTGGTGAAATGTGAATCATTGTGAAGCAAGTCTGTGTAAGTCCCAAGTTTATGTGGACCATGGGCATGTGTTCATACAAGCGTCATGCGGGTGTTTGTGAGTAGTTCTGTTGGTCTCAGATTTCATGAAGCAGGGGTTGGGTTCTCCTAGGTAGAGAGTTATCAGACCTTGAGAGGGAATAATTCATTGTAGTCATTCGAGTGGTTCCGAGCATTATCAACTGAGCCTGACTCAGTGGTTGTTATGTATGTTGGCTAGTTGGCCTGTTTATTTTACTTTAGACCGGATTGCCCTGAAGATTTAATAAAATACACATTACTCCCAGTTTTCTTGTATTGTCTGAATGCTCATGTGTGTTTGAGTCAATTTCTTGATCTTTGCAAGTGTGTGTTTGTCTTTCTACTACTAATCCTTTATTATACAAGTTGTTGTCCATTTTGTTTGTGGGTGTATTTGTGCAGGTAAACACTGAAGGTGTAATCCATAGTTCTTGAATAGTCCCATCGCAATGAGGAATTCAGGTTAGGACAAGCGGTGCCGCACGAGTGGTTAGCTTCGGAACGCTGGCCCCATGACACATATTATAACTTGCCTTGCAGTTTCTACGGCCAACACTCTACATAAATTACCTTCCAATTTTTTTAAACATTTCTTCATAATCCGTGATGAAATAAAAGGAAATGTCTAACCAACTTAAAAATATCACCCTTTTTGTTGTATTATATACATTCCAACTCTATTAGGTACATTAGATCTGTAAAGGAGAATTTTACTTCAGATCCGAAGTGGTTTAAAATATAACTGTATTTAGAGTGATTCTGAAATGGATATATAGTATATACACCATATTAAATTATCATGAAAGTGAGATAGACCATAAAAGGTTTTAACTTACGTTTTACTGCCCTGAATTATTTTAATTGTACTTCTGGGACGGGTTCGAACCCCTTGAACAGGCTGGGACCACCGTAAATTTATGCAGTCGATGGCACTTGTTATTAAATTATAAATATTGCTTTCAATCTTATCAAAGACAAGACTTAACTACAATCATCCTAACGATCTTTATAAAATGAACAGCAAAATATCAATTTACAAAATAACTTTACTAATGAAAAAGTAGCTAAATCTTTCAAATATATGTTTCTCTTTAACGATGAAATTTAACATAAAATTCTCAGATTCCACCATTCAAACATTCATATGAGCAAAAAGCTTTGGGAAAAACTATGTTATTTTTTTATTTTAATGGATACTTCGATCATAAGGAAACAACATATGTTAATTTGTGAATACGAGAATAAAGGCCATTACTGTAGCCCGTAAAATCTTAGTTGTTAAGAAACAAAGATGCTCTTGGATTTGATATGACGGGTCTAATATTAAAAGAACAATTCCAGGCCACATTCTTTTGTTGCAGACTTATTCTGATGCCAACGCTCCATATTCACCAAAAGACTCTGCTCTACAAGTTTTACAGGTCTACCCTTGCAAATTAGTGAGCAACTCCATGGTTAATCCTTTGACATGAATAAGCAAAAACAATATAGATGCTGGAACACTCAGTGAAATTAAAGCCATAATAGCCACGGCCACACTAGGTCTGGTATTCAGTAGTAAGTTCTGCAACCATACGAGGGATGAGCATACGTCTGAATCATAAGTTGGATACCACTTCTTTTCCCACTCCATCCACTGCTGCGGGGGAATATAATTTGTTTCCTCCATTCTCAGCTGGTGCATCCGTTTTCTCAACACTAACATATCCTCGTCTACCATGCTTCGTTTCCCTGCAACATCAGTTTAACGTAAGAAAACTTACAATATTCTTCTGATTGAAGTTTAGAAACAGAAATCTTATATTCCAACAATGACTTAAACATATAAGGTGGAAAGCAAAGCATAGCAGCATGAAATAAATAATTTAAGTTTGTAATTGAAGCAATCAAGACACACAAGCAATCCATACGTGATTCCTCAGAGCTGGTAGCTTTAACTGCAAACCTCCTCATGCGAATGTGTGCAGAAAGCGGCAATTGTAATTTTCTGTGCAGAGGCAGCAGCCCGCATGAAAATTGTGGAATTGGACTAATTTTAGCGGCTGTGGTGAGAGCTTTGCCGTCCATGACTCAGAAATTTAAGCTGCACGAAACTCCTACGACTATTATATTACGAATGCCTTTCTCGCAAGGAAAAATGAAGTATAAAGGCATTAAATAGGCATAATTTGCGTGAAAACAAAGGCATCGGCATCGGAAGGGGTGATGTGGCAACGTGCAAGTGCAAGGAAACGTCCGCGGAATTGTGGGCCCCGCATTAACACGTAAATTACACTTGTTAAGGTCGAGATAATTACGCGGTTTTAGTTGGCTTGATTGGCATTGCTCCGCGTTTCACGAATCAGCATCGCTTTCCATCGTCTCGTGATATTTATGATGTTGTTCCTCATGTTTTTATTCCTATCGATTTGTTTCTTCCTTGTTTGCTTCCCTCCTCTTATTGTTTTCTCTTGTTTTTCCTTCTCTTCTTCTATGCTTTTCTCTCTTTTCCTCTTATTTCTTGTTAGTCTAGGACTCTTTTATAGAATTGTAGAAATCCAGTTTTAGTCTACCTTGACGTTCCACTATAAATTTAGTGTTATTTTTGGTAGGTTTTTCTCACCTTTTTCGATTTCATGTGTTTCATGTTTTTATTTTTTCATTTTATATCGATTTGCATATTAATTGGGTCTAATTTGAATTTTAAAAGTTTATAAATATACAAGTATGTTAGTATATATAAGAGACAAAATTAATATGAAATTCAAGAATATGTACTAGGAATTATAAGAAAGTGTCTAAGATTTATTAAATAGAATAATTTGAGTGTTTAGAGAAGAATTTTATTCAAGATTGAAGTTTTGATTTGCATTGTGTAACTTTCTATATTACCACGAGAGTCATATAAGGCTTATGGCTTGTATCTACAAGTTGTTTGCTTCCTAAATTTTTACAGGACATTAGACAGATAATAGTGGAGGGATAACACATACCCATTAATTAAGTTTTTTTAATATTTTTTCAAGGTGTTATAGGATTAATAGGATTCCAATCAAGTAGAGTTATTTCCTAGATATATGCACAAAATTATGAAAAAGTGAGTGATGTTTTGGAAGTCTAGGATTAAAGGGACAAGGTCTTAAAACTAGCTCTTTAGTATTAGACGGTTGCTAGAAACATACAACTATAGTTTTGATCATGCCAATAAAGGAGTGCTATGGTTTTGGAAGTCTAAAATGTTTCTTAGTATGTTTTGAGTTTTCTAGATTTTGTTCTCCTTAATGTATGGATATAATTTTCATTATTTGCTTCTCTTAATTATCACCATGTTGACTTCTAATTTTGTTGACATGAAAATTTGTTGACGTACAAATTTGTGCAGACATTATTGTGAAAAAGGAATAATCGATGAGTGGATCACCTTTTAGTTATGGTAACCCACAAAGATATAAGGGCGGATAAATAGAGCAGGAATCAAACTATGTGAATAAAATGTGCATACTTATACTAGTGGGAAAGAGGGAATAGGGGAAGGACTTGATAATATTTTTTACTAATTATTTTAGCATGCCAAACCAAAGAATCATGTATAAGCAACACAGAGCATGTAGTATGGGTTTTAAAAAAGTGTAAATGGTATAGGGATAATTATTGTGGCCTCTCTCTCTCTCTCTCTCTCACACACACACACACTCTCTCTCTCTCTCTCTCTCTCTCTCTCTCTCTCTCTCTCTCTCTCTCTCTCTCTCTCTCTCTCTCTCTCTCTCTCTCTCTCTCTCTCTCTCTCTCTCACTCACTCACTCATGCATGCACATGCGCACGCGCGCGCGCGCACACACACACACACCATTTTATGAAATCAAATAGGACACACTATTGTTTGAATATCCTTATTCAAGGTCTTATTAGTCTTAGAGATCCATAACATGGGTTTAAATATACAAAAGGCTAAGGTTGTCCTCGAAGTTTAAAATTACAGAGTTCCAAAATTATAAAAAGCAAAGCTTGAATGTTAATTTTGATTTATTTTAAACCTTGGGGTTTCATAATTTTTCTTCAAAATTGACATTATAATTTGTATGGACTAAAATATTCTTCAACTTAATAAAAAAATAAAATGGTGAAAACACAATAAAAGAGAGTATCAATTATATGTCATTTGAAAATATTTATAAGATACAAAAAATAATACATCATTAGAAAAAAATCATAAAGAGTAGAAATAATATAATAGTAAAAAGATGTTAACTTGTAATAAAAATATTAACTTGTAGGTAAATATAAATAACTAATAAATAATATCACTATTTTATCTTTAAGAGTGACTTATTTTCTAAAAGTGCTTAGAAACAATACATAAATAACTAGTAATTATTATTATCAAAGAAAAAAGATAAATAATAACTTAAAGGTTTCCTTCAAAATCAACTTAAATTTTGAATTTTTTTAGAGGAACCCTTTCATCAATATAATTTAACCAATAAACCATCACCAACCATAACCTAAATCCACCAACCCACAATGAACAAATATCATCATATGTAGTGTATCCAACACCAACTTATATGATGAAACCATGTTGGGAACCTTTGAAGACATCACTTTCATAATAAATAGTTAAGTATTATAAAATTAAAATCAAATAAAAATGAAGTACCCAAATTTTTTTGGAAAATATATTTAAGAAATTCATTGAACATGATCATAAGTAGTTTGTAGTTTTCGACCAAATGTTGGCATAAGAAGTTTTTTGTCAACTATTTAATTGGACTGTTTGTATTTCTATGAAATTTTTTTCATGATCATGAGTAATTTAATTCACTTGAGAAAATTAGGAAACCACACAATATCTTACAACAAAAAAGTTTTAACTTTTGCAGATTGTAAACAATATTTCTAAATTATATAGCATTTCAATCTTTTGTACTTAGAAAATACATATCACAGATGTACCTTTATCTTCTAGACCTCTCTCACTGTGAAAATGATATGCATTCAATATTGATAGCAAGAATGACAATATTATGCATTGACAATGACTAACAATTTTAAATATTAGTAGTGTACAACCATAGAGATAACATATTTCTTGGGAAAAAATAAATCATTGCATTAAAACGAAGGGATTATGTTGATTGTCAAAATAACAGTTTTAATAGCAATGAAATAATGCAATCATTTTGATTGATATGAAGTTGGGAATAACATACAAATATTTCAACCAATCAACTCACACAAATTAATATTATTTTATATAATCACTTGATAAACTTATAATTTACTCTTAAAAAATATTTGCATATTTTCTAGTACTTGAAATAATACAATTTAATTCACAAAGATAATAAAAATTAATTACAAATTAAAGCACAAGGAAACTAATAATTATCCCTCCAAATCTAATAACATAATATTAATTAAATTAAATGTATTTGAATATAGATCCGTGGGAAAAGAAAAAGAACACCGAAAAACATTGTGGGACATTGTAGTTGAATAGGTTCGAACATTCATGTCCAAAATATTCTACAAATATATAATTTTGTATTTAGAATTATCTTCTGCAAGAATTCATGCTTAGGTCATATATTGTATGATTAGAACCTTTTGCATTAATCCATGTTTAGGGTTTGATGACGTAAACATGGCAGCACCCTGCAGGAACATTTTAAGATTGGCCCACTACATTAGCTGCTGTAGTTGGAGACGCGACATCCATAATTGGGAAACTTTAAGCTTTAGTTTAACGATTATTTGTCCAGATGTAAAACTGATGCATAGTGATAAATTGCATTGTTTGCAACATCATTGGCATAAAGTGTCGCTATAATGGTGTTTCGTGGAAATTACGAGACAGATAAGGCGCTCCTTACGAACACGCCTCTCCTCCGCCCCTCCTCGTAGCAAATTTTAATCATTGACGGGCTGATAAAATAGTTTGTCACATCAAAACAAGACTGTGTGGAGGATACATAGCAGTGTGAATGGAGATGTAGAAGTCAACACGGTGCCTTTGAGAGGTCCAAACATTTTCCATGGTGGGGCAGAGTTTTATCGTCGGGTTTGAGCGTAACTTATTATTGTAACAGTTTCAAAAATGCTCGAGCGAAAATCTAAAATAATTAAAAAATATTTTATAAGAGGTTATCTTAATTATTTTATAGGAAGAAGGCTTTCATCAATTGATAACTTAGGGTGTTATTTTTATGTTTAGAAAGTAATTGGTAATATTTGGTATTTTGGTTTTGGGTTGTAAGGTAGTTTATAATATTAATGAGTATTTCATATTTTTAATATGTAAGTATATAAATGTGTTTCAAATATAACAAATACAATTTTTTGGGATAAAATTTAAATTTATTATTTTCTTTTTAAAAATGCAATTTATTTTTTATTAGATTGATTATGGTATGCCATTAATTTAATTCAGATATACCATTAAATTAATTTAAATATTATAAAAATTTATATATATATATATATATATATATATATATATATATATATATAATTTTATAATTTTAATATTTTCATAAATTTTATATAAAATAAATTTTGTTTTAAATGTTATTAATTATTCAATTTAAATTTTAATCAAAAGATTTGAAATTTTATTGATAATTATGATATTATAAATGAATTACTTTTAATTAAATATTATTAATTTATTAAATACAATGAAAAAATATCTAATTAGTATTTAAACTAATTAATAATAAAATAGATATTTAAAGTTAGGAAAGTATATCTTTGACATAATGTCGTTGAAAATGATCACATCTAAATTCGTAATATACATTTAAAGCTATTATGGTTTTCATTGGGATTCAATGTAAGGACCATCCCATTGTTCCACCCTCAATGCTCTTAAGAAGTGTCATGATAGCCCTTCACATTCCTTATATATGAGTGTTAGTGAAAGACTAATTTGAAGATTATGTTTATCTATGTTTGTTTTTTTTTGGTCCTCACTAATATTCCTTTATTACATTTTATGGTGTTTAAAAACACATAACAAAATTTTTGGGACTTGTATTTACCTTTAAAATTCTAATAGATGCATATCACATTGATCAATAATTTAATAGATTGATATCATATTAATATTGTGGGACATTGTATTTGAATAGGTTAAAATATATGAGTTGAAATTTTAACTATTGGTAATATTTCATAAAATTTTAACTATTGATAGTATCCCACAAAATTTCAACTATTGATATGTTAATGTCAATTTCAACTATATTTTTATGTCCCACAATATTTATGTGATATTAATGATGTCTCACAATGTTAATGTTAATGTAGTGGTTAATAGCTTTTTGTAAAATTTCAACTCATATATAATTTTTTAATCCTTCATGAATGGTAACTATGTTCTTATCGACTATGTTGGATTTATGTAGTGGTTTGAATGGGTCATCTCATTCCGGGGTTAAATTTGACAGTTGCCTTTACTTGTCAAAAAAAATTGTGATAGTTTTTAAATTAATGTCACCTTACAAATGACATTTATTCTCATGTATGACTTTCATAATTTTCATATAGAAATAAATTAAATCCTGTTATTATTACACATGTTGCATATTATCCATATTGAAAGGAAGAAATGTTCACTATGATTACATACATTTCGTCAAATAATTGACGTGCAACTATCTACAGAACTCAAATCCATTCATATTAATAAAGTTAAAAACATCCTCAATTCTACCACTAATGGATTTATTATAGTGTAATCACAAAGATAAACAATAAAATAAACACTTATAAGTCTATATAAGACCCTCTGCCCACAAATTGACAATATGTTTCTCACCTGCAAACTAAAGAAAAATAAATAATACTATCTTGTCTTGTTTTGAACATAAAATTTTATAGACTTGTATGATTTTATTAAAAACATACACAAAATATTTTACCACGTTTACCATTTTCATTTACACTTACACGAATTTATAAAATGCACTTAACCTTGAATAAGACTGTGACAATTTAAAAAAAATAAATAAAAAATTTATATAAAAACCCTATCAACTCAAAGTGAACTGAATTCCAAATGAAAAACTGAATTCCAAATGAAAAAGGAACAAAATCTATTTTAACATCTACAACTACCCTCCAAGGTGAAACGCTAAATAATGGATGTTTAAATCGGACCTTTAAATCTGCTCATAAACAAATAAAAAATGCTCTTTATTGTTTCCATTCTTTACACCGAGAGAATGCAAGGAAGAAAATGCATTATGATAGAATATTGGTTGATGTGAAGTAGATTATAAAGGATATTATAATGTTTTATATTCTTATGTTCTCCAATCACATAATGTGGGGCATATTGTATTTTTTACATCCATGTTTTGGATGAATATGATTGTTATTTTTAATTTGCCAAGGTGTGGAAAATTGCCGAGGAGAACAAGGATTTGGATTTTACATAGGTGCGGAAAAAATAAAGGATTTTACACAATTATTTATTGGAGATAAAATGTATATCAGGAAAACAAGACAACAACAATTATGTTTCAAAACCTTTAACTAAGCATGGTCAGTCTGACACAACAAAAGGAATGTTTGAAGTGGCAGAAAATCACTGACCTTTTTGAAGGACAAAGTTAAATTACTGGAATATTGTAACATTCCCTGATCATGGCATCTTCTGCTGCTACTGCATCCTTGAGCACCATTAACTCTTCACCTCTACTGCACTCCTCTGTTGTGTCTTTCTTTCTACTCACTGAAACCTGTCTTTCTTTCCTCTCTTGTTTTTTTTGGAGATTCTTTTGCTATTAGCCTGCCTTCATTTTTTCCCAATTTTTTTACTCAGGCTTGTAGCGCACAGAAAAAGTGGAGGTACACTTGTTTGTTGATTTGTTTTTAGAGGGAAGGCTCCACCGTATTACGGTTATGAGATAGTCGGCTTGAAGCTTATCTACCTTTATATGTTATGTATGAGAAAGTCGAATGGGAACTCAACCATTGTAATTTGTGATCCGCTCCAAACCTCTGTGACTCTCTATTGTGTCTCTCAAGTCACCATGCAATGCCACTACATTTGTCTAGGTTAAACATAATGTTAAAGATATCGATTCTGAACTTGAAGTCACTGGACACCAGAATACATAACAATTTTCCCTTAAACGGCAAAAAAGAATAATGGATTGGCGATTCAATGTGAAAGGTAAGAGCGTCAGCTTTGCCTTCAATTTCCATGTTCACCAAAATTGGGTTAGGAAAAAGGAGTCGTTTGTGCACCTGCACATTCAATGCAGAGCGGTGGAACAATAAATACTAGAGAGACTGGGCAGTGGGAAGATTCGCGAGTGGGGAACCTGGGGATTTGCCTATGATGATCCTTTTTCACCGCTTAAAACCCCTTCCCGGAACAAATCTTGCAAAGCTTACGAAAAAATTGATAAAAAATGTGGGAAATCGAAGCCTGAAGGAATCGGCCTACAGCAAAACGGATTAAAGAAAATGACTAATTTTATTTTATGGAGAGGGTACGAGGATTCTCGAAGCAAACTCCATAACCTACAGGCTACATCTGACATCATTCTCCCCATCGGACGACTCAGATCGGTCTAACTGCCTCCCATTGTTATGCACCACCTGATCTCTTCAGGCCATAATCCAACGTGGCCGACACAAGTGACCTAGATTATCTGGTCCTAGTAGAGATTCAGACAAGCCTCCATTCCAAAGTCCACATCAACTGCATCCGATGACGGAAGATGGGCCTCTGCTGAGAGTCTCGAATTGGCCAAGTTATTGGCCCATGCTGAGCATTGGGAAAGGTATTGGCGGCAAAGTTAGTGGGCCGCTGGACAATTTCTAATTGTAATAGGCTACTAGGTAGACTGCAGTAGGCACCTTCCAGGGTGTGTTTTATGATGAAACTTCGAACGATTATTTTTTATTTTGATTGTCATATTAACAGGTTTTTATAATTTTTTACCTATGTTAAGTTTAAAATTTTAATTTGGCTATATTTTAGGGTGAAAATTGTAAAAAACACAAATAAACCGTCGTCAAATTTAACCCTCACTACCCCGAATATTACTTTCAATCTTATCAATGATGAGACATGACGACAATCGGCCCAACGATCTTTATAAATTGAACAGGAAAATATCTATTTGCAATATTGGTAAAAAATCAGGTGTTACCAGAATAAGAAATGCAGTGAAAAGTGACATAAACCTATAGTGCTAAACCAGCTATTAATGTGGGAACTTTTTAAAATTGAAAATAAACACTTTAAATTCTAACCAAGTATTTTTATTTATTTATATTAAGTAAAGCAGAGTTGGTTGGGATAAGGATTCTCATAATTTTTATTTATTAGGTGTGTACTTGTTTTGAATGATAAATTTATTGGGAATCGTTTTCCAGATTTAATTATAATAGTATATTCTTTTATTATCAATCTAAATTTGAATTACAAAATTCAGAGTTCTATAAATTTTAACTGCACTAGTAAACCTTGTCATAATCTTCTTCATGAGAATGTGCCTTTGTAGTTTTCTCTGGAGAAGGAACTGCCCGCAGGAAGATGGACAGATTGTTCCACAAGTTTTAGCAGATGCGACGACATTCATGCTTGAGAACTTTAAGCTGCACGAATTCCTGCGAATCTGGGACTACCATAAATCCATTATCCTTCCTCCAGAGGAAAAATGAATTATAGTGGGAGCCCCTGTTTGATACGGAACATTGAATTTGCTGAAGAAGGTATTAAATCGGCCCAATTTGTGTGAAGACAAAGGCATCATCGTATCGTAGAATTACGGGCCCCGCACTAATGCTATCCATCGTATCGTGAGATATGAGATGTGTTTAACTTGAGTTGGAAAATTTCATAAAACAACATTTTAGGTATCCATGGTAGAGGGGTCTCTTTGATCCTTAAACGATTGAAACACGTTGTTTGCAAAGTATTATACGTATCAAAAGTTTTGCAAATTCAAAAGCATGGATTTAGTTAAAACTAAACCATATTTTTTGTGTTAATATATACGTTAACAGATGTGGATTTCCTGGGTTGAGCCCTTTGCTCCATACATGATTGCATGATTGACACACATTTCCCTACCTCTCACACATAGCACGTGCTCATTGGCCTGCATCATAAATCCTAAGGGTCAACGGTGGGGATGCATTGGCTCATCAATGATTAGGCGGCAAATATGAAATAATGAGTTGTCAAGAATTCTTTTGTTGTTTACATAAACTGAATGAGTACAATTGCACAATCATATTAGGTGGGAGAACGTGTGGTTTGATTTCCCTTCTTAAAGCATTGAATATGTAAGCATCAATCATTCATTAAATAACACTGATTGGTGTTAGCTTAGCGTATTAGACTTTATTGAGTTTTGTAAGTTTATATCCCTCACAAGCACACTTAGGGTTTTAAGGAAAATGAGATTAAGTTTTAAAGTTATGTGCATCATCAAGGTTTATGATCAAATACAAAGAATGTAGAGACAATTTTAGATGATTGTATGGTCATTGTTCCTCATTTCATAATAGCTTAGTACCGACCAACATAGAACATCGACTGATAATACTAAACCAGTCCAACGGAATTGACCCAATTGAAAATAGAGAATTAGTTCCAAAAATGAATGAACCACATGCCTACTTTATCCTGATTTTTACTTTTAGGATATAGTAATAGTCAGACAGTCAAATTGCAAAGCTAAGTACTCATCCCTTTATTGTACTTAATATGTTTGACATTAACCACTTGTCGAATCATTACAATTAGTTTCAAAATTATATATTCATATGTATACGTGAATGCCATATCTTAATATCCAAATTACTATACATAGTTTTTATATTTTCAGGGATAGTATTGATTACATTAATCCAAGTTAGGGTAAAACAAATTGGTGAAACCATACACATATTCAACCATACTAAACCCTAAATTTTTCTTACGATTTCATCCTTATAGGGTTTAGACCTACTTTTTGATTATTCACTAATCATATACATCTCGCGGACATAATTAATGAACAATTTTGATTAATAGAAATAAATAAGGCCTTATTTTCATATTGTTTTACATTGATAATATGTCTTGTTTGGATTAATTATGTAAGCAAATGAGTCAAAATGATGGAATATAATAAAAATAGTAAGGTTAAAATTACCAATAAACATACCCAATCCTTCCCCGAAAATTATTCTTGTAATATTTGATCTAAGATGCCTAATTTTACTACTAAACATCAAATGGCATGCATGACCTCCTTTGTTCCTCTTACAAGTTATAAAATACATAATATCCACCCCATTGTTGGACTTATCATGAATATCAAAATCCATAATACTCATGACATGACTATTAAAGGCCAATTAGATGATATGGGATTGTCAAGAATTCACTGAATATCATAACATGAAACCCCATGAGATTCATCTAGTGTTATATATATATATATATATATATATATATATATATATATATATATATATATATATATATATATATATATATATATATATATATATATATATATATATATATAGAGAGAGAGAGAGAGAGAGAGAGAGAGAGATAATTATTAAAATTTTGGCCAAGGTGACATACATAACAAGGATTCATACCTCTATTATTAGTACTATCCCTACATTATAGATCCAATGAGTTATGTAACATCCACCCAATGTTTGGGGGAAACAAGAGACCTCCAATAGATTTCCTTGCTTATTATTAACTTGAAATATTTAACCCTCCCATGATGACTACACATGTTCCATCACCAATCTTGCTTATTGCATGTTATTTGACCATATTATTATAGCTTTGCATGTTAAGATGTTACAAATAGAGCAAGGTGCACCTAGAGTGAGTCATTTATAGAATCACACACCTTGGTTCATAACCCATTAAACCATATGATAGAAAATTATCATTTACCAACATGACTTTTAGCTCCTAAGCTTCCATTATACAAAGGTAAATGTGATCCCAAAAAACACATTAGATCATTCCACACAACATGTTTGGACTATGCATATAGTGACAAATTATTTCCAAGAAGTCTAAATGGCTATGCATTATGATGGATCTATGATCTTCCCCTTCAATCCATAAAATAATTCAACCACTTGGAAAACTAATCTTTAGGACATTTTTTCATCAACACTGATGATAAGCTATTCTATGCACAAATTTATAAATATAAGCAAGGATCAAATGGGTCAACCATGATTATAAACTTTAATACATGACTATGGTATCCAAGTTGACCAATATTATGACTAATAGTGAGTTACAAGGTATATTTATATAAAGTTTTCAAGAACCACTCCATGATTCAATTATATTCAAATGATTGAAATCCTTTGATGAGGTATGCCATAGAGTAAGGGAAAAATAAGTTAAAATTATATCTTTCAACAAACTCAATTATACATCCACTCATATAACTCCTATAACAATGAACTTTGAAGGCAAACAAAGCCACAAGGTTAAGCCATTTAATAATAAGAAAGAGGCAAAGATTACAATCAATGCCATATCACAACCTAAAAACCAACTACAATTGACAACTCTAATGAAGAGATAATTTTAAAGATTGCCATTTCCTCTTCATGTAAAATGAAAAAGTTACTTGTGTGTGACCCTTTCACACTTCTTCATCCATAGAGCTTGATCCAAATAGGCCTACACAAAGGAAGTATTATGGAAATACATATTATGACTATCATCAAATTGGGGGACATTTAATGAATATATTTTTCAAATTGAAACATAAGATACAAGATCTTATAGATGATAACATTGTTGACTTCTACACACTTGCAAATGATTATAGATAACAAAAAAATGGAAATAAAAATTTGATTTTATTTAATGATGATCCATTTCCTAAACATGAGACCAAAAAAATAAAGATACTTTAGATGTAAATCATGCATACAATGCACATCTTCCACAAGTGATATATGTTCATCTACTAAAATATATTATCAATACTTCACCATAATAGCCTATGGTCACATTTGATGATAGTGATATTGTTGATAATTATTTTGATTTTCATGCACTCTTCACATGGGTCTATATTAATTAAAAATGCATTCACAGTATTATGATTAAAAATGGTTCATGTTTTCATAATGACACTTCTACCCTCCCTTAGGTATACACAATATGATTTATTATATATATCAAAATAAGTTAAAGGATTCTGTAGTAAAAAAAAAAAAAAACATTTAGACATACAATGTTACATCATCAGGTATGCTCCACAATATTTTTTTATGTTATTCCTAGTTATATAGAGTATTGGGGTCTTTGACATGTTTTTTTACACCCTTGGATGCAATAATTCCATGTAGTTCCATCCATATTACATTGAATTCTAAATTAGATACATTACAATATAGATGTCATAGTTACAAGTGTACATTATGAGTACCCACTCTAACCATTGGTATCTCATCCTCTACCCCTACCTCCAATATAATTGATTGTTATACATATTTAAAGTTCTTATAAAAATATGTTTAGTACACCTATTTAGGATTATTATATAGAGTCAATGGTTACACATATGTACGTTTTATTTATATACCAAGTTCATAAGAACATATTTGGACCAAATAGGCAACCAGTTATTATGTGTAAATCAAATCAAAGATTTAGTTAGATCCCATAGAGGCCATCATATCCTATAGTACATACTCATTCAACACCATAGGTAGTTCAAGGTGTTTAACAATGAACACAAGAATCAAGACATTATCATATTATATAGTAGACCCCTCAAATTCCCCAGCCATCTAGAGCTACATACCATACACTAATTTTTATGAACAATGATCATAATAGCTATGGCATGCCAGATGACTTCTTATCTGATTTTTATACATCCATTGCAAAGGACCCTTACACTAAATTATTTACAATCACTTCCAATGATCCTCCAATTTATGTGATCATCGGTTAAATTCTCTAAATTTTAAATATTCAAAAATCTAAACAAAAAAATTAAGAACATAAAAAACATTAAAAATAATTCAAAACCCCAAAACCAGGACTTGAGCATGAAATGATTACTGTATTACACTATTTACATATGTTATTTATCACATGTTTAGTGGATGGCATATTCATTTCATGCATGCATGGATTTCAAGGTTTATGATTTTGATGCAAGTTATATAGGTTATGCATGGACATGAAAATATTGGAATTTACTCTACCAATTGGCCATGCCAATACTGGAGGCATCATATTCCATCAGTTTAACTACTACAAGTTATATATTTTTTTGACATTTATACCATGTTGAGCTACTTAGATATTTTACACATATCTTTCTAGCTACTCATATCTTACATAGTGCTACAAGGTTATACTATTATATTATTATTTGAAATTGATACACATGGATGATGCACACTAGATTGCTTGCTCTATGCTCCACTGATGCTCTTAATTTTTTGTGTGATATATTACTTCATGTTTAACTATTGTGTGTGGTCCCTTTTACTTTCCTAATGTGACATATTTGATGTCCCTTTTTAGTGACATATTTATGTCCCCTACATGTGGCCCTTGGCATTGTTTTTTATTATAGATTTATTTCCCTTGTGTGTATCCTTTGACCTTATGTGTGACACTAATTATTGATCTTATTGAGATTATTTTGTTTGTTTTATCTTGATAATAGAAAGTGGTGTCATGATCCATAACATGCACGTTTACTACACAGTCTTATTTAGCAATCCTATGAATGCATGATTCATTTATGCACGTATTTAAACATTACCCTTATATGCCCTACATGACATATGTTACATACATATGTTGATTGACACAATAATTACTATGATGGAATATTATCCACATGATCAAATGATTATACATGATGTTATTTTATACATGACATGATACATCCAATTCTTCTTATGAGATTGAGTGAAATAAAGGACAAAATTCTCATATAAAAAGGGGTCCATTATAGTTAGATTGTCATTCAAACATAAGACTCCATGAGAAAAAAAATATCAGAGTATATATTCAGAGATTTAGAATGGTCCATATATCAAATGGTTTAGTTACATGATAGATATTATCACATCAGTACAGATGTGGGGGCATATGCAATCAATTTATAGAGATTTGGGCATAAATTCATACACAGTTGCATATACATGGGCATATGCATACATTTTATAAAAGCAATGATTAAATGTTTTCACATACACATACATATGAGATATAAATCATACAAATACATCACATCCTTTATCATTTGATATAGATTTAGAGGGCATGATATTGGTTCATCAAAAAACATAGCGGAAAATTTTACATTTGAATGGAAAACGGTTGTCATTATAATTTTAACTTATCAAGTCTATGGGCATAAAAATTATTCTTTCCCTTTCAATCATGTATTTTATTATACATGATCACATCAATCCCTAAGTTACATAATATATATCATGGCAACATTTAGAAAGCAACAATACAAGCTCAACAAACAATTGAACACATAGCCAATATAACTCAATGCAATGAAAAATAATGGTCTAAGGAGACCTCATACAAGGGGCATGTTCAAATGCCACATAATCTAAAGGAAATGACATATTCAAATGTCCAATCAACATAGAATGACATATTCAAATGTCAAAATAACATACAATGGCATAGGAGCCAATAAGCAAAGAACCTATTTAAATGTTCCACAAATAAGACAATAACACACATTGAAATACACTCAAGGAATTAAAAAGTGAATAAATGAATCATATCATACTATTCCATACATATATGTGTTAGCAAAAAAAAACATGTAACATAGCATATGAAGTATATTGTGAAAGATATGAACATGGATAGAGACATCTGTAAATTGTGTTAGTATTTAATATCAAACATGATAATGTATAAATGATAATAAGTTATATGTAACCTGTATCAATCATGATCAATGAAGTATACTCCCGCAACATACTATATGATGTAGGTAGAGGAGAGGTTGAACATCTATATGTGCATATATCATGTGTATGTGGTACATATGTATCACACTCAAAGAAATGTGAAACACGTTTGTGTATATAAATGAAATTATATGCTATATACTAACATAAATAAAACAACATAGCTTCCAAGGATCTAATAAACCTGGGAATGCTAAATATTTTTTATACTTTTTAGTTATTTCAACATTTTTGTATTTTTTCCTATATTTGATTTTTTTTGGATTTTTAGATATTTAATTTTTTTTGAATTTTTGGATTTTTTAAAAAGCAATGGATAACCTATTATCCCATCTAAGGGATGCTCATAATGTGCTTTATACTCAAAATATGGTGAATCACATTGGTGATACTATCAATGAGCATGTATAGGTGTCATATCTAGATCTAGAGACTTGAAAATATTTTGTATATGCCTCATGGGAGTATGTGGTTATGAATCAGTAGTGGTGGTGGTTCATGGAACCAATTATTGAGTACTATTTGGTTTCTTTGGAGTCATAAAAATTGGAACATTTTTAGTTTTTCTATGTAACTGGGTATGTTGTGTGGGGGTAGATGAGGATTTCATGCAATCCATTGTATATATTTAGGGTAAGTGCACAAAGTTGAGGAACAAAAAGGGGCCTAGTCCTGGACATGTTTTTTTTGAAAATTTAAAAATCTCATCTTCTATAGATTATTTGATATGGCTATATTCAAAATTTGAAGATGGTATAAAAACATGAATTGTAGAATTTTGAGTCTAGTTTCCAAAACACTTTTTTTTGATAAAAAATAGTTAAGTATAAGTAGGTCAAACATATAAAATTTAAATAGGAACTTTTAGTTTTTGAAAAACTAAGTAGATAGTTGTTTGTATGAAAAAAACTTTTTATATAAAATTTTAGTATTTTCTAAAACCATTTAGTGAAAATTTAGATAAGATCATCTAGTTTGTGGCCTATATTTTATTTAAAAGATATTTTATTAAATTTTTTTAATGGATATATATTTTTTTATTAGTTTTATATGTAAACAAATGTTGAAAACTAACAAAAAATAGATAGATGGTCATACCACCTCTATAACTACGTAAAGAAAATAAAATTAGTTTTTTTAATGCATATAGAATTAGGCCTACTTTTTCTTATCATATAATTATTTTTTGCATTTGGGTAAAAAAAACAAAAATACTTAAACATATATAGCCATGTATATTTGTAGCATGTGGTGGCCTAAAAAATCCATAGTTGGAAATCAACATAGTTAGAAACCTTATAATAATCCAAAATTTGAAAAAATCATATATTTAGAAAGGGAATAACATGCTCACCATCACGGTAATATTTTTTTGAATTGGATTGTTGAAATTCATAATGTATTTGGTGATGGAAGTTGAATTTGTTATTTTTCCTCAAAACTCTCAGATTCCATTGTGTGTTGATAGGTCTACACTTTTGGCTCAGGGATTTAAGTCATTTTTGAGCCAAAAGTTTTAGTTTTTGAACTCAAAATAAACATAACATGTAGATGCTATAACACATACACCTTATGTTAACATTACATGAAATAAAAATAAGGATCTATTTATACAGGTCTATGTATGTTTATATCTATTCACATTCCTAACTTTATATTTTTATTTTAAATTGGAGCATATCAATATATACAGTAACAAAAAAGGGACATAATTGATATAGTGATGTAATTCTAGTGCACTTTCAGCCATGAACATGATTTTGACTATATATAATATGATTTATGGTTCAACCATGGCCATTTTCATTAGAAATTGAATGAAAGAGTCAATTGTCTTAATGGTGGAGGAAATTCTAGGGCTAATTAAGACAATCAATTAGGGAAAAATAGTCAATTGTTTGAATGAAAGAGTCAGTTGTTTCAATGTGATTTGGGTATTTCAAAGAAAGAATTAAATAATCATTTGGTTTAATTAAAGATGCAAGTTTGACATGTATAAGACATGGTTTGAGGCTCTATAAATTCTAATGTCATCATGTAATGAATGATAAAGTCAATTGGTTCAATTGTGGAAGCAATTAAGGGCAATATTAGATCCTTGAAACTAATTTAGACTATATAATGTGATCTAAGGATAAATTGGCTTTGATTTAATCATAGATTGAGTCAATTAGTGAAATGGTGTAATCAATGACACAATTTTGGAAAAATTGAGCCACATTCAATGTAGTTTAAATTTTGTATGATGTAATTTTAAGTGAAATTGACTCTAATGTCATCATATACTAACCTAAATAGTTGATTCATTCAATCTCAGAGGTAACTGAGGCTAATTTGATCCCCTTCAACCTAATTACAAGAGAAAGACATAATTTGGAGCTAAATTAGTTTTGATTCTCTCACGAATTGATCTAATTAGTCAATTAGTCTAATTACAAACATGAATTGGGCGAAATTGAGCCTTATGGACCTAAATTATGGGTTATGTTTTAGGTTGTAAGGTTTAAGGAACTACAATTAGTCAATCCTGGTTAGATGAAATTACACTCTATTAACTGAATTTTGGTTATATTAGATGTAATTTGGGGGTCAATAAACCCCAATATCATAACAAAACAAAGAAAATAGTCCATCAATTAAATCTTGAAGGAAATTTGGGTTAATTTTAGCCTAGGTTCAACCTAACTATAAGAGGAAGACCTGATTTGGGCCTAAATTAGTCATGAATTGATCCAATTAATCAATTGGTATAATTACATATGTTATTTGGGCCAAATTGAGCCCCATGAACCTAAATTATGGATCAATCCATTCTACAAGATGCAACATATAGTTTAATATCCACTTTAATTATATCACAAATGTAAATACAAAGATAATTAGGGTTAATATGAACTCATTTAACCTAAATGCTAGTATTAGATGTGGTTTGGGGCTAAAAATTAGCTCATATTTCCTCATACATATTGATCTGATTAGTTGATTGTTATAATCAATGATGCAATTTGGATGAAATTTAACTCCATAAATTTTGTTTTTATTATAAGGATGTAATTTGGGGGTCAATCGGTCCCACTGTCATAACACCCTAAACCAAGTATAGTCCATATATTTAATCACAAAGGAAATTTAGACCAATTTGAGCCCCTTCAACCTAACTACAAAATCATGATGTGATTTGGGGCCAAATTAGCTTTGATTATGTCAAGAGTTGATCCAATTAGTCAATTGGTGTAATTAGAGACATGATTTGGGCCATATTAAGTCTCATGGACCTAAATTATGACTTAGGGCTTGTGATTTAAGGTTTAGGGTTACATTTAGTTGATGAAATTTAATGTTTTAAACCTAATATTTTATAGATATATGATATAATTTAGGGATAAACCAACCTTGGTATCATAACAAAATTAATTAAATATTCCACCAAGTTAATCACTAAGGAAATTAGGGTCACATTGATCCCCATCAACCTAACTAGACTAGAGGATAACATGATTTGGGGCTAGATTAGTCATGGATTGATCCAATTAGTCAATTAGTGAAACTAAAAATGTGATTTGGGCCAAATTGAGTCCATGAATCTAAAGTATGGCTCAATCCATTTTATAAGATACAACATATGGTTGAATCAACCCTAGAATTGTATCATGTAAATACAAATATAGATATTATTGTATAGAATTACATGACATAATAATATTGCATAGTTTGGATTACATCACATAATTATATAAAACAATAATATAACATAGGATTGTATCACATAATATAATCCTATGTCATAATAATATGGTAAATAGATATATAGACATAGTATATATAATGTGTACACATTATTTTTATAATAGACAACTAATCTTTGTCTAATGTCTATTTTTAGGGTGTTTCAAGATATCAAACACCACTTACATTATCTGCACATTCTGCACTTTGAATGGTAAGAAAAAAATGAATCAAATTATTCTTTGTTACCCCACCATCAAAAGGAATCAAATTATTCTTTGTCTAATCATGGGTGATGGTTTTCGTTCCATGAAGTGGAAGAAGTTAAAGCAAAAAGCATCAGAATAATGATAATAGTTTAGAGAAAATAAAAGTTCAAGTTCAAAAATTTAACTCAAAATAAGGTACAAACACCATCTTTAATGAGCCAAATTTCATAGATAATGACGAAATTGACAATGATGAACTAAATAATGGTGACAAGTGTTTACCTAATAATAAAATTATGTTGCAAGTCCACATTCAAAGTAAAAAGCTTTTGAATTTGATGATGATGAATCTATTCATGATGATTCACCCCCTAAAAATGAATAAAATTTCATGGAACACATAATGATGAAAGTAAAAATGAATAAAATGCCATAAAAACACTAAATAATGAAAGTAATGATGAAGAAACTAATAGTTACCATAATGATTCTGAAACACCCAATCAATAAATTCCACCATTAATAACAACTCCATTGATTTTGTGTGGAAAATGCAAGAACTTAATTGAAATTGATGAAAATATTTTGAAATCAGAACAAATTTTTTTTTGACCTTTATTCAAGAAGGTTAGCTAAAAATATTTGGGACAATTTCTTTTAAATTAAATTTTGATAGTAAAATATGTGAATTATTTATTTTATTGATGAAATGATTAAGATGAGCCCTACAATGTACACCCTAGGACTAAGAACATCTAACATAGATGATGAAAACAACAAAATTGTTTAAAATCTATATGATATATATCATACTATAGGCTCAAAATAATGTGACAAATATTATAATGTTTTTTAGTACATAATTACAACTTGTGAAGTAAGTGGTCAAACAAAAAAAAATGATTGATTTCAAAAACAAGCTGAGCATTGGATATAAATAAAAAAATATTAATGAAAGTGATTGGAAGATGCCAAAGACTTAATGATGCTAATACCACTGAGATCTAGGAATTTTGTGGTATAATTCCAAGAAAGGACAATCCTATAGTCGATGCTCTCAAATATTTACTTACATAATTTTATAAAGACAATACAAGAGTGTCACCCAATACAAGAAATGTAGTGAAAAAAGCTGGTTCTCGTAATCATGAACCACATCTAAAATATTTCTTGGATATGACACAATTCAATTGTACTTTAAGTTTTTGGAAAAATATCCACAATTTTCTATTATTCAAAGATATTTTAAGATGGCCATACCATTTTATGTAAAAACAAATTACACATGAACCACTTTTTGTTGTAGGTAGCACGTTTAATTTTCATGCACTATGATGTTTTTCACCATATACATTGTACTTTGTATACTCATAACATTTTTTAGAAATGTGGAATATAATTTTTGCCAAAATAAACCAAAGAATTTATTCCAACCATTTTTTATTCAAGATGAGATGGATAGTTCTTTTATAACAAAGCATGTTTGGATAGAAATTATAGCATTTGTGGTGGATTGCCAAAATTAAGAGTATTATATCTATGAGGAGAGTATAATTATAATTGGACATGAATTAGTTGGTCTAATAAAATACAAATATATGACTTATCAAGTAAAAATAAAAAATAATCTAAAAGGTGTGATATTGTTACAAAATAGATACCTATTTTAGAATTTATGGTCAAATTTGGGAAGGAATTTTTTTATGAGTATGCAAGGCACATACATAGGGATATATGGTTGGATAAACATTTCAAGATAATAATAGACACATTATCACTTGGTTTTATTATTGTAGTAGTCGACTTTGCTAATAATTATGCATTCAAACCACAAATGGAATTTTAGTCATAATATTAAAATTCAATATAGTTTTACATATTCATGTATATAA
Organism: Torreya grandis; assembly: GCA_037957365.1. Taxonomy (NCBI): domain Eukaryota; kingdom Viridiplantae; phylum Streptophyta; class Pinopsida; order Cupressales; family Taxaceae; genus Torreya; species Torreya grandis. The sequence goes on from JARHVA010000389.1 coordinate 2,309,861, forward strand.
CATTCATGCATGTAGTTGATAATATAGAGAAAGATTAAAAAATAGTAAAGAAGTACCTTTTTTTGTCAGTGATGATTTATCACATAGTATAGAGTACGTGCAAGGTTGTTTTGAGATGTTACATAGACAATTTATTGGGAGGAACTTTAATTTCAATCAACAATACATTTGTTCAGATAATTACACATCAAAATTCAAGAATGCACAAATATTTTAATGGTTGAGTAGGATACACATTACCACAGCATATAACATATTTAGAGTTTCACTAATGATGGACATTGAAAAGGGGAACATAATGCTGCTTGAGCATGTGTAAAAATAGTCATTACAAAAAAGGAGTTAAAGCTTGAAGATGGTGCTACTTTGAAAGATGAAACAACCATTGTTGAATGGAGTAATGAGAAAATGGTCCATGGTTCTTAATAAAACTATATTGTTCATAGTTATTTATGGTTGATTGATGATAATGCATGGAAAAGAATGAGGATTATATGACTATAATAGGATCAAGTGATCTCCACTCATTTTGTATCTCAAATGCATGTTCTTGGACTATTCATACAAGACACTTATCATGTTTCTATTTTACAGGCATGGAGTCTATATGGAATGAGTGTGAGTCATAAGAGTGGGTGGATGAATGGAGTTACAGGCCTCTAATTTCAATAGACACATATCAAATTCCACCAAAATTACATATTATAGATATGACATCATCACATGACTTTGACCATGTATCTGATTCAATGTAACTAGGTAAAATATTAATCATTATGTACTATTATTTTCTAAGTGATGGACTTACATGTGTAGGTCATGGAGGTAGAAATGCTAGTTAGAGGGTGAAAAATTATCCCTTCACTACAAAAAATTACATTTTAGGACTCATTATTATAAATTATGCCATAGATTAATCTCCAAATTTCCATCATCATGATTCAAAATGAAATTAGAGTTATTTAATACACATGTGAGCGTTCTTGTGGTTCATATAAATGACTTACAATCTCCACTTTATACAAAACCAAAGTTAGGTTTAAAATGCATTTTTCTTATTGTAGGAAGGGCATTCTTGAGGCTAAAATAGGTGGTAGGTATCTATTGAGCATGATTAAAGACTGATAACTTGGTACTAGATGTTATCCACCACACCATATATGTTAAAAAATCTAGTTTTGAGACACGAAGCACTAGAGGTAGAGTTATCCAACTATAGCTTCAACTTTGACAACATTTATTGTTAGTATTTATACACTCTTGAAAAATAGTGAAAACACACTTATGGGTAGATTTAAATATCATGATCATGGAATCAAGAGCCATTTTTCTTTTTGTATGTGCTTGAAGTTATGTATTTTCACTTGGATGTTTTAGAGGTAGAAATGTCAGTTGGTTGACAAGGAATTGTCTCTTCACTATAAAAAAAGTTACATTTCAAGTCCCATCACTGAAATTTATGCCATAGATTCATCTCCAAGGTTCCATCGATGTGCTCTAGGGTGAAATTTTATGGATTAGACACACATGTGAGGGTTCTTCCAATTCATTGAAATGAATTATAGTTTCCATCTTACACACACCTGAAGTTAGGCTAAAATTATTTTTTCTTGTTTTAGAAAGAGAATTCTTGAGGCCAGAATGGGTGGTGGGTCTTTCGATAAAAAATGATAAGAGGAAAATAACATGGTATTAGACATTATCCAACAGCCATATGTGTTTAAAATTCTATTTTCGATACACAAAGCATCGAAAGTGGACTTCTCCAACTATAGTTTCAACTTTGAAAATATTTGTTGTCAATGTTTCAACACTCTTGAACACTAGTGAAAACACATTTTTAGATGGATTTGGACATTGTGGTCATGGTATCACATGTAATTTACTTATAAAAACATGTTCAAATCAATGGAATTTCACTTGTAGGTCTCAGATATAGAAATGCCAATTAGAGGATAAAAACTTGTCTCTTCATTGCTAAAACATTGCATTTATAAACTCATCAATGCAACTTGTGTCATGAATTCATATCTAAGATTATGTCAATGTGATATGGGATGAAATTATATGGATTTAATATGCACATGAAGGTTCTTTTGGTTAATCCAGATTATTTATGATTTTCATTTTATGCATGACCTAATTTAGACTAAAAATTACATTTTTTCTTGTTTTGGGAAGGGTGTTCTTAAGTCTAGAATGAGTGGTGGGTCCACTAAGTGGGAATGATCAGAGGCCAAAAACCTAGCATTAGACATTATCCACCATATTCAACATGTTTTCAATTCTAATTTCAAGTCATGAATCACTAAAGGTGGAGTTCTCCAATTGTATCTTCAACTTTGACAATATTTATTGTTAATGTTTCCACACTTCTAAACAATAATGAAAACATCCTTCCAAATGGATTTAGAAATTATGATCATTTGAATATCTATATGTTATATAAGTGATTTATTTTCACTTGGAGGTCTTAGAGGTATAAATACCATTTGGATGACAAGAACTTATCTGTTCACTACAAAAAATTACATTTTAGGTGCTATCACTGTAACTTATGCTATAGATTCATATCAAAGGTTTCATTGATGTGATCTAGGGTGAAGTTATAGGTATTAGACACACACATGAGGGTTTTTTATGTTCATAAAAACTACTTATGATTCTCATTTTTTGTATGCTTTAAGTTAGGCTAAAAAACTACATTTTTCTTATTTTGGGAAGGGCATTCTTGAGAATGAAATGGCTGGTGGGTCTCTCAATTGGGCATGATTAGAGGGCAAGAACTTGGTACTAAATTATAACTACCACACTGGATGTAACATAACCACTAAGATTTACCAAAATTATTCAATTTTTAAAAATAATTTCCATGTATTCAACATTAGAATTCACCACAAGAATATAATTAGTGATCTTAACAAAAACATACGAAATATGCTAACCATAAAATAGGCATGTAAAAATCTATTTAGTTACTAATCACTTAAATAATTTTCATAAATTGATTTACTTCTATGGATGGCCAAGCCATCCATAAGGATAAATTAGTATCATATTATTGAAATATATTTTGTAATGCATTACCCAAACCTTAGTAAGTAAATACACATTTTTTAACTGTATTAAGCACAAAAAAATAATGTATTTTCATTACCAACCTTGAATAGCTTACTAATTTGTAATTTATTGAATCATAATCTCCACTTTCCTTCTTTTTGCTCACTTCTTTTCCACTACTGTGTCATGCCCTTATTTCTCCTCTTTTTATCATTATCCCTCTGTCAACCTCTCTCATACATTTATGGCATACAAATATAGCATTAAAATTGTAGTTCATTCCAATTCCCATCATACAAAACCCTATTTTTATACAAATCTATTTGCTAATCTTAGTTAACTCAAGTTGAGATAAATAGAGAAAATCCTTAATAACTCAAATGCTCTAAAATAAACAATATTTTTATCCTTTAGTCACTACATGGTCTTTTGACCTAAACATGCTTGTGTTTCACTTTATAAAGTCCACATACCAAATCATTTCCAATGATTATCATTAATCCATGAGTATATCAAACCAACAAATCATAACCTCATATAGTATTGCATATATATTCGACCCCTTTAGTTAGGTTTAGTTTATAGGATAGTTTAGGTAATTAGTAAGTCATCATTTATTAAAGGATTAACATCAATTTTGACTTCAAATAGCAAGTGACTAGTGAAAAGTCATTAAAAAGCTTTTGACATAGCTAGTCAAACAACTATTATAACAATGTCAAACATAATGATATTATAACAATGTAGCCATTGTTATTACCACTCTATATAGACTATCCCAAATGTCTTCTAGTTATATTTTATATATAAGGCAGTAAGCTAAGATAATGATATATTTTTAATATCATTATAATAACAAACTAATGTCTTAAAACATTAAAAAGATATTTTGGTTGGTTTATAGATAACAATAAATAAATACTAATCAAAAGATTTAGTTTCTCATTATAGAAATATTATTGACATTCATGGATTAAATAATATGACATGATCAAAATAAGAATTATGGACTCAGTCAATGTACTACAACCATAATGCAATCACACAAAATTAGATCCCCATAAGCTTTAAAATGAACTAAATCAAAACTAACACACATAACCAATCATCTAAATGCAAATTACATAAAATATGTACTAAAAATAACAATTTAAATAATGCATATAAAGAGTTCTATTTATCATGGTGTGTATGGCATCCTCTTCAATGATGCTCTCCCTTTGTCATGTTCTAAGGGATGGATCTATCCTACATCCAACTCATGACAAGAATGTAGTTAGCCCATATATATATGAGTTAGTTGTATTTATATATTATTTATATTATGATCATGTTGTTAATTTTTAATACACACACACACACACACACATACATATACATATGTATGTATGTATGTATGTATATTGTTGTAAAAATTAACAACATGATCATAATATAAAGAATATATAAATAAAATTAACTCGTAACAATGTAATCATGTAATCAAAACAACATATAATTGTTTTATAATAACATATGACTTACAACTTAATTAAATAGTAATTAGTCAATTTAACAACATAATAATTCATGAATAATCAGGGAAATTAGTTTAGTGAGAAATTGGGATGTGATATACTTCCTCCCTAAATATGGTCATCATTTTGATGAAACTTATTCAAACACTAGTTCTAAAATTTTAAAACATTATTCAGTAGAAAAATAACATAATATGAAGCATCAATTCAAGTAAAAAATGTGTAAATAGCATATAAAACTCATCATAATCTTCCCAAGTGGCGGTATTCTCAGAGTATTGGTCTCACTAGACTTTGCAACGTGACACTTTTGTATTATGCAAATAATTTTTATGAGTGTCAATTAATTTGATTGGTTCTACCATGACCACTCCAAGATCTAGAACTTATAAAGCAATCAAATCAAACACATGTGAAGGATCAACTATATACCTTTTAATATAAGATACAAGGAATACATTATGAAATATATCTAGGGCTAATGGTAATGTAACCTTATACACTATACTATTGACAAATTATAAAACTTTGAAGGGTCCCACATATCTCAGTGAAAGTTTTTCTAATTTTTTGAATTTAATAGAGCTTTTATACAACTTAACTCACAAGAATAATTTATTACCTACTAAAAACTACCTAGATATTCTCTTTAGATCATCATAACTCTTTTGTTAATTGTTGGCCTTCACCAACATTTGCTTGATTGATCTGACTTGATCTTCCATTTCCAAAAGCATCTCAATTCCAAAGACTACCCTATCTTCCAACTTATCCCAACTGATTGGTGTTTTGCACCTTCTTCCATATAATGCTTCAAATGATGCCATATTCAAAATTGATTGGTATGAGTTATTGTAATAAAATTCAACCAATAGAAGGTACTAATCAGACTTGTATTATTGATCCATATAATATATATGAAGGATATTCTCTAACACTTGAATAAATCGCTTAATCTAACCATCATTCTGTGGGTGATATGTAGTGATAAAGTTTAGTTATATACCCAAAGCTGCATTCAGAGTTGACCAAAACCTAGAAGTCATCCTTGGAATATGATATGAAATGATATTATTTAGAAGTCCATACAATGAACACACTTCCTTTACAAATCTCTTCACAAGAGTGGGTGCATCATCTGTCAAATTACCTAGAATAAAATGATCTACCTTGATTAGTTTAGAAACTACTAACAAGATCATGTCATGCATGTTCCATGATAATTGTAAACTTTGGACAAAGTCCATATTGATCACCTTATATTCTCATTCTAGTTTATCTTGTGGATACAATAATACAACTGGATGCACATGTTCAACTTTCATACATTGATATTTCAAATAATGAGATACAAAGTTCATTACATTTTTCTTGATTCTTTTCTAAAAATAAAATATCTAAGCTATGCCATAAGCTTGGTTACTCCTAGATGTCCTAAATATAGGGTATTTTATAGTCCCTTTAACATTATGCTCATAATATTATTTCTATCTAGTACATACATCCTTCTATTATATCATAAAATACCATCTTTATCTTTTTGATATTCTTTATACTTAGGATTCTGAGCATTCTCAGACAAAAATTTCTTGAATTGATCATAAAATTCATCTCCTATCAAGAATTTGATCACTTGATCCCTAAAATACTCTTAATAGTAGCCACAGTTGCTATATACCTCATACGGCTTAGGGCATCATCTACTCTATCTTCCTTGCCTTTGATATAGTTGATGTCAAAATCATAATAAGATAATAACTCTAACCAATATATTTGATGAGCATTCAGATTCAATTGGTTGAAGACGTACTTGAACCTAAAGTTATTAGTTTTGAGCTCAAAGGTTTTTCCAACAAATACTACCTCCAAATTCGCAAAGCATGAACTATTATTTCAAGTTCTAGGTCATAATGGGCATAATTCACCTCATAAGTCTTTAGTTTCCTTGATTCATAGGCTACCACTACACCATCCTACATAATAACTTATCTAAGTCCATCCCCAAATGCATCTTTGATTATTGAGAATTGGTCATTGAGATCAAGAAACCCTAGCAGTGGTGCTGAAGTAAGCTTCCTTTTAAATTCCTAAAAGGATAATTCACACTTATCTGACTAGATAAAAATTTGATTCTTACATTGTAAAGAGGTAATTGGATTAGTTATCTTATAAAAATTTGAAATGAATGTCCTGTAATATCCTGTTAATCCCATGAAACTTCTTACTTCAAGCATAATTGTTGGTGTTGGTCCTTCCATAATAGCTCTTATATTTACAAGATCTACTAAAATACCATCCATAGAGATAATATATCCCAAATATTATACTTTTTTTTTGTAAAAATCCACATTTAGACAACTTTCCATACAAGTTGTGTTTTTACAATTGTTACAAAACTAGTTCTAATTATTGAAGATGATCTTCATCTTATTATAATGTCATCTAGAAAGAATAAAATGAAATGATCTAGATAATCTTTGAACACACTGTTCCTGAGATTCATAAATGCTATTAGAGCATTTGTCAACCTAAATGGTAACATTGTGAACTAATAGTGCCCATATCAAGTTCTAAACACTATTTTTGGAATATCCTCATCTCTTATTTTCATATGATGATATCCTAATATAAAATCAATCTTAGAAAAGACCGTTGCCCCTCGCATCTATCAAAAATATCATCTATAGGAGGTATTGGATATCTATTTTTAATAGTTTCCTTATTCAACATTCTATAATAAGTACAAAGGCAAAGAGTACCATCATTATTCTTGATGAAGAGAACTAGCACCCCCCATGATGACACATTTGATCTAATCAACCCTTTTGAAAATAACTCATGAAGTTGAGACTTCTATTCAACTAATTCAATGGTTTTCATTATGTACAATGCCTTATAATGTGGTTCTAATCCAGGTATGCTATCAATAGAGAAATCAAACTCACATTTGGAAAGAAATCCTAGAAATTATTATAGAAACACATCATGAAAATTTCTAAGGAAAAGATAATCTTCAAAGGATGGTTCTTTATATTCCTTCATTTCATTTATCTTGATGATAAATGCTTGGCATGTTTTTTCTTGAGCCTTCCTAAGTTGCATTACATAATTTGACCTAAGTCTCAACTCCATTTTCTCATCTTAAATTTGAGTCTATTTTTTAAAATCATCTTGACACTCAACCTTATTTAGGTATCATTCAACCTTGGCTTTATGATTTGAAATCCTATTGACTCCTAGGATCACATCATATGACCCTAGTGGTGTTTCATAAATATCCACTACTATTGTGAATTCAAGCAACCTAATATCAGCTTCAACTAAACACTTGTCAACTTTGAGCTTCGACTCATTCCCATATTGAACTGACCATGCATTTGACATTAATATAAATTTTATAGATAACTTATTAAGTATTTAAGGAGAAATAAAACATTTTGTAGCCATTGTATCTATCAAAATTAAAACTTGATGTTAAAACAAAATACCAGATAGTTCTATGGGTGAAGCTTGCAACCCAACTTGCCAATTATCAATTGCCACATGAATACATTACTAAAACATTTCCTGATGTAGAGTGGAACCTTTCTTATTTGACTTATCTTAGGTGCACTCATGTGCAAAATTGTCATCTCCAAAAATGAAGTAACCTCTAGGTGGTCCTTTCCTGTCATACTATTGGTTTCTTTTGAAACTAACTTTGAAGCCATTACCTAATTTCCTATTACGTAAAACACTTTTGAATCTAGTATAATAACTCTTCAACTAACTCTTGGAGTCTCCACTCCTCTACTTCTAGTTTTTGTTTAGGAAATTTGGATTAGAACTTCTAAACTTTTTCTTAAATTTATATCTGACCTAATCAAGAGATTTCAACTTTTGCTTCTATTTGACTACCTTCTCAAAGACATGGTCCATTGTAGAAGTCCCATGAATTTCCACCTCTCCAGAAATTCAGGGTTTTAATCCTATGATGAACTTCTTAATTTAGAACCTCTCATCTGCCTGATATTGAATTACGCACTTCAAACATTTGGTGAATAGTTCTCAATATTCATTCACCAATAGGTCTCTTTGCTTAATATTTTAAAAATATATAAGATTTTAGTCAAAGTATAACTATGAAATCCACTAGGATATGAACAATGTTATAAATTGATCCCATGTGGTGGTGGTCAAATTGAGATTCATTTCCAACTTTTTATTGGCTCATTATGTAGTTGTTGCACCATCCAACTGGTAAGCTCCCCAAACTGATTTAGTGACTTCAAAGTAGTTTCAAATCTTGAAATAATTATCCATCTCAATCAACCATGCTTCAAATCTATCTCCTATAGTGTTTCCATCAACCTTAGATGGATTCACCTTTTTAATATCTCTAGCTAATTCCATAACTATATGAGCTTTTGCATCCCGAGGAACTTTCTCATACCTTTGTTCTTAATTTATTTCCTATTTAGTAGGATGCTCGTCAGCCACATCTTTATGGGCTTCCTCTTCATGTCCATGAATTTCCTATTTTAGGATTACAATTTAATCCTTGGTCTCATTCATGGCTTCAAGAATCTTATACAACTTTATTATTTTCTGAGTGGTAAATTAGTTAGGATCAAATAGAGGGTTATTTTCATTAAAATTTGAATGACCCTCACCATATTTAGTTCATTCTATTTCCCATCATGTAAAACCCCATTTTTCGTAAATCTATATGCTAATCTCGGTTAACGTGAGTTGAGACAAATAGGAAAAAGCCTTAATCACTCAAATGTTCCAAAATAAATAATATTTTATTCATTTAGTCACTTCATGGTATTTTGTCCTAAACATTCCTATTTTTCACTTTACAAAATACACATACCAAACCATTACCAATGATTATTGTTAATTCATAAGTATATCAAACCAATAAATCATAACCTCTTATAGTATCACTTATGTATTTGACCCCTTTAGTTAAGGTTAGTTTATAGGATAATTTAGGTAATCATTAAATCATCATTTATTTAAGTATCAACATTTTAACTTCAAATAATAAGTGACTAGTGAAAAATCATTAACAAGATTTTAATATAGCCAATCAAATAACTATTATAATAATGTCAAACATAATGATATTATAACAACATAGTCATTATTATTACCACTATATATAGACTATACTAAATGTCTTCTAATTATATTTTATATCTCAAGGCATTAATTTGATACAATGATATTTATTGAATATAATTATAATAAGCAATGAATGTTTTAAAACATTAGAAGGACATTCTAGTTAGTCTATAGACAATAGTAAATAAATACTAATAAAATAAATTTACTTACTCTTTAAATCAATATTATGTGCAATCATGTATTCAATAATATGACATGATGAAAAGAAACATTATTCACTCAATCAATATACTATAGACATAATTCAATCACAAAAAATTATATTCCCATAAGCATTAAAATTAACTAGATCAAAACTAACACACCTAACCAATCATCTAAATGCAGATTGGAACAAAGACGTACTAAATTTAAAAATTCAAAAATGCATATAAATAGTACTCTGTATCATGATGTGTGCATGGGTTCTATGTGTTCCTTTACCTTCTTACAATAATTTATAAAATATTATTGTAAAAACTAAAAACATGATCATAATGTAAAGAATATACAAATACAACTAACTCATGGCAATCTAATCATGTAATCAAAGCATCATACAACTTTATCATAACAACATATGACTTGTAGCTTAATTAAATAGTAATTATTCAATTATAAAATATTAATAATACATGGATAATTAGGTAAATTATCTTAGTGAGAACTTAGGTTGTGACATAGGATGTGTCAATAATACTAGTTTTGATCCATGAATTACTAGAGGCATAGTTCTCCAACTACAGATTCAACTTTGACAATATTTGTTGTCAATGTTTCCATTCTCTTGAGCAATAAGGATAACATACTTCTGTGTGGATTTGGACATCTTATTCATGGCATCATGTGTCATTTACCTATCTATACATGTTCAAAGTGATGGATTTGCACCTAGATGTCCCAGAGGTAAAAATGTTAGTTAGAGGACTAGAACTTAACTCTTCACTACAAAACAATTATATTTGAAGACGTATCATTGTAACTTGTGCCAAAAATTAATATATAATATTATATATACATGATCTATGGTGAAATTATAGGGATTAGACACAAACATGAAATTCATTTTAGTTCATCTAAATGACTCATGGTTTCCATTTTATGCAGACCTGAAGTTAGGCTTAAAACTACATTTTTCTTATTTTGGAAGGGTATTATTGAGGTTAGAATGGGTGGTGGGTATATTGAGTGGGTGTGATAATAGGACAAGAAACTAATCTTGTATGTGATATCAATACCATTTTTATCCATGAAACATGGGAGGTGGATTTCTCCCACTGCAGCTTCAACTTTGACAACATATGTTGTAAGTGTTTCCATGTACCTAAATAGTAGTGAAAACATCATTTTGGTTGGATTTGGCCATTATGGTCATGGGAGAGTGTGTAATTTTCTTATAAATACTTTCTTAACATGATGTATTTTCACCTAAAGTTCTTAGAGGTAGAAATGCCAGTTGGAGTATAATAATTTGTCTCTTTAATGTAAAAATATTGAATTTTAAGACTCATCATTGTACCTTGTGTCATGGATTCATATCTTAGGTTAAATTTATGTGATTTAGGGTGAAATTGAAGGGTATATACATTCATTTTAGGGTTAGTTTTGTTCATCTAAGTGACCTACGATTTCCATTTTATGCATACTTGAAGTTAGGCCATAAAACTACATTTTTATTGTTTAGGAAAGGGCATTCTTAAGGTTGGAATGGGTAGTGGGTATATTAAACAGGTGTGATTAGAGGAATATAACCTATTATTATATGTTATTTTACATCTTAGATATGTTTACATTACCATTTTTGATCCACGAAGCACCATAGGTAAACTTATCCAACTGTAACTTTAAAATTGACAATAGTGGTTGTCAATGGTTCCATGCCCTTGAACACTAGTGGAAACATGTTTCCAAGTGGATTTATATGTCTTGTTCATAGAATCATGTGTCATTTAATTTTACATATATGTTCAAAGTTATGGACTTGCACTTGTAGATCCCATAGGTAGAAATGGAAGTTAGAGGAGAAGAACTTATATCTACATAACAAAAATGTCGTATTTATGGACCCATAAATATAAATTATGCCATGGATTATTATTTAAGGTTATATAAATATTATTTGGGTTGAAATTATAGGACTTAGACATGCACTTTAAGGTTTTTATGGTTCATCCAAATGACTTATGGTTTTCATATTATGCATGTTTGCAGTTCGGCTAAAAACTATCATTTTCTTATTTTGGGAAGGGCATTCTTGACATCATAATGGGTGGTGGGTATCTCAACTAATAATGATAAAAATACAATTATCTATTATTGGATGTTATCCACTACTTCATCTATGTTGGCAATGCCAGTTTTGAGCCATGAAGCACTAAAGGTGGAATTATCCAACTGCAGCTTTAACTTTGACAACATTTATTGTTAACACTTCCACGTTGTTGACTAATAGTGAAAACATGCTCCTAGGTGGATTTAAATGTTGTGGTAATATAATAAAATGTAATTTTACTCTCTAGACATGTTTAAAGTGATGTATTTTCACCTGAAAATCCTTGAGGTAGAAATGTTAGTCAGAGGATAAGAACTTATCTCTTAAGTATAAAAAGTTGCATTTTAAGACCTGTCACTACTAATTGTGAAAAATATTCATCTCCAAGGTTCCATGAATGTTATTCAAGGTGAAAATACACGTGATTGTTCTTATATTTCATCCAAATGACTTGTGGTTTCCATTTTATGCATGCCCAAAGTTAGGCTAAAAATTGCATTTTTCTTATTTTTTGAAGGGCATTCTTGAGGCTAGAATAGGTGGTAGGTGTCTCAACTGGGTATGATAGAAGGAAAATAATATATTCCTATATGTTATTCACCACCATATACATGCTATAAATTACATTTTCAATCCACGAATCACGAGAGGTAGAGTTCTCCAATTATAGCTTCAACATTGACAACATTTGTTGTCAGTGTTTTCATGCTCATAAATAGTAGTGAAAAAATGATTGCAAGTGGATATATACATAGTGGTAATGGAATAACATGTATTATGACTCTATATATGTTTTATAGGCGATGTATTTACTCCTGGAGGTCCAAGAGGCATAACTGCTAGTTGGAGGACATGAACTTGTCTCTTCACTACAAAATTATTGTATTTATGGAACTGTAACTGCAACTTGTGCTATGAATTCATATCAAAGGTTAAATAAACATAATTTGGGGTGAAAAAATAGGTATTATACATGAATTTTATGTTTCTTATGGTTTATACAAGTGACTTATAGTTTTCATTTTACACACACCTGAAGTTAGTCTAAAAACTCTTTTTTTCTTATTTCTGGAAGGGTGTTCTTAAGGTAGGAATGGGTGGTGGGTCTCTCAACTAGGTGATATTGGAGGCCAATAACCTAGTATTTTATGTTATATACCAATCTATCTATGTTTTCAATTCCATTTTGAAACATGAATCACTGAAAGTGGAGTTACCCTATTGTAGCTTCAACTTTGACAATATTTATTATTAGTGTTTCCACATTATTGAACAATAGTTAATACCTGATTCTATGTTGATTAGGACATCATGGTAATGGAATAAAATGTCATTTACCTCTATATACATTATTTAATTGATGTATTTTCACTAAGAGGTCCCAAAGGAAAAAAATTCCAGTTGAAGGACAAAAACTTGTCTCTTCACTGCAAAAATGCTATATTTTAGGAACCATCACTATAACTTGTGCCACAAATTCATAACCAAATTTACATCGATGTCATATAGGGTAAAATTAAAGTGATTTTAAATTTATGGTAGGGTTTTTATGGTTCATCTAAATGACTTATAGTTTCCATTTTATGCACCCTTGAAATTAGGCTAAAAATTTGCATTTTTCATGTTTTGGGAAGGGAAATATTGAGGGTAAAATGAGTGGTGCGTCTCTCTAATGGGAATAATAAGAAGATAATAGCATGGTACTAGACATTATTATATTCTAAGGATGTGCTATCAATGATAATTTTAAAACATCTCACACTAGAGGTGGAGTTCTTTAATTTTAGCTTCTACTTAAATGATAACATTGGTTGTCATTGTTTCCATGCTATTGAATAGTAGTGAAAACATGCTTCTAGGTGGATTTAGATGTCATGGTCATGTGATCACATGTAGTTTTCCTCTCTAGATGTGATCAAAGTGATGTATTTTCACTTGGAGGTCTCAAAATTAGAAATGCATATTGGAGGACAAGAACTTATCTCTTCACTACATAAAAAGCTACATTTATAGACCCATCAGTGTAATTTGTGCCATGGATTCATACCAAATATTATATCAATGTGTTCCATGGTGAAATTATATATATTTAACATGCACATGAGGGTTCTTTTGGTTCATCCAAATGACTTACAGTTACCTTTTTATGTATGCCTGAAGTTAGGTTTAAAAACTGCATTCTTATTTTTTTGGGAAGGGCATTCTTGAGGCTAGAATGGGTGGTGGTTTTCTTGACTAAGCATGATCAGAGACAAATAAATTATTCCTAAATTTTATCTACCACCTTAGACATGTTTGTAATTGCATTTTCAATCCATCTCACATCAGAAGTGGAGTTCTCCAATTGTAACTTCAACTTTGACAACATCTGTTGTTAGTGTTTCCATGCTCCTAAACAATGGAGTAGATATATGATGAGAAGAGAATAAATGGAAAATTTGAGTTTAGTGGAGAGGGAGACACCATATTTTATGGAGTTAAACAAAAGAGATATATCCACCAAAATATTCCATGGCCTCAAGAGACATGAGAATTACAATCTTGCACTACTTTGAAGGGCCAAAGAAGCATCTCTAAACAAGAACACAAACCATCTCCAAAGAGTGAACAACCCAAAGGAAGAGGTAGAACATAACCAATTCATCAAACATGTAGAATTAAAAGGTATAATGGCATTCAAATAAGGTATACAAGAGATGATTATTATATTATTTATTTGAATTGTAATTGAAATAGAAATGTGGTATGTCTATAAATTTAATGAATACAAAACATGAATATCAAGTCCAAAATGAAATTAAACTAGTGTATCAAGGATATACACATTATAATAGTGGTAAATGGTGTAGCCAAATCATAAGAATCAATTCATAGTAACATATAACTCTATCTCAAATATTATACTCTTTTCTCCCATATAGTTTTAATTGTAACACATATTGAAAGATTTTAAGTTAGTATTAATAAATTAAATGAAATAAATATTAAAGACAATCATATCTAAATATGGCCATACAACCATTATATTTGGTTTTGAAATAATAATGAGAGTCAAATTATACATGGAAAGTTAATCGCCATAAAATTTGAACATGTGTGTATGTGTATCCATAAAATCCATAAAAACATAAAATAAGAACATAATAAAACTTTGGATGAATGTCATATAAGTATACAATGCCAATAATGCGTACATTATGATATAGACATACAAGAAATTGCTTATAACAACATAATAGAATGTCGAGTGAATGTATTATATGAATATAATGCTAAAAATGTATATATTTACATATATGCATACAAACAAGTACATCATCTAAGACATCATACTCATCAAATAATCTCCCTCTCTTTCCCTTCCTTGAGGAAAACTCTCCTTGGGATGCCTTGTTCATAGATGGATATCTATTAGATACCTTGGATTCCTCTAAGGTTTGATTGCAGGTCTTTCTACACTCATAACTCACCTATAGTTGAACCTATTTTAATAAAAATATTATTAGAAAATTTACATCCTATACACGTAACCAAGTTTAAAAATATATTTTAAAATAGAATACAAAAAAATTTCAACATGCACTTACTATAATATCATGGTCATGCTCAATTAGCACTTGATGCTCAACAGGATCAATGATAGGTTGAGGTGCATGAACATGCATGTGAAATGGGGAAGAAACATAAGAAGATGACTTACCAATCATCTAAATGGGTCTATTAGATGTCATAGGAAAACCATGTATACATAATACATTCACATAAGTTATATTTTCCCAAGTATGTAGTAAAATTATGAAAATAAATCTATTTTTACAATTCAAAATTACAAGTTAACATGTACCTTGGTGAGTGCCTATGTAGATAACATTTTATAAGTAATGAATATGTTTGTCTTAGCTCATAGAGATGGAGTGTCTACTATGGTCATCAACTGAACAAATAACCTCGCTTAGTTTTCCATAAATTATTTAAGATACATGGAAATTTTTTCTCCTTTTAAAACAATAATAAATTAAAGTAAATTTCAAAACCTTAAAAAAGAGTGTAGTCATTGATGGGATTATTTTAAGCTCCAAAACTCTAATCACTTTCTTTATTTATTCCTCATCCTATATACATGTATTATCACTTGTGTGTTTTTAGATTTCTTTACCTCAAGTAATTACCCTATGCACATGGAATTAGACACATAAAGAGAAATAAATATGAAAAAGAGAAGCATAAAATCAGGGGAAAATGGTCAAAGGGACCTAGGAATAAAATAAACCAAGCTCATACTATTTAATAAAAGTGTAATTAAATTTTGAGATCCTTGATAGATAAATTTAACTTAATCTATTGCATAACATGCATAATTCACATACAAGAATAAATTGAGGATTTGAAAGATAAGTAGTGGTACTATAGTTAGCAATAAAAAATATGTAGTACTTAAAAAACACTATGAAGAAGAGATGATAATCATGCAAAATTTGAAGCATTAAAATAATTTTGAAAAGGTGAAGGAGCACCAATAATACGATTTGAATAAGGAGGAAAATAATATTTTGAAAAAAATATGAGAAATACATCATTAGACATTGAAAGAGACTATCTATAAGGTTTGGAATTTTCTTTATATATCTTTCAACAAATATCACACATATAATTTGAATTCACATCACTTTAATTCAAATTCTAATTTGATTATGTATGATTGTTTGTCAAGAACATAGATCTATACAAATAAAAACATGTATATAGAGTATAATATTAACACAAAATTTTACATCCATATATGTAAATAGTGGCTTAGTAACATTGATAGATCCAATATTAGATGGCCCACAAACTAGTTCTGCATATGTAAATATCAATTGGCTAAGATCAATATGTGCAGTTATGAACCATGAAGATATATACACCCTCTCCTCATGCAACATGAAATTACATATATATTATTTAATTTATTTTTAAATTGATTATTATCATTTAAATACAAATATAACTTAAATTTAACATGACATTTATATAAAATACACCTACATCTGTGTAGTAACTGACATGTACACACTAAATGTACATCCAAAAAAATCATCACTCATAAGTATATCATCTAATTCTTTACGAGAACCATCATTCAAAGGTCCTATGAATATAACACTAAAAAATCTATAATGGTGAGGTTGGGTACACATAGTGGGTGGAGCATTTCCAACATTGGTCTCATAAATCCTACTCATATGTTGAATGAGTGTATGAGTAAGTGCACTAAGCACATGCAAAATGTCAATCTCCATGACCTTATTCATCACAAAGAGGATATTAAGCTAAAGTGGCTTCTGGCTAAGAATAATTGCATGTCGATTAGGCACATGATGTGCACCTATTTGATCCTATGTAGAGCCTTTCTCTCAGCCTTTAAACTCACTATAGTCAAAATAGTTGGAAATCTCAAAGAGGAAAAACTCATAGTAGAGTTTTCTCAAAAAATATAATGGGACATCATGGTTGTTACATGATGGGTAATAAAATACCATCCACCATTTGTACCAAAAATTATTTCTAATCAAATTATTTTGGAATCAGTCGATTGGGAATCATTTAGTGGATATTGGAAAAGGTGCATTGCTTTTTGGGTTGATGAATAAGGCATAAGTTAGGTCTTTTGATATTTCTTTATTCTTCACCTCATGTGCTGAATTTTTTTGGCATAGTAATCCCTAAATCTATTCCTATATGATGCACATCTGCTGAATTGACTCATTATCAAGTTAACATGAATAACACCAATTTTAGTGTATTGGCCAAATAGGTGCAATAGGTTTTGGTCGATGTTGGGTCCCTCATTCTCCTAATTGTTTGTTCCATTTCTATTTTGTTTTCCATTATATCTATAGCTAGATCCTTCTAACTACCTAGGGGATCTTGTGGAATTGTATGAGGGATATGAGGGTTAAGAGGGTTAGGATAATATGTTAAAATTGAGTTATTGTGACACTATATTAACCATTATGGTTGCTTCCTTTTTAGGTTCTATAGATTTTATTTGTGTAGCTTATTTTGATATGAAACTTGGTAGAAGATGTAGTTGTGTTTACTACATACTTAAGCCTTTTAAAGGAAATAAGTTTCATTTTTCAATCTTGGACAATATAGCATAAGTCATTAAAAGATTTTAATTGTTTAAAATAATAGATTCGTGTAATGTGGTGAGAAAATTTTTCTTAAATATGTCTTGAAGATACTTATCTTCCATTTGATTTGTCATTTTTGATAACATTATTTTATACCTCAAGACATATACATTGATAGATTCATTGGTTCCTTATTTAATCTTAGTAATTTATGCATATGACATATTTTAGGTGATGTTGATGGATAAATTACATAAAATAATTTACTAGGAGTATGAATGGTTTCACTAATTAGATTGGTAAGTCATAGAACCATCTTAAATCATAGTCATTTAGGCTCCTTGGAAATAGTTTGGTCAAAATTTTATCATTTGAATAATAATTAAGGCATGTTGTATATAAATATTAAAAATTATTTTTAGGATCACCCTTGCCATCATAACATTTGAACTTGGGTGGGAAAACATAATTGGAAAATAGTGAAAATATATGTTAGGTGGTAGAGGAATATGTAAAACATCTTGTGAATTAATAGCAGGAGTTGATTTAAAATATTGTTTTGTAATGTTGGTAACATTTGCTTCCAAAGTTTTTATAACCTAGAGAATTATTTACATAGTAGACTCATTGGGATTAAAAATTAAGGTTTGAGAAGCCACCAAAAGGGATGAAAATAACACTTTTATTGATGTAGCCATTGAAACTGGTAATTGATTTGAAGCATTAATTTTTAAAATAGAGGATCTATCAATAATTATTTGGATTTTAAGGAACAAGGGTTAGAAAACATATCCCATGCCCCCACTAGACGTAGTAGGCAATATTGTGATAAAGGGGAGGGAAATGGGAATAGGCATATCTAGTAGTCCTAATATTTGTATTAATAGAGAGCAATGGTTGTTCACTAATACATTTTACTTTTTGAGTTTCTAATAAAGTATTTAGAATCTTGTGGAGATATTTATTATTTACATGAATACACTCTCAAAATAATGAAATAGATTTAACTTGTTCTTCGTGAACTTGGTCATTTTCATTATGCTCATGTGTTTCATTATCCTCATGATAAGATTAATCTTTTTATGATATATATTTTAGTATGTGGCACATTTTTATTATTGGCACTCCCGTTATTAGTAGAATTTGACATGGTATTAGATTGAGACATTTTAGGTGGCCCAAGGTGTAGCTCAAGATGTTCAATAAGAATAGCTCATAACTCTAGGAATATGACCATATTGCATACAAATTATAGAATAAAGTGAATATGTATAGGAAGAAGAAACCTAAGGAGGCTAAAAAAACTAAAGCAAGATAGGATTTACATGAAAAGACAAAGTGGTCGAGTTCACAAAATGTTTAACCCTTTTTGAAATATGGTGTGAAGGGTTAAGGGGTAGAGTAAATTACACATGAGGACGGATAAAATTATTCTAAAACAAAAAAATAAATTGCAAACTCAAATGAATGAATAGTCTAAAATACATATTAGGATGTGCTAAATATGGAAAGTACCAAAATTGAAATATGTTATATTAATTACAATGCCAAAGAGAAATGATACTTAGCTAGATTTATAATACATAGATGGATATGATTTGTACATAGGTAAAAATGTGTAAGATAAGTATTATGAAACAATTATCAAATTTTTAAAATATTGTTTCTAGAACCACAAACACTATTGTCAATCTTGCATAACTACCATTGATGCTATTATTTGTTATTTGACATTATTTTCTTTTACAAAATATGTACTGGATTGTGATGCAACCAACTTCATTGTTATGAGTTTTTTGTCACCTTTTTGTTGTTGTATTCAAATATAGAACACATGCTATACATGTCTACTTATAAATGAAATTCTAGCTCTTCACCTTAACTATACATTTTGATAAGATTTTATAAAAAAAATAGTCTTATAATATTATAATATTAGTATATGATATTTTCACATATATCTCAATCATCTTATCCATTTTACTTACCATTAAAAATAATAATCATTGCAAAACTTATAATATATGCAGATCCATGCTATTTCAAATAAAGATGCAACCTTACCATATGGTTGAAGTGTCATTATAAAAATAAGCATGCTTTAAAATCATACACATGCAAGTCTACATAACCAAATAAAAGTTATAACATTGGCTTCTAGGTGTTATATCATTGGGAAAAAAACCAAAAAATAAAACACACGAGTGCAATGCTAAATAAATTTATAAATTTGGTTTGTGGATGTAAAATTATTAAAAAAATAACTCATGCCATAATCTCACAAATTTAATATAATAAATCTCTTAACATTTTTTACATAAATCTATCAAAAATATAAATACTAGTTTATTAATGTTAATATATTAAATAATATATAAATAAATTAATCTAAACTAAATAATATTAATCTTATTATATTTAAATAAATAAATAAATATTAGAATTATTTTAATCATATAATAAATCATAAATTGTTTGAATTCATTTTTATTATTTATAATATAAAAATTAAAGTTTTAAGCTCTTATTACAAAGCTTTATGCTATAAGATACCCTCCAAAATAAAAATAAACCTAAGTTATAAGCTACCCTATTATAAGTTACCCATATATATATATATATACATATATATATATATATATATATATATATATATATATATATATATATATATATATATATATATATATATATATATATATATATATATATATATATATATATATATATATAATTGAAGGCTTATATGGATGGGGAAGCCTTAGATTCATCTCACATGAGACAAAAAAATAAGAAATGTTGTTCTCTACCATTCTAACATTGACACGCTCCTCTACAATGGTTTCTAGCTAGTCTGTTGTGCAAACATCTTTCTTATTTATGAGGATTCAAAAAAAATAATGTAGATGTTTTTATAGGACATGATAGGTGGTGAACCAGAGAGCTTTGCTACACTTATGGAATAACCATGACATCTTCATAAAGGCTACCAAAGAAATGGATATAATTTTTGGCAATGAGAGATGGGTGGAAGAGAAAAGTGTCACTGAAATGGAATACCTGCAATCCATAGAGGACAAAAAGGATGAGGCTTTACCCCAGTATATGCCATTCACATCACATTTGATAGTGGATAGACATTGTTTAACTTCTGACAAAGAAGATGATGATGACTCTCTAACTAAAATTACTTACAAATGAAGAAGACGGTGATGATGGTGATGACTCTTAAAAGTGCATATTTTTTTGTAGATGAATGTAGAGGTGGTGGAAGGGTGAATGACAATGGGAACCACTAACCTATTTATATTTAATATCACTGCTCAAAGTGTGTTAAGAGATGTTGCATATTTAAATAATATATATTTTTTGAGGAGCTTGAGGTTCATCTATACACAGAAACTCAAAAGATCCTAAAATGATAAATAAGCACATAGAAGACTCAAAAAATTAATATTATCTTTACCAATAAATTAAAAACTATAAATAAGTAAATGATAATATCTAAATAACTATATAATCTCACAATTACATCAGTGTTATTCATATATGATGAAAACAATGAAGAACTACATGTTTATGTGCCTTGTCAAGGAAAAAATTGATGAAAAAAGAGTTCCTCCAAATCCTAATGTGCACCATCTATATCTCTTTTTCCTTGCTCTTTATTTTAGATATGCATTCTATGTGCATGATCATGCACAACTTAATCATCACTCCCACCTACAACATTTCTCTACTAACATGCTTAGACATAGTGAATTTACAAAGTGCCAAAAGTATTTTGATCAATTTCTAAGTAGCCAAGTCTGATATAAGTTGTGGTAATTTCCTCCATGCTACAACTACATAAGGTACTTCAACCAAACCACAACTTCTACCAATCAAAACCTATCTCTCAATAAAAATGTGGCAGTTTTAAGAAAAACCATGTAGACCTAAAAAGATAGAGAATAACAAACATTTTTTGAATAAAAAATAAAATATTTTTTATTTAATTACACATATATTATTAATTAATTCACTATTGAAGTATCCTAAGCTTCTATTTAAAGCCTATCATTGCCCTACATCAAACAACATGAAAATTGGGTTCATCTTTTCAATCATGTTGGCTTGTTCCAAACTTGGCAATTATATTTATTTTTCACGTTTTAACTAGATTGGTCAATAAATAAGCCTTTTTAAAAATGAAAAGGGCATGTCAACTTTAATTGTATATTTTTATGATTATAATTTATAATATATTAAAATATACAATATATATTTATAAAATTTATATTATATATAGCTTAATTTAGCATTATAATAAACATTATATAAAACATATAATATTCAAATATTAATACTAATATACAAAAATATTACATTATGATTTCATGTGTTAATTATTACATTATTAATATAGTATTGCTTTAAATTTAATATAATATATATTTTTATTAATATTAATTATATATTATAATAATAAATTATATTGAAATATAATTTAATATTAATTAATAATAATATTAATAATATTATATATTATAGATCAATATTAAATATTATATAATTAAAAAGTGTACACACACACACACACACACACACACACACACACACACACACACACACACACACACACACACACACACACACAAACTAACTTACATATCTTAGATAAATTTATGTAAAAAACACTGATAAATATCATTCTCAAGGCACCTAGCATATATTTTGACTTGCCTCAAGAATGATATCTATCGGTGTATTTTACATAAATTTATCTAAGATATGTATGCTAGTTTATAAATATGATGTGATAAAATCTATATTTTACCTATAAATTAATTATGGTTATTTGTATATTATAAATTTATTTATTATGATATTATAATATTTATTATGATAATTTATTTTTATAATTCATTATTATGATATGATTAGTTATAAATATAATAATATGGTAAAATCTATATATTACCTATAAATTAGTTATGATTATTTAATTATATATAAATATAATGCAATAAATTTTATATATTACCCATAAATTATTTATTATGATGTTATAATATTTTTTAAGATAAATTATTTTTACAATTTAATTATTATGATTATTAATAAATATGATATGGTAATATGATTATTTATTTACTAATTATGATGTTGTACTATAATGTAACTGGTCAAGTGGAAATCAATTTCACATTAAAAGTAATTAGAGAAGTTGTATAGTAAAAACAATAAGATAAGAAGTAATCTTTAAATCAATAATTAAAAAATATATATTTTGTCTACATAATATGAAATGACAATTCAATTTATACCATTTTTATAGTCTTCTTTACTTTTTTATTTCCCTCATTCTACTCTACATTTTGTTTGGCTTTTTCTGAATTTATTTATATTTATATGTTTTTATATTTTTTAAACCTTTATGTTTGTTATTTTATTTTTTTATTTAATCATGTCAACATTAATATAGATAAATTATTTTATAATAATAAATGCTAACATTCTCACGCCATTATAACTCCAAGCCACCTCCCTCAGATGCTATTGTAAGAACACCTCTCAGTGTAATAATATATCTTACTATATAATATAATATAAAAATATATAATATTAAATTATAGGTTAAACTTCAATATTAAAATATTAAAATGTTTAATATAATAAAATATAATAAGATAATTATATCTCTTAATATATAATATAGTTAAATTAAAATATAGGTTAAAATTCAATATTAACACATGTAATATAATATAAAAAAAGTATTATCCTAAAATGTATATATTAAATACTATATAATTACAAAATTATAATATAGAATTAACTAATTGTATATATAATATAATAACAAAAAAGTATTTTATTATATTAGAAATAATATATATTAAAAATATTTTTTATATTATATAGATATTAAATATGATATTAATATAATATATATATATATATATATATATATATATATATATATATATATATATATATATATATATATATATATATATATATATATATATATATAACTCATTAGATATTTGGAGAACTCAAAATCAAAAAATCACAAAGTAGAGTAGGGCAATTTTTCACTTCTCAATGTGATTGAGATACCTGCCCATAGCCTTAGTTTAGATGGTAATTTCTACTAACACAAATCATATGACATTCTTTAGTGCATACACATAGATTATATGCGTGCAATTATTGAAAAAATGATCGAGCAAGTTTTCTATGTCTACAATTGAATTAAAAAATAATATTCACTATATGAGTTAGCCCAGAGAGATCACCTTAATTATGGAAAGCTTATAAATTGGTAAAAAAATTTAACAATTCAATATTATAATAATAATTAACAATGAAATTTAAACATGATAAATAGTTT
Organism: Torreya grandis; assembly: GCA_037957365.1. Classification (NCBI taxonomy): domain Eukaryota; kingdom Viridiplantae; phylum Streptophyta; class Pinopsida; order Cupressales; family Taxaceae; genus Torreya; species Torreya grandis. The sequence continues at coordinate 2,334,362 of JARHVA010000389.1, forward strand.
AATATTCAACAATGGAATTTTGGATAACATGATATTTTAGATTAGTTTTTTATTATCCTTTAACTGACACGATGTTTCATGTGAAAGCATACACTACAAAGTGGTTTATAGCTCACATGATGGTGCCATATTCTACTGACATAGACTTTATATTTGATGTCCATAATATCAAATGTGATTAAAAATTGAATCCCTCTATTTGTTCATATCATCATTTAAGAGAAAATATCCTTGCTTGATGATCTATCTAAGTGAGAGGGAATGTAGTGGGTTGAATTTTTGCACTATAGGTGATTTCTTTTACACTAGCAATAGAGTGTTATTCACATACCTAATGATAAAGGTAGTCTGTCAAAAATTTAATACATAAAAGGGGAACATATTCCAAAAATTCAAATAAAATACTTACTAGATATATTAGCTAAAACAAAAATACAATTCCTTTAAATTTTCTTGCACTTTCACGACAAATGTTAGTATTAATAATAGTTCAATTTGATGAGGTATAAGCTTTTTCAGCATTTAATCATAAAATAGAGATGAAATTTTAAATAAAATTGTATCTAATGTGGGAATTTTTTTTTATAAAACATCTATTTTCAAAAAAAAAATTAAGAACTGATGTGATAGGAATTTTTTCATAAACCATCAATTTTTAAAAAAAAATTTAAGTATTGATGTGATAGGAAATTTTTCATAAACTATAAATAAATAAAATTAAGTATATCTATTACCTTATAACATTTGAAGGGGCAATGTTGAATAGATGGGATCTTAATTTTTTTAGCCTTTAGACTCTTAGATTTTAATGCCTATTTAAATGCTATGCAGTGAAGGATAATCATATTATAATTTACCTTACAGTTTCTACGCCAAACACTAAACACTACACATAAATCAACTTCCTTTCCTTATATTTTTAAAATTTATTCATTATCCCCCCTTCTCTTATGTAATAAACTTATAAAGATTACCCTTTGTGGTGTCTTCCAAAGTATTAAGTAAACTACATCTATAAAGGAAAATTTAACTTTGCATCTAAAGTGAATTTTTTTCAATATTTTTGAATTGAGTAAATGGACCATATGAAATAATCATGGAATTTAGATAGATTGTAAAAGGTTTTAACTTAATGTTTTACTTGTCAGAATAAGTCAGTAGGTGATATTATAGTAGAGTGAGCACACAAGTATTTTGAAACAATGATGACCCTATCTATATTCAAAAACATGCTAGAAAATGTGTAATATTTGCCTTCTATATTAAATGCCTTGCTTACCAATTGTTTTCTCTACACAACTTAATTACAATAGCATTATGAAGATGAATATAAAGGATTAGGGGAGTTAACTCACTAAAGAAGTCATAGTTGGACTACGTGTAACTCACTATAGAACTCATATGAGAACTTATAGTGTTACTCAGTTTAACTCCAAGGGAAAATCTAGGTGGAACTCACTCTCTCATCCACTTAACCTCTTATCACACCTAAGTAAGCTAAAGCTACATGTGTAGTGATTATCTATTTAATAAGTAAATGTAATAATTAATATCCTACACTAACACCCCTCCTTAAGTGAATCTTAGGTGGGTATAAAATTAAAGATGGGTTCCATCAATGAGGCCTAATGAGGTACCCATGTACAATGTAACTCTCAATAAGTGGAATAAAAGAAGAAAACTGAGTGGCAAAAAAATCCCCCTAAAAGAGAGACAAAGAAAAAAAGGTAAGACTAGAAAACACCACTCCAACACCCCCCTTAAACATAGCTTAGGTGGGATATAAAATTGAGTCATGATAATACAACCTGGTGAGGCACTCAAGTACATAGTGATGATCTCATTATCATATAAAATATGAAGGATGTGTGCCTCCACAAATAAGAGAGAAAGAATGTATGTATAAAATGTCACATGGTGAATGTTGTAGTGGGCCCCTCAACAATAAATGTTGTCTCTTCCTTTTGGAAGAAAGAAACCACATCCTGTCAAACTATTGAATTCCCACTCAAATGGAAGGGTTTTAGGAATCAAGATGTATATCTTTGAAAAATACTCAAATGTCTCCCTGATAATGCTTAAATGTGCTAATGTTTGATCAGGTATCACATGACTAACTATAAAAGATGTTAATGAAGAAGCATATAATGAAGGAGAAAGAATAGCCAAATAGGAAGATAGATATGGAACATTCACTAAAGGAATAACCATGTGAAGAGTGGAGCATGACTCATAAACTGAAGAAAGAATGTCCACAGGAAGAGATAAGCCATAGATGCTTAAAATTATTTTACTCATACTAAAATTAGTAAAGTCCTCAGAAATGCAAGTCTATGAAGGCTTTAAAAGAGCAACAATATGCACAGGAACATAAGTAGAATTTGTAATAACACAACTAAGGTCTGCTAGAATCTCATCCTATAGTGGGGGCTCGACATAAGGAAGATCACTATCCACCATGGATGTATCATCACAAGAAATAAAAGCATGAGAAGAGAGTGTAATAGACTCTAAAGATATGATATGAAGTGGAGGAGAAGGTGTGACATAAATATCTGTAGGATCACTAAAAAGACTCTATAGTATGCTCCAAATAGTGCATGGACACTCTATATATTCCACATGGAAATGAATATCCATGGAAACATGTAGTAACAGAGTGGAAAAAACCTTATTTCAAGTATTAACCCACTTATCTAACTGAACAAGATTAGTGGGTGCAAGAATCTATCCATATAAGAAAGGAATATGATTCTTTATGTGAGCAAGTGTTCTATGTAAGCACGCCACAAAGCATAATTATCTTTCTCAAAAAAGATCATTGGAGACAAAATAACTTTCCTCATATGGAGTCTCTCAAATGGTTCAACATGATTGAGAGAAGACACCAGGGAAGTGCATAGTTGCAAAAAATATTCTACAATGAACTCTTGAAGCACACTTATGAAAGGGATGTTAGACACAACTGAGAATGCATCCAAATGAGTAATTAGTGCTAGAATAATAGAAAACATAGTGCATGTTCTAGAGATAGACTTTGAACTAGATTAAAAATGAGTCCATACAAATGAGAATAATCAATGCATGAAGTATGCTATAGAAAATAGTAGGGCCCAAAATCCTCTTGAATATGGCACTTTATAACTTGAGTTCATTTTACAAAACAAAGTATACGAATGGAAAGAGGGAAAATAGTAGGGCCCATAACCCCCCTGAATATGGCACTTTATAAATTGAGTTAATTTTATAAAACAAAGTATACCAATGGAAAGAGGATGAAAAAATATGCACTTTTGAAAAAAGTGGCACTCAATTCTGAGTTACCAATCAAAAGTTATATCAAAATACATTTTTCATTATTAATGGCCTATTTAATTAAATTGCACTTAAATTTTAAATACTTGTTAGGTTCAAACACAAAGCATGATGTGTAACAACCCATTGGAATCGACACTGAATTGCGAACCTTTTCATGTCAACAAAAGTTAAAAAACACTTGCCCAGTCACCTTTAAATGGACTTTACCATAAAAGCCTCTTGCAATGGTTTTTTAATTAAAATATTATGAAAAGCTATTTTAAAAAGAAATAAAACATGCTTTAATTATTTAATTATTTTTAGGGCACATATAAGTTGACTTTTAGCTAAATATTATATAAGTTATACGGTGGCACCAATGGAGGAAGGAAGCTTGATGGAAAAGTTATATGTACTGCCAATCTGAATTCAAACTAAGAGACCAACACCACCATATGCATGCACAAATAGTGGTTTAACAGGAAATGGGATTTTGATCAACATGGTACACTAAAGGGCCTCAGTCCTTGCCTTGCCATTTTCACTATCATTCTCCTCTCCAACTTGGTGCTTCCCACAATGATCTCCTACCAATTCTTGTATGCATTGCTAATCTGCATGCAAACTAAGAGACCAATGCCACCATATGCATGCACAAATAGTGGTTTAACAGGAAATAGGATTTCAATCAACATGGTGCAATAAAGGACCTCAGTCCTTACCTTGCCATGTTCACTGTCATTCTCATCTCCAACTTGGTGCCTCCCACAGTGATCTCCTACCAATTCACCATGCAATAATAGACATGGTTGTAAATATCTTTGTGAATGAAATCCCCACCACTGGTATAATGATAGAAATAACAACCTTGGTCATGGTTCAAAGTCAGAAGGATGATTGTAGGCATGGGGGTAATGCAAAAACTATATTTGAATGACCAATAGTTATAGATTCATGATGATCAACAATATACACTTTTGTATGAAGGGTGGATGGCTATGAATGGTGAGGATGCCTTTGCACACCAGGCTATGGAAAGCACCCACCAGTTCATTGACCCAAAGAGTAGTCCATAGATAGAAACTCAACTTAGCTATTTAACAATCGAATCATCCATCATGATATTAAGCTACAATACATACTGGTAGATCTCGATATCCAAATATACCTCATGCAATATTGTAGCCCTGATACCATGTGGAGAGAGGATCCAAGTTATTAATGCCTAGACCCTTTGAGTTCTCCTAAATTGCATTATGGCTACCTTTGATAGAGGATACTTTGACTGGGCATAGCTATTGGAAGGGTCATTGAACATGCATATAAAGCTTATTTGGTTGCTGCTACTGTGAACTAGTGAACATGCATAGAAAGATCTTAACATGCAGATACTCTATTGTATTTTCAGACAAGGCCATAGCAGATATCAAGATGGAAAGGCTACAATATGTCAATATCTCCTTCTATAAGAAAAAGTGTTTTTCCAGTTGAAAATCCTCGCTAAAAGAAAGTGAGACTATGGAATCACCCATGAAATCTTCTTTGTACTTCAACTAGTTCTGAAACAAACCCTTGTATGCCAATACATAAGCATGCAAATGCCAATACAAATAATATGCAAATTCCAAGGCTAACAAAACGCAAATTCCTTTTCAAATTTTTTGAAGAATACACAATAGCAATCAAATAGATAAACTTTATCTGATGCTCATTATTAGAACTTTAAGCTCTGATACCATGTCAAAATAAGCCAATAGGTGATCTTTTGGTAGAGTGAGCACACAAGTATTCTACCACAATGATGACCTTGTATGTATTCAGAAACATGCAAGAAGATGTGTAATAATTGCCTACTATAGTAAATGTCTTGCTTACTAATTATCTGCTTTGCAATGCTTAATTATAATATTATGGTGAAGAGGAATATAAAGAAGTAAGGGAGTTAACTCACTAGAGAACTCATAGTTAGACTAAGTGTTACTCAATATTGAACTCATAGGAGAACTTACAGTGGTACTCAGTTGAACTCCAGGTGGAACTCACCCTCTCATCCACTTAACCTCTTATCACACCTAACTAAGCTAAAGCTACATGCGTAGGAATTATTCATTTAATAAGTAAATAGAATAATTAATATCCTACACTAACATTACTGCCCTGATTTTTTTAATTGTACTTCTAAGATGGGTTCGAACCCCTAGACAGGTTGGGACCACTGTAAATTTATGCGGTCGATTGCATTGGTTATGTCACCAACTTAAATATTGCTTTCAATTATATCAAAACGACAAGAGATATGAGTGAAATATCAATTTACAAAATAACTTTAGAAAAGAAAAAATTGCTAACCTTTTCAAATGTATGATCCTCTTTTAAGGATGAAATTTAACATAAATTTCTCAGATTCCACAATTCAAACATTCAAATGAGTAAAAAAAATTGGGAAAAACTATGTGATTATTTTCAATGGAAGTTTCCATTGTCAGGAAACAACATATGATTACGAGAATAAAGGCCGTTACTGTGAAGCCCGTAAAATCATAGTTGCTTAGAAACAAAGATGCTCTTGGATTTCATATGATGGGACGGATATTTTCAGAGCGATTCCAGACCACATTCTTTTGTTGCAGACTAAACCTGATGCCTACGCTCCATATTCACCACAAGACTGTGCTCTACAATCTTTGCACCTCTACCCTTGAAAATTAGTGAGCAACTCCAAAGATAATCCTTAAACACGAATAAGCAAAAACAATATAGATAGTGGAACACTCAATGGGATTAAAGCAATAATAGCCACGACAACACTAGGTCTGGTATTCAGTAGCTTGTTCTGCAACCATACGAGGGAAGAGCATACGTCCGAAACATAAGTTGGATGCCACTTCTTTTCCCACTCCATCCACTGCTACGGGGGAATATAATTTGTTTCCTCCATCCTCAGCTGGTGCATCCGTTTTCTCAACACTAACATATCCTGATCCACCATGCTTCGTTTCCCTGCATCATCAGTTTAACGTAAGAAAACTTAATTCTTCCGATTGACGTTTAGAAACAGAATTCTTATAATCCAACAATAACTTAAAAATAAGGCGGAAAGCAAAGCATAGAAAGGTGTGCATAAAACAATCCATACGTGAATCCTCAGAAAACCTTCTGATGCGAATGTGTGCAGAAGGCGGCATTTGCAATTTTCTGTGCAGAGGCAGCAGCCCGCAAGAACATCTCGGGATTGCAGGACTGGCTTTAGCGGCTGCGGTGAGAGCTTTGCCATCCATGACTCAGAATTGAAGCTGCAAGAAATTCCCCTCGAGCAAAACTGAAGCGGAGAGGTAACGTCTATTTAGCATTGCGGAAAGGTCACGTCTATTTAGCATCAGCATTGGATGCGGAGACGGTGGGAGGTAGCGTTCGGGAGGTAACGTAATTATCTTGGCGTGTGTTTGCTTACCGTGTGTCCTTTTATCCATGGGCGGATTCAACTTAAAGTTTGACTAGGACTTGAAAGCTGAGATTTTTGACCCCAGGAGCGGGTTCCGTGACTGTCCGTACTCTGTGATCCGCTTGACAGGTGGTCACATGTGATCGCATATTAAAGCGCCATTTATATATATTTGAAAAGTGATAACGACATTATGGACAAGGAGTAGTGGGACTAGTGGATTTATAGATTTGGATTGACAGTCCAGTGCATCCTCCATACTCAATGGAGGCTACTTACGATATAAAGTTGCTGGAAAATTGGAAGTACTACGTTATTTTAGATTTATACACTTTATTTAGGCTTCTCAGTGCCCACGCGTTCATTGTCTTTTCTGCGAGTGACACTAGCCGATCACAAAATAGGTTAGAGCCAGATTGGTGTTGAGTTGAATTGGGAAAAACTGGTCCCAAAAACAATTGATTTGGTACATATGAATTTATACTCAGATTGTTGAATGTGCCTGAAGCAACATTTGTGGCCCCTTGGGATTTCCAAGTGTCCCCTCAATACTTATAAGCTAAGCCCTAGATTGCTTCGTTAATTGCTGACCCGACTACCTTTTTTTAAAAAATAATGGGGCCTATTTTATGTTCCACGGAAAATAGCGGACGCATGGGAATTCATAATGATATTTTATATAATTAAATTAGTTCATAGACAATAAATAACCATAAGCATTACATCAAGTGACCATTGCAATATAAAAGTAACCCAAAAATTTATTGAAAAAAATTTAATAGAAGGACGTCGCCTTTCAAGTTAAGGTGTTTTTTTTAAGATTTATATCATAGAAAAACACTTAAAATATTATTTTAAGATTTTATTAACTTAGATAACTATCATTTATAACATACAAAAGAATATGCAACCCTTCATATGTTACATACATTATATATATTTCTTTATACTCTAAACACGTTATTACTCCATATATGATTGTAATTTACATTCTTGCATAGAAGTGCAATACCAAATGTGATGTTCTTTAACATTTAGGGTTGAATCTTTGATCTCTCTCAAATGTTTGTGTATTAGCGTAGTTGCAAGGAATGTAAACATGCAAATAAAGAAAACAAACACATCACCCACAAAAGAGAGATAACACAAGATATATCCTATGAAAATTCATTGTGAAAAGACTCCAGCAATGGGGGAGCCATGCTTCATCATCCCCACTATGTTATGCAATTTACATGTTTTTTTTCCATCTTGGGATTACATGCAAAATAACCTCATACACTCGTAATGACCTCTACAATTTTCAATTGAAGATTTACCTTTCAAGGAAGGGAAAACTATTGAACTCAACCATTTTTTGTTGTGTAGTCTTCAAAATAGTCACCTATAACTAAGCAACAATGAAAAATCAAGAACAAGACTCAAAATTTCACATATGCAATGTTATCCAATTTCCACACATCTCACTGCACTTGTTGTTGTTCTTGATCTCTCATGATTGTCTCCTCCTTTGAATGACCTCTATATGTTCATATTTATACACAAGAGTATATCTTAGACATCTAAAAGAAGTATAATAGTTGAAAATTGAAGCCAATCATTTCATGTCTTTTCATCTTCCTGTGCATCTTTCTCGGTTTTCTTTGCCTTTCCAAGATCCATTTTTGTCCTTTCCCAACAATTTTATAAACCTCCAAGAACTCAGTTGAACTACCAAAGTGAATTCAAATGTAAAAAATGCTTCGTTGGATTTAGAGGTCAATAGTCATAGCTCCAAAGTCACCAGTCCAACTCTAGTGGTTAACAATCATATCTCTAGAAGTCCCCAGTCGAGCTCTTGATGTCAGATGTCATTTTTTTAGCTTATCTAATTTTTTTAATAAGAATTCAAATATGTTATAAAAAATAATTTTTAAACCAAACATATGTTGTTTTATCTTGTACAACCAAAAACTAGAAGTTTCTAAATCTTAGAAAATGGTAAATTACTCATATTTGATACTTTCTTGTTCTAATAAATAATTTGGATGATAAACATGTTCAAATTTATGATCAGACATCCAAAATTTAAAGGCTTTTGGTTCTCAAGAAAATGTATGAAAATAACATTAATATCTACCTTTTATCACACAAATGAGAAACCCATGTTATCATCCTTTTGGATAGTGCTCGTTTTTGGGTTCCAATATAATAATTTTTTTTATAGTACCCTACTCAGGTTCTAATCTAATCAACTCTCTGATTTAAAGGATTTTAATCAGACCATAATTTCAAAAACTCAAGTGGTGAGGAGTCTATTTACCCCAGTTCTTCAAATGCCATTTGTATTTTTTTGCTCACCTCTTATTGATCTAATTTCCTAAATCTACACCAACATATTTGTCCCACTTTTCCACTAAGATCAAGGATATTCAATAGAAGGTACAAAATACCTCTTTGTTCGACATGAAAGGTTTAAAAAACATCAATTTTCAAATAAAAATAAAAGGAGGCATATCAAGTAAAAAATATTCTTCCTCAAGCTTCATAGTGTTACCTTTAGAGTATTTTATTCACTCAAGTACATCTACACCCTATTGTCACAAGAAAATAATGAAAAAAAAAATATTAAACATGTCTTTCTCTGCAGTTTACAACTTTCTTAACCTTTCTCTCATTTTGGAAGAGTTATTTTGCCAAGCTGAATGCTCAACCTTTTTCATGCCCCTTGGATAGTGGGTTCATGAAATACTTTGGATAAATACCATAATATAATATAATCCCATAATTTATTTCATCAATAAAACATTAGTGGAAGTTTGAACCTACCCTATTACCAATGAATTTAGATGATCTATCCACTAGCACTAGCTATCTAGGTAATTAGAAACATTTGCACAATGGTCACAACAGTAACCACCAAAATAGGATACAAATAATTCTAACATTTGTGTAAATATGTTAGAAAACCTTTTACGATAAAAATGGGTAACTCTCTTTGATACCAATTTGAGCATAAACTAGATGGATATTCCACCATAAATTTCACCATCATGGATCCTTTTAAGTCAAGATGTTTCTCTCAAGTTTTATTCCATAGCAAATCCCCTAATATGTTTATTTAAGATGTATTCCAACTCCAGTGACTATCATCTACCACATAAAAAAAGAATATGCAACCCTTCACATGTAATCTCCACATGCTACATACATTGCATATATGCCTTCACACTCAAAACAAGCTATTGCTCTGTACATGACATAAATTTACATGCTTGCATAAAGGTGAAATACCAAATGTGAAATTATTTAACCTTTAAGGTTGATTCTTTGAGATCTGTTAAATGTTTGTGTATTATACTAGTTGCAAGCAATGTAAACATGCAAGTAAAGGAAACAAACACATCAACCACAAAGAGAGATAACACGAGACCTACCTAGATAAACTCAGTGTGAGAAAACATCATTAAGCACAAATCCATGCTTCCTCATCTCCACTAAATTTTGTATTTATGAGCTATTTTCCATCTTGGGCATACATGGAAAATAACCTCATACACTCATAATGACCTCTATAATATTCGGTGGAAGATTAACCTCAAGTAAGGAAAAACTATTAAACTCAACTTTTTTTAGTTGTGTAATCTTCAAAGCAGTCACCTAAAGCTAAGAAGTAATGAGAAAACAAGAACAAAGGTTCAAACTTGCACATATGCAATATGAATCTAACTTCTACACATCTCATTATAATCACTATTATTTTTGATCTCTCCTCACTATCTCCTCTTTCAAATGAACTCTATATGTTCATATTTATACACAATAATACCTCTTAGATGTGTACAAAAATTATAAGAGTTGGAAACTAAATCTAAACATTTCATGTCCTTTAATTTTCATGTGCATCTTTCTTGATTCTCTCTACCTTTCTAGGCCTTGTTTTTGTCCTTTACCAACTTTATAAACTACCAAGAACTCAGCTAAACTATCAAAGAGAATTCAAACATAAAAAATGATTTATATTAATTAGCTTTGAAGGTCAAAATATTAGCTCTTGAGGTAACCATTCCATCTCTTGAGGTCACTAGTTGAGCTCCTGAGATCACATAGAAAGAAGTTTTTTTTATCTTCTGAAGGGCAATTTATTTTCTAAATTGCTCTCCAACACCTGAATATATGTTTTAATAGTTATAAATACCTATAATAATTTGTATAAATATTCCAGATTCTAAAATTCATCTATTTTTTATAGGACGGGATCAACCATTTGGGTCAAAAGTGATAGTCGATCTTGATCCTTAATTATAGATTTTGACCTTTTCCTTTCTAATGGTAAATTTTCAAATTTGAAAACTTCTTTATAATTTGGTTCATATTTTTAGGATAGGGAGCATGAGGTTTTCCCCTTTTGGATTTCTATAAAGGAATGCTTAAGTCATCTATTTTACAACTTAGAAATTTAAATATAGAAGCATACTTACACTATTACACATTGAGTGAAGCTTCCCTATTCTTTCCAATTATGATTTTTATCACTAAAATAATTTCTCAGCCAAGTTTAAAACTTATTTTATCTAAGCCAAATCAAACCATGATCTATCATTCAAGCCATATCTAGATGCATTAATATAGTTGAAGGAGCACGATTGCACAATGCAATCTAAGTGGGAGAATTATGTGGGTTTGATTCCCTCCTTAGAGAAATGGATACATATGGAGGATTTAGTTATCACGGGAGTGATTGGGGTCAGATCAACTGATTATATTATATCTTTTTCATATTTGGAGGTTTTTAATTATAATAAGCCCTATTAGAGATTCAACCTTAGAGAAGTTATTTTCAAGTATTTTACATACCTCTGAAGGTCAAATATATACATATAGACCTAATTCAAGCTATCATAAATAATTGTGATATGAGTTTCTTATTTTTTAGAAGAGGTCAAGAATGATTAGTTCAAGTCCATAGTGGCAGTCGATCCTAACCTACTTGAACAATCCTAACCCATTTTAGTTTTAGTTCCCACTTTTGGGCACTCAAAGAGTCTACTCTTATTTTCTTATTTTGGTCATTTATAAGTCAACATAATCAAATATAGGATAAAAACATCTAAGTCTATCATTTCATTTCATAGTTAGCCTTATTTATTTTGATTTTAATTGATCTAATTTAATATTTTATTAATTTATATTTGATAGAAGACAACTTAAAAAATTGTACTTTATTCCATTCAATTTATTTTAATTAGGGTTAATTCACCTTTTAATCCATATTTCAATAAAAAAATTGTAAACTAATCTTAATAAGTGTATATTTCATGTTCAAGCGGAAATTTGTTTTAGCTTAAACCACCATGTTAGTGTCTTATTATAAGACACATTCGATAATTATTTATAAGGGTATACATAAGCATTTATCAATTAATTCTCTAAAGGTGGTAGAGTTCAATTTTGAGTTCCAGCCTTGTCCTAGTTGAGTTTGGTATGAGTAACTTATAAAATCCCGTAAGATTGATAAAAAGTCATGGTAGGGGTTTAGAGTGAAGTAAAAATGGGTAGAAAACAAGTCTTGTGTTGACCCATGTGAGTGTCATAATAGATAACATTTAAGATTTTTTTTTAAAAAGTATCCATTGATATGTTGTATTCTTTTGCTACGTATTAATGAAATATAATTTCTATTCGAAATAAACTTGAAGCTTAAATATGCATTATAATAACCCATAAGTGGATGATTGCTCAAGTCAATTCCCAAACACCCTTGCATTATTGAATATAATAAATTAAATATTATTTTGAATTCAGTTGTTATAATAGATATTTTATGTTCATGTAATGAGTGTGCAACATGTAAAGTGAATTCTGGAACTTATGTTTCTGAAAATGTTTAAAATTATGACTTATGAGAATAGCTTTTGATTTTTTTATGATGTTGCTAGTAATGTTTTTGTCCTATATTTTAGACATGTGCATGTGTTACTCATACATAGACTAATAATGTAGGTACCATAGCATGAATTATGATTAAGTTAAATACTTATATCATTTATTTTAATAATATTTTAATATTTTGTATGAAAAATGTTTATGGTTTACTTGTTGACAAAGAATTTGAGGCACATTTATGCATAAGGATTATTTTCACATATGTGAGTGAAAGATCTATATGGATTGGTTGTGATGGTAGAGTTATTGACCTTAATTTTAAGGAGTGATCCTCTTGGGTTTTTCTTTGTAAAGTGTGGAGGATTTGATCTTGCCCTTAATATATGGAGTTATACCTATGATGATCTTATATTATTCATGTAATGACCAATTATATTCTTGATGTTCAATTTTTTTGTGTTGTTTACTTGCATAGTGTTTAAGGTTTGTTTGGGAAGGGATATTTCTTCAAACTATTTGAATTACTAGGCAATAGTTTTACTAACCTCCTTTGCAATAGTCTAAAATGGTCTCATGTATGGGATGCCCACTTTTATTTATGATGCATCATGTCCCATTTAATATTAAAATATTTATTTATAAAAAAAATAAATTTTTTAATTAAATATAGAAGTGACTATAACTTAGAAATAAGAATTTTAGCAATGATTTGCAGTGGAGAACATGAATTATGCTAAGACATGTATCATTTTTTATGTGGTTATTAATAAATGATAACATATACATGTCGTAAATTTTTTAATAATATTTTATTAAAACGATTTAAATATAAAAATCTTATAAAATTGATAACAAAATCTACTAAATAATTTTTTCCAAAATATATAATTAAAAAAAAGCTCAACATATTTATATGCAACACTAACTACTAAAACTATAAAATATCCTGTCCATGAAAACATATTCTAAGAGATTTATATATACACATACATATAAAAATTCCCATGAGCATCCAATGAAAAGACCTCCTCCAAATATTAGAGACCAAAGTCACATATAAATTTAAAATTTATAAACAACCTTATAAAAGTGAAAAGTAATCTCTACTTTCAATAATATTACAATAAATGGGTTGTCGATGCTGACAAGATTTCTGACCAAATTCTTCACCATGCCACACAAGACCAATTGCTTATTTTAAGCAAACTCCATCTCAGATGTTGGGAGGAGGCAATCTTTAGAGAGTGTTATGCACCTGCAAACCATCCTTAGAAATCCCACATAAAGAACCCTATGCAATTCCAAACTTAAAATGTTGTAATTCCTCCTTCAAAGGTTGTAACCTGCAATACCAATGTTAAAAAAACCAAAGGTTAATAAAGATAACTAACAACTCTATCATAAGGTTTATCTGTTTATCTTTGGGTTTCACAAGACTATCGATAAGCTCCTGGATATTACCAGCAACTAAGCAGACATCGTCATTCACAAATTTCTTGGTGGTAGTTTTGGCCACACCCAAAGATAACCAGTTATAGTTACAACTCATTTGGGAGTAATCCCACTCCAAAGTTAATTGGTATATTGTTTCTGCAAGATCTAATAATTTGAGTGTGATTTTAAAAAATTAAGTGATTGACTTTGTGTGAAACAATCAACCAAACTTGACATGTACCAGCCATGTCAAATCCTCCATTTCCTAAAATTATTAGGAATTTTAACGTAAGGGAACAAGGACAGAAACGAGATGCAAATTCATTATAGGAGACGTGGTGGGACCGACACCAGCCACAAAGGGATGCATTAAGCTTGTGCGTGCTGGTTACGGTCAGTAAACAATATCAAGTAAGAAAGACCAAAGAAGGATTGGGAGACTAAGGAGCTCTATTCAAACTGATACTTTAGGGGATGTTTAATCAGCGACTTTGATGTGTTAAGTCTAGTTAGACAATATCTTTAAGGTATTTTAAGCAATCGATAGTTTAATTTAGTAAGTAGAGTTTGCATTTGTGATGGTTTGTTAATGGAAATTTAAAAAAAAAATAGTGATGTGTAAATTTTAGTTATTTGGATTTTATTAGATTTTTAATGGTGTTTGATTTTGGTTTGAGGAGAGTTGTAAGAGTGGAAGTGGTTGATATAATAAGCAATTAGATTGAGGAAAATTTATAGAATCATTACTTTATAATAATTTTTTAGGATAAATATCCAAACTCATTTTGGTACTATTTTTCATACCATAAATACAACAATGGTTGTGATAAATTGGTTGAAGGTCATTTAAAAAAGCCTAACCAACTTTAAGAGTGACGATAAAACCATATTTAATATCAGTAAGTCTTAAAAACCTTACAATGATTATATACAAATTAATTTAATAAGACAACACCACAAAAAATATACATATAACAAACTCGAACAAAATACATTTCTCAACAAAAATAATTGAAATATTTTAACTTTATCTATCTTTAAAAACAAACCCGAACAAATTAAATTTCTCAATAACACTCCATAAAAATAATTAAAACCTTTTAACTTTATCTATTTCTTAAAAAAAAAAAAGAATATTGTCCCCAAGGTTTATAAAATATTTAAAAGTCAAATCAATCATTATTTTCATTCATAGTATGTCATTCCCATACAAGGGACTTGGTAATCGATTTCTACTGGCATCCCAAAGGCACCTTCATGTTATTGAGATCTTTCTATGTGTATATGTCTATGTATATGTATATGTACACACACACGTGTGTGTGTGTGTGTGTGTGTGTGTGTGTGTGTGTGTGTGTGTGTGTGTGTGTGTATATGTATATGTATATGTACACACACACACACACACACACACATACACACACACACACACACACACACACACACATGTATGTATATGTATATAAATACACACACACACACACACACATCTGTTGTGTGTGTGTGTGTGTGTGTGTGTGTGAAAATATATATATGTATGTATATGTATATATATACACACACACATACACATATACATGTACATATACAAATACACACATACACACACACACACACACACACACACACACACAATGGTGTAATGCCTACAAATCAATGTTACAAATTTTGTTTGGTTCATCAGATTTGCATATATATACTTTTTAAACATTATATATATATGAAAAAAGTGCAATATTAAATATTTTTTAAATTTTGGCAGGTGAGTGTGAAACTATTAAAAAATAAATCATATCATACTTTCAACAATATTTAACAATATAAAGTGAATTTGGCTTGTGCATGTGCACATATATTAATTGAGAGCAGAGTAGACAACTATTATGACAATTTGTTCTGTTTATTTCTTAGTCTTGGTAAGTTCAACATTAAAATTAATACTAGTAAATATATCTTAAATAAATCTATGTAAATGATGACAAAAATATCAATATTAAGGTGCTTATTCCACTTATATTATTCTTACAGACACTAATTTATTAATATTAATATATTAGGTAATATATGAATAATTTATTATAAATTAGATAATATTAATCTTTTCATTGACTTTCATCTTGCTAAATCCTCATATCTTAAATTTATCTTATGATTTTTGTTATTTATAAATTCTAGTGCACCTATCATTCTCTTTCTCTATTCATAATCATTAGAAGTCACTATGAACATTAATATTATTAAAATTAAATTTAAATTCTTCTTTTTAAGAGACCAATTTTATAGATTATTTAATCTTATAAAAAATTATTATATTATTTGAGTTAACATGTTATCGTTGAATACTTTCAACGTAAAAATTGAAGTTCTAAGCTATCGTGGTGAAGCTTCATGGTATAAGCCACATTACAATATATAATAAAGGCTCTATATTATAAGCTACATTATTATAAACTACCTAGCAGTATTATATATTAGTAGGAATTAAATTTGATGATCTTTTAAATATTTTTTAACATTTTAATTATAATATAATATAGTTGTATTTCTTCATAAAATCCTCTATGATTTGACATTTTTCATAAACCATCAATTTTTTTAAAAAATATATATATATATATATATTATATAATCTTAAAAATGAACTGGTCTATTTCAAGGGCAATGTTGAATAGATGGATATCAAAGAAACATTTACTTGAGGGGTAGGGTCGATTATCAAATTTGACCCCCATTTAAATACCATGCAATTAAGGATGATCATACTATCATGGTCGAGGTAGAGGATGAGGAGGTGGTTATTTCTCACCAAGAACACATTATAAGTCCAGATCCCTAGACCACTATCAAAAGGATTGTCTAGCTTATCCTACGCATGATTTTTGTAAAAAAGACCATTGATTGGAAGAATGTCTTGACTTATTCATGACCATCACTAAGGATAAAAATGAAAAAGGTGAAAGTACAATTCACATTGAAAAGCCACACTGATGCACAGATTCAATAACCCCAATAGCTCAACAAGTAAATATCACTACATGTAGCAGAGGATAATCTTAGTCTACCTCTACTCCCACTGAGAAGGTATAGCGTGAAGAGCCTTAGGTGAGGAAGTATCCTAATGCCCATCAATAGAAGGATGTGATCTAGGACACTATGATGCTAGTAGGAGAACTAAAAGGATAAATTTAATTTCTTAAAGATCAAAAGGTAATGTAACATGATGATATGTAGAAGGCAACAAAGCCTCAAAATATGGTGCGAGATGATTTTCACGAGATTTGCAAGCATATGCTAGATGAAGACATTGTTTGACAACTAAGCATTTGGCTTAAGAATTAGGTATAAGCACCAAATGACACTCAACCTCAAATAACATGGTAAACTAAGGATCATTGTTTAAGTCATGCCCATTGATAAGATACCCTTATTCCTCCTATTCCTCTAGAAGGCAAATAAATACTAGTGAATTCTACCATCAATAGTTGGGTAATCTGGGACATCTTAGTTGACATTGATGTTAAAGTTAACATCCTCAATAAAGATGCATGGCAAAAAATGGCTAATTCAACATTACAACCTTTACTGCACATATTCTTCATGGCTAATAAAACTTGTGCCCTACTGATTATTGTCCTCAAGAATGTAATAATGGACATCCTTAGAGTACCTTTAAAAGATAACTTTGAATATCTCAAATTAGTAGAGGTCAATGACTTCCTAGATCTATTGGGATGACCTTGGTGTTATGAAACCAACAGATATTTAAGTTTAAAAATGTATAACATCAATTTTGAGAATGTTGATCAATGTATTGTTATTCCCCTAGATCAAACACATTGGCCCCCATATATAGAACCTATTAATTTTGAAAAAGATACTAACCAAATATATAATGCAACTTCTAGAGATGGTGTGCAATATGATCCTACTCTTGATGGTATCTTATGATCAATGGACAATTAGTCCCTTTTTGTTACTACAAGTAATGTTTATAATTATTGGGTACATGGTGATTATGGACTCACTAGAAGAGTGTGTAGTGCCATTGGTAGTCAAGAGAATGTTCTATGTTAGTATCATAAATGCCACTGATCCATTCACCTTCTTATTAGCCAAGTCATTAGGGTAATAATGATAGACATAACTTTATAAAGACTTGATGTATCCCCTTAGTTTCATGGTCAAATGAAAGTCCAAGACTTTATCCATAACCTTGAAGAATTTTATCACTCTGAAAATAATTATTTATGATCCTTAGTTCAGCTCTTTTATGTTATAACTACAAGATGGTGATGAACCCATAATGAATGACTTCTCTAGTGGGATCAAGTACACTCTAACTTGAATCATTGGTTTCATCATGATAACTGAGTTAGGGGAACAATCAACTATAGTAGATTACAAGCACCTAAACACAATATATAGGCTTTTGAATTAATATGGAAAGCTGAAGAGTCTTACTTACTAAAGTACCTATGATTACATGCTTTCTATATAACTTTGAAACCCTAGGTAAGGGCATGGTATGTTCATGAAGTATGACATATAACAACCCATTTTTGGAATCTATTGAAGGAAAACATGAATTCAACACTATCTTATTCTTCTCCAAGAACAAATTTATGTCTCACTCTCTAGGCCATGTATGAAGTAATTCTTGATGACCCTAGTCCCATTGAAGATCACCTGAGATATATCCATAATGTCCAAGAATAAGGCATAATTCTCTTCAATGAACCATTGGCACACCTTCTTCTACATTAGAACTAGTCCTTGATCAGGACTGACATGAAGAGGTACGTCTAGGAAAATAGAAGTTAGTTTTTTAGGTAGAAAAAGGTGAAGGTTACAACCCACTTGACCCTTTATCAAATCATTTAGATATTCCTATAGACTATGGCACATACAATTTTATAGACATGGGTCTTAACACATACCACCCTTACTCCAAGCCAATTCAAACTATCCAATGTAACATTAACACAAAGCGAGAACCAAAAATAACTACTATAGGAAATTACTAGATTGACACTAAAATTTAAAAGATATTCAAGTTCTTAAATGAATACCAATAAGTCTTCCCAAAAAACTATAGTGAAATTAAGGGAATTCATCCATCTATAGGTAAGACATATATTAAACTGGTTGACAACACTCAACTAATTAGGAAAAGGCCCTATAGAATGAATCTAAATCTATAAGCACACATAAAAGAAGAAATTGATAGTATGCTATGCATTGGAGTAATCACCCCAATTGATGAATTTGAATGGGTCAATCCCATGGTAATAAGTATAAATAAAGATGGATGCATTCAAATTTGTATTGATTATTGAGTACTTAATGATTCTTGCATCATTGATGCCTTCTTAACACCATTCACAGAGGAAATACTTGAAGGCATTATTTGGTGTGAAATATATATTTTTATAGATGGATTTTTGGGGTATGATTGGGTCTAGATAGTTAAAGAGGATCAACTAAAGATGATGTTTGCTATTGAATGGGGATATTTCACATAGATTATCATGTCTTTTGGGTTGAATGATGTAACTGTGTTCTCACGTATATCCTTTAAATCCTTTAAATATTTCATCCTTAAGTTTCTTCAAGTCTACTTGGATGACTGGATAGTATATGGCTTGGTCAAGGACCATTGATCTAATATATGACTCAAGCTTGAGCACCACCAAGTGTTAAAAATATCATTAAAACTAAAGAAGTATCTATTTTCTACACCTTTTGGTGTTCTTCAAGGGCATATTATTTGTAAGGATGGATTTTTGGTAGACTATCATTCTTTACCTTCCAGTGCCCAAGTTTCAATGTGAGGTATGTGCCTTTCTAGGACATACAAATTATTATCATAAATTCAACCATGGATATGCAAAAATATTCATGCCTCTAGAAGAACCCTTAAAACATAATGAGCACTTCATATGGACTTCCTCCTGCTAGGAAGCCTTTGAGGACTTAAAGGACAAGCTAGTTACCAATCTAATCCTCCATTTCCTAGACTAGACAAGACCATTCCATGTCCATGTTGATGCTTCTAGAATGAAAGTTGGTATAATTCTTTCATAACCAGGTGAATATCACCTTGATCAACTGATCTACTTTGCTAGTAGAAAACTTACTCCAATTGAGTGAAACTACACCACCATGAAATGTAAAGCATTGTCATTAGTCTATACTATGTAAAAATTTAAACAATACTTATTGGCAAATCATTTTCTATTCTATATAGATAATTAAAATTTAAAGTACCTCATTAATAAACTTGTGTTGTATGGATGCATTTACTGCTATATAGTGTTATTCCAAGAATTTCAATTTTTTATCATGGTCAAACCTGGAAAAATAAATTATGGCCCTGATCACCTTTCATGAATTGATTTTAGAGAAACATCATGTGCTATTGAAGATGAATTTATTGATATTCAACTCTTTTAGGTTAATCATGTACTTAAGGAATTAGAATATATCACATCCTTTCTAACTATTGGCTCAACACCTGACTATCTAACTCTATAGGCAAAGAAATAAATTGGGGTCTGTGTCCTACCCTTTTAGATCATAGGAGGGGACCTTTACAAGCTTGGCTGAGCCAAAATTATTTGATGATGTGTCATGAAACATGAACATTCTATGGTACTCTAAGAAGTTCATGAAGGCATTACAAGTGGACACTATGATGGAAAGGCTATCATGCAAAAGGTTCTACTAACCAGATTATGTCGGTCTACTTTCTTTCTAGATGTTAAGATATATGTTCAAAAGTGTTATATTTGTTAGTGTGTAAGAGAAAACAATTGCTAGGATACCATGCCTTTATGTCCAATTTTATCTCAAGAACCCTTTGAAAAGTGGGCCATTGATTTTGTTGGCCCCATTAGTCCAATTGGAAGATGAACAAGTTCTCATTATATCAACATAGCAATTGATTATCTCACGCCCTAGGATGAAGCTATTCTAACAAGGGATTATACTTATTCTACTACTATGAACTTAATTTGGAAACATGTTATAACTCAATTTGGATGCCCACTCAGTTTCACTAGTGAATGTGGTACCCATTTCCTAAATAAAAATATTCACATCTTACTTGTTGAGTTCATGATTTCTCATCACAAAACAACACCGTATCACACCCAAGATAATGTAACTACTGAGGTGTTTAATAAAATATTAGCCACAACACTAATAAAAATTATAATATTTCTTGAACTAATCATGATGATGGAGTATCTATAATACTTTGGGCTTATCGAACAACTGATAAGTACCTGAACAAGAACACACCATTCAATTGAGTATCTGGCAAAGAGATCATCTTATTAGTCAATTTTTTGGTACCATATCTTTATATTTCATGCATTATATAGTTGGATGAGGATTCATCCTTGAAGGCATGGCTAGATACTTTATTACAACTAAATGAAGCCCATTTCCTTGTTCATTAGAGTCAAGATGTGGAGAAGCGCAAATAGAAAGCATGACATGATTGACCCATTTAAGCATAAAACATTCACCCCTAGAATGAAAGTTTTTATCTATGACTCCAAGTTCATGTACCATTATAAAAAACTTTGAATTCATTGGGACATTCCTTTTGTCATTCATAATATTTAACCTACCAGTGCTTGTCAATTACAAAGGTTGGACGACCAATTCCTTCTTGTGCATTATAATGGAAGCCGACTCTGGCCATATTCTACCCTTGAATAGTTAAAATTTTGTAAATAATAAGGCTTATTCCATTAGTCTAATATTTTCTATATTGAATTAAATATTTAACTTTTTTACATGCAACATTTCTTTAATATAGATTAACTTCAATTTTTGTGCTTGTATTTTCATGGAGGACCATGATTCAATTTTAGTGTGGGGTAAAAGGTATATGAATTTATGATTGAAAGATAGGTGTGAAAGTTACTAATGGAGTGAAAGTTACTTTAGGTGTGTAATTTATTTAAGGAATGTAAAATATATAGCCTAAGGATAAGGTATTCCCACCAAATAGTTTGAAAATTTGAAATAAACAAGAACATCTATCTTCCACTTCAAGAAAATCATAGAATGCATTTTTCTTCCTCTTTAAAGGAAGGTACAAGATAAGACATATCATTAATGCAAAAAAAAGTGGGTGCAATAAATGTGCCAATGCCATGATAAGATAATATTGTTAAATACATTTATGGCGAGAAGTGATGGTCAAAGAATGGTGGCTGCTAAAATTACATTAATAATGAGAAGTGATGGATGAAAGGAAAGAGGATAGTAAATGTAGATAAATCCCCTCAATCCTATAAAAGACAAGTTATCTCATTTTTACATTTTACCTTTTCTTTCATATGTAATTATAGATCCGAAGAATGATTTGAGCTAGAGTGATTCTAGAGTGAGTATATAAAGCATCAAAAGTCTATAAATAGGTATTGAGCCGAGCATAAATATACATAAGCAATACATAGGGATAACTCTGAGACATGACCATAGTAGGAAATACTTATAGTTGTAGGTTTTAAGGGTAGATATCCACCATTAGAGGAAATTAAGCATAAAAATTCAAAGTTGCTGACATAGTAGTCATGTATTCCTTCGAAAATGTTAAATAGACATGCCTTAACCTTTGAGATTTTTGAAGTGTGATATGACCTAATAAGAAGGCCTTAACGAATGATCCATTTTTGAAAATACTAGAGGAAGAGGAAACACTTGGGGGAGAAATAGTATTCATCAGAGAAGAAACATGTGAAGAATAGGTACAATGTACATAAAGAAAAAAGCTAATATGGCATGCCAGGCAAAGAAGACATAATCATATCCACCCTTGCCATTAATGATTGAAGAAATTCATTACCTATAGATGCTACTATACATGGAGAACTGGGTCTCAAAGGTATGCACTTGCATAATTTTTTATTACAACCATCATCAACCTAGGCATGAGGTTGAGTTGTAGAACAACTATCGAGTTGAGTGCTAGAACACCAAGAACCAATTGGTGTATGACCTAAAGATATTCAATAATTTGGATGCTATGGGGTTATTCCAATTGTTTAGTCTACCTTAGTTTAGAAAACCCATGGAGGTAATCAAGTTCCTACTCTCACATATATGAGGACTTTCTCTACTTCACTAGGTGCAACATGACGATCACACCTGAGAGGATAAGTAAGGTGTCAGGGTTGCAGTATTCAAGATTGGATTTAGTGTATGACTTGGGGAACTCTAATGAGATAAAAAAGATAACTATGATGTTGATGTATCAAAATAAGGCCATACCATGTATATTAAGAACATGTAAGATTTTACCTTCTGTGTTACGACATGTATTGTAATGACCAAGATTGGTGGTACTGATCATTAGAAAGAGGTATATATGGCCCACCTCTACATCTCTCACCATGTTGCTGAGGGCTTGAAGTATAACTCAGTTATGTACTTTAGCAAAAAAATCATTGAGGATGTGTAGAAGACCCATTGGATACCCAGTTATAGGTTTCTATGTAGAGTATTTTTGCTATTGATGGTGTTTAATGAGATTGATGTACTTGATTACACCAAGAGAGTGCTAAAGTGGGAATACCCACTTGAGAACAAGTCCCATGCTGAGTGATATAATGAATTCATATGCTCAAGGAATATTACCCCCACTTATAAAATAAATATGAAGTCTTGGTTTGATGGAATGAATGGTGCATTCTAAAATATTTTACCACATTGGTTGGTGAGTAAGATCAATTTGTTGTGAAGCAAGATTGATATCTAGCATGCATCAATATTGTCATTTCTAGAGAACTCTCTACGTGGCTGAAGCTACCCTATGCTTTTTAAGCATGGTACTTTGTCAACTTAGTAAACTACATATTTGATGCAAAACCTATTACCTTGGAGGTAGACAAAATCAACTTGGAGATTCAAACCCTCGAAAATATGTATGTATATCTAGGAAAGAAGGCCTATAGGGAAAATAAGGAGACTGACCAAACATGCATCAAGGTTAAACCAATATTGGTGGGAAAACAGGTACATATTCTATTCTATAGATGCAACTCAAGAATAAGATTTCAAATGGCATCAAGCATACACAGGAAAATATCCCACCAATACCTCCTCTAACAAAGAATAAGTAGGATGGGAATAATGCCAACATAAGTTCATAGCAGGTTCTTCTAGAATGGTAGAGTACTATCCAATCACCACAACATATCCATTCTCCTCCTCAACTTTCACCTCCCTGACCTTCTCCTCCCCAACATTCTCCACTCAAATTTATACCTCCACAGGTCCTTCCACTTCCACCTTCTCTCCCACATGCTCTTCTATCCCTACCTTCACCTCCTAAAATTTCAAAAGTATCTTATCCATCAAGGGATGTACCAAAAATAATGCCAAAGCATGAAATTGAGTAGGAAGAACATGTAATCCATAAAGAATTTAACTCTGATTTTTAGAAGACACCATCTCTAGCATGAGAGAAGCCCACCTTCAAAGACTCATCATTGGACACTAAGGGTCCATATGGTGAGGAGGGGGATGGTGAAGATCATCAAATGAATAAAATGTCTATCGATAACACTTATTTCACTACCAATACAAAGGTCAAGATATTGGAGTGTGACCCAAACAAAGGGAAGGAACCAACTAAGTTTGAGGAAGAACCTTTTATTGATAAATATGCTAATCTATGTGTCTAGCATCAAATGGGTGTCCCTAATAGGATGCTATATTTATGGCTATAATTCCTTCCCTAAGATGAAAAATTGAATACAAAGTGACATATGTCCTTCTAATTGGATATGTACAATGAGGAGTGTCATTTTGAGCTCCCTCAAGATATCCTCCTCTTAGGTCTTGATGATTTAACACTGCCAAAACCACTATGGGTTAATCCCCAAAAGATGACTCCTTTTCAAGCCAACACATCATTATTGAAGATTAATTTTAAAGTCACTCACCAAAATATATTATCAAACTTGGATGCACATTATGTAGAGAAGAAACATGCCCAGGTGGTGGGTATGTATGAGAAGGAAGTTGCCAATCAAAAGGCACTTTAAAAAAGTAGATGTTTTAAAATAGTAAATAAAGGAGGCCATAGAGTCTAAGGTTAAATCTTTGAATTTATGTAAGTCAATTTTGGACCAAGAGCCAACACTAGCAGATGGAGTGCCTCTTGATGGGGATGCAATAAACAAACTTGAGACCTTAGTGAATCTCCTATTGAAGTGATAGAAAGAATAACCCATGCTAAGGAATGAGGCACTACTACTAAAAAAATATTTTATCAAGGTGGTATAAGTGTGCAAGTGTGCCCTTGAAAGAGTTAGGGAAGTTATCCCCATCATGGATAATATTTTTGAAAGATTATCATGCCCAAATAAAATCTTGGAGGTTTAGCTCCATGCAGAGGAATATTAGAGGTAAAAAATGGCTGGCGCTACCCTCTTAATAAGGGATTTCATTGGGCATGCAAAAGAATTTAAAGATGTTAAAATAATGGAAGATAAAATAAATGCATATCGCCAGCAATTGAATGCTAGTTTTATAGCCCTTTGAGGATAGGTTGTTGGTGAAGTCTCGACATTAGAAGAAATATAGAAGGATGCCAACACATCCTTGGATGAATTGGTCAAAAAGGCTAATGAGACATCTCATCAATCCAAGGAGATGAATAAAGCTAAGGTTGTCATTGAAAAAATAATTGCAAAACTGCTTAATACATTGTCACATTGGGAAAATAAAAAGAAGCAAATTTAATAGATGGGGCCTAAATTTTTGGTAGAGGGCACCACCAAGACTTAGTTTGGGATGGACTAAAAGTGTAGTGTGGGGTGATGTTTGCATGACATAGAAGGAACATAGTAAAAAAAGACTATGGCATAGAACTAGTGTAGCACATAAACATTGTGGCATGGAACCATCAAGACATAAAAGGATAAGGGTACAAAATCACTAGAGCAATAAGACCCAATAAAAGAGAAGAATTACTATGAGGAACCCAAGAGCATATGTCTTGGAAAATTAGTGAAAGGTTAGGGAGTAGATGGGAAGCAAGAGACAGTTAAGCAATGATTCTCAAGGGTCACCTAGACCTAATCCATTAGGATTTTTGCACTAGCCTATAAGGAGAAAGACACATGGTAGTAAAGATATAGTATAAAATGAGTATATAAGGGGTGCAAAGGCACGAGTAATTAAGATAATCTAGTTAATAGAATGCCATGACTCTTAGTTCATAGAGAGTTCATTGACTAATTAATCATTTCATTTATGTTGTAACTACTTGGCCATGGATTAAAAAGTATAAATAATCCTGTATGAAAGCATTGAGTGGTGATAGAGTTTGGATATCAATTGTTGAAACATAATATAAGAGTTACTGATATTATAATCATTCTAATATTTAGTTTCTAGTTAATTGATAGTTATGCATCTGTGGTAGGTTTGAGTTGAGTACTTATATTTGGAACTTAATATGAAAATCTATGTAACTTTACTTTTTTAAAGTAATAATCTTTGGACTTCATGTCACTTATTTATGTAACTATGGTGGTTGAGCTTAATGATACTAGGATCAAAGAAGTATATCCATTTTTTATGTAACTAATAAAAAATATATAAGTTTTATCCCAAAATCTATGATCGATATGTTACTACACAATATAACCCACAGGAATCGATCTTTTACTGTGTGCTTTAGGTGAGTGCACAAGACCATAGTCTTGTGTGAAGGGTCAATGCACTAGCTCATTGAGGCTACACTTCAACATTGAAATTTGTATTAAGAATAAAATCCCAATAGTTACATGTTTCACTTCATTAAAAGCTCTCTAGTGTATTGGAAAGTGAAATGTGTGCACTACAAACTAAAGAGTGACACAAACCATTGATGATTATTTGTAATTGTTGACATTTTGAATTGTATTATTCACATAATTGAACTTCTTCTTGTGTAAAATCAAACTATTCAGGGTTTTGTCTAACATCTTTACAATGGATCCATCAAACTTATGTATCTAGATTTAAATAGAAATACAATTTATTTTATGAAATGCAATAGAATCTAATGAAAATCTAAATTCAAAACTAGACTTGAATAAATAAATATAAATAGAAACTAAAAAATTAAAATCTAAAAATCAACATATCTAACTTGTAGCAACATGAATTTCAAATCCCATTGGTGGGATGTAACTCCAAAGTGTGTATATGAATCTAACCCTGATGGATGTGAAAAGAGGAAAAAAAACTAGATGGCCAAATTCACAAGATTGAGCTATAAGAAACACAAAATGAAAGGGAATACACCCCTTATGCTTTGTAAAGGGCATACATCCTTTACAAAGGGCATACACCTTTTGGGATTTGTAAAGGGTCTATACCCTTTGTAAATATCATACACACTTTTAAAAAGGGCATATACCCTTT
Source organism: Torreya grandis (assembly GCA_037957365.1). Lineage (NCBI taxonomy): Eukaryota > Viridiplantae > Streptophyta > Pinopsida > Cupressales > Taxaceae > Torreya > Torreya grandis. Next base: position 2,361,837 of record JARHVA010000389.1, read on the forward strand.
GTAAAAAATTTGAAAGTAAGGGGAATTTCCTACTTTTTGTCCCCCAATTTTGTGCATCGACCCTAGTCTCTCTTCAAAATTCCTTTTACAACACTATAGATCCAATATCTAGATGGAAATGTGCATGCCAACTTTGGCCATCCTATTGAATCACTAGGAAAGCCCTTTTTGGATGAAATTTAGCTTTATCTACATATGAAAAAGAACTAATGGAAATTCTATATAGAATGCAAAAATGGTGGCCATACTTACTTGAGAATCATTTTTTCAACTAAATTGGTTATTAGAGTTTGCATATTTCATAAAACAATGGGTCTCATCTCTGACACAACATAAATGGGTTAGTAAAGTCATGAGATATGATTATGAGATCACTTATAAGAAAGGTAAAGACAATGTCATGGTGGATGCTTTCTCATGCATATCCTAATATTAGACTTCCCTTTTCGCCATCTCCATGCCTATTTTGAATTGGCTGAAATTTTTACACTAAGATTATGCACATGATACCTCCTTACACCACCTCATTCAATAATTGACCATTAATTCCTCTACAGTACCACATTATTCATGGGATGGTACTTTTCTATGTTACAAGGGTCATCTAGTGCTTCCTAATAACACAATCATTCATTAGGCCATATTTTATAAAATCCATGCCTCTCCATTAACAAGGCACTTAAGATTTCTCAAAACATATGAGTGGGCATGTTGAATTAACTTCCAAAAGGGGATGAATGGGAAAATTAACCAAACAGTGTTTAAATGTGATACCTACCAATGCAAAAAAGGTGAAACCATAGTGATTCCTAGTTTGCTCGATCCCTTTCCCATTCCTACTAGGACTTGGACCAATATTTCTATGGATTTCATTAAGGGGATCCATAAATCCAGAGGAAACATAGTGATCTTGGTCATGGTAGACCACCTCTCCAAATAGAGTCATTTTTGTGCCCTCAGCCACCCTTATATAGCCTCCATGATCACATAAGTTTTTTTGGATCATATCTTCCATCTTCATGGCATCCCTTCTTTAATTGTCTCTGATCATGATGAAACTTTCACTAGCCTATGGATGGAGATATTTTGATGTATAAACACAACTAAATATGAACTTCATGTATCATCCCCAAATATATGGTTACACTAAAATTATTAATAAATGCTTGGAAACATTACTTCATTACTTTGGATCAAAACAATAGCACCAATGTGAAAAGTGGCTCCCCTTGTATAATTATGGTACAATACCTCAAACCACACTTCTACTACAATGGCTCCATATTAAGTATTTTATGGTCAAGTTCCCCCAACACTTTTATCATATACCCTTGACAGATCCAAAGTTTAGGCAACTAAAACTACTCTCTAACATCAGGATTAGATTTTAAGCACCCTATAAGGCAATCTCCATTTGGCACATAACCAAATGAAGAAGCCAATAAATTGGCACTACTCTGAGTGCTCCTTTCAACCCAGTGATATGGTTTTTATTTATCTACATCCACACAAGCAATCATCCTTAAAACTAAAAGGGCATCATAGGCTTGCCTCAAAGTTTTATGGGCCATATAAGATTCTTGAGTAGATTAGGTTTGTTGCTTATAATTTGTAGCTTCCACCTTCCATTCAAATTCACCCATTATTTCATGTCTCCTGTTTGAAGAAATTTCTTGAAACCACCATCTGAGTGGAGAGAATTTTACCTAAACTTGATAATGAAGGATCCATCCTTCTTGAACATGGAACAGTTCTGGATGGACGCAACCACCAATTTCACTCCCACTCCATCTCAAAATTATTAATCCAGTGACATGGCATGCAACCAAAATATGCCATATGGGAACCATTGTTCCAAATTTAGTAATGATTCCCAAGATTTTTCTAAGGGGAGGGATATTAAGAACCCCTATCATACCTTTATCTTTGCATTATTAGTGTATTAGTTATTATGGATGCATATGATTTGTAATTCATCTTTTTAGTATATTTGAATTATCCCACATACATGGGAATTACTGATTGTTATAATATATTTAGTATTTAAGTAAGTCTTGAGGCCAAATGAAGGCATCCATGAATATTATTGTATTGAGCTTTCTCAAATGAGGTTTACCCCTCGAAGTGGCCTACAATTTAAAGGTCATTTTGAGTAATTTTTGAATTATTTTTTATAGTTTGTAAATCTATGCAGAAGGTTCCTCACAGGGAAGCAAAGATTAAAATTAATTTATACCCCTATTTGGAATAATTACTTACCAAAAAAATATTACATCTACATAACAAGAATGTTTAAATCTTGTATAGATCTAATTATCAAGTATATTTAAACCTGCTCATGTTTGATCTATTGATGCAAAATTTGCACATTGACTTAAGGAAACTATAAACATGAACTCACAACAACTCTTCCATATGACTGAAGCATTTCCTAACCAAGTTTATCCTATATATATATATATATATATATATATACATATATATATATATATATATACATGTATATATATATATACATATATATATATATATATACATATATATATATATATACATATATATATACATATATATATATATATATATACATATATATATACATATATACATATATATATATATATACATATACATATACATATACATATACATATACATATACATATACATATATATATATATATATATATATATATACATATATATATAAATATATATATACATATATATATACATATATATATATACATATATATATATTCAAATGTAGGATAAACATGGTTAGGAAATGGTCATGTCATATGGAAGGTTCCATGCACACGCGCACACACACACACACACATATGAATGTATGTATGTATGTATGTATGTATGTATGTATGTATGTATGTATGCACACACACATGTATGTGTGTATACATACATACATACATACATACATACATACATACATACATACATACATAAATACACACACACACATACACACACACACACATATGTTGAAGATCACATAGATTTGGACACCCTCATTCATTCAGTTATAATAAAATTTATAGATCATAGTCATACCATTTTGGATGGGATGGTGAAGATTTGGAGCAACTTGGAGTTTCTTGTGGCTAGGATTCAAACTCAGCTTCCACTTGATTAAATATTCAATCCACCTATGTGCTGTGATGGTGAATAAGAAGAGCTGAGAAATACTGGGGTTGAAGGTGGTAGGAATTCTATAGCAATACATATGATGGAAGCGTGTGGTGAAGAGGACATGCTATCTCTAGGAGTGTAATTTATAATCCTCAAATGATGATAGATAATCAATGGTGTAGTGGGTAAGAATTGTGGACCTACTTTCTAGTTTTTTGGTAATCCTTGAGGGTTTTGTACAATCGATGATATCATAAAATATAATATTATAAATAAAGTCTTCTTCTTTTTGGTTAATATGGTAGTTGGTTATGATGTGTTTATTTTCCGATTCCCACCCAACGAATAACACCTCATTAAATTTCCTAGAGGGTTTGAATCAAACTCTTTTTACTTACAAGAATGAATCTCATGTTGGTTTCTATTTCAATTTTTTACTCTCAGAATGTACCCTACTTATCTCAATAAACATACATACATACATACATACATACATACATTTCAACAATAAAAATAAATATTTACCCATATTAAATAGAAAATATAATTTCACTTAAAATATTTACAACAAACTATAAAATATTAAAATTAATTTATATTATTTATTAATTAATTTTAATAATATTTTATTAAAATCTCAATTTTTATAATATTAAAATATTACTAAATAATATTTTCACACATCTCTCCATCATCTTCTCCATTTCCTCTAGCATTGAAGATAATAATGATTCCCAAAAATTATATTATATGCACATCCATGAATCAGATAAAGATGCAATCTTACCATGTGGTTGAGGTGTCATTATAAATTTAAAAAATCATGTTTGTATTGCATACTATTAAATTCCACTGAACCAACGTAATTTAGATGAAGTTGTAACATTATTATGTGATTGAGGTATCATTTAGAGAAGGAGAAAGATAAGAGTGAAGGGATGGGAGAAAGAAGGAATAAAGGAAAATAAAAGAAAAAAACATGTTTAGAAAGTATATATATGTAAATTCGATGAGCCAAACAGAATTTGTAACATTAGCTTTTAGGCAACACACACACACACATGTGATGTAAAGAAAAAAATACAATATTAAATATTTTTAAATATTTGGCGTGCGAGTGTGAAATTATTAAAAATAAATTATATCATACTTTCTACAATATTTAGCAGCATAAAGTGAATTTGGCTTGTGCATGTGCATATATATTAATCAAGAGTAGAGTACACAACTATCATAATAATTTGTTTTGTTTATTTTTTAGTTTTAGTAGGGTCAACACTAAAATTAATACTAATATATATATCTTAGATAATTATATATAAAAGATGACAAAAATATCATTCTTGAAGTACCTATTCTACTTATATTATTCTTACATACTAGTTTATTAATATTAATGTATTAGTTAATATATGAATAATTTATTATAAATTAAGTAATATTAGTTCTTTTATTGACTTTCATCTTTCTAAATCCTTATATCCTATCTTATCCTAAATTTGTATTATAATTTTTATTGTTTATAAATTATGACTCATTTATCATTTCTTTTATCGATTCATAATCATTAAAAGTTATTGTGAACACTAATATTCTTAAAATTAAAATCAAATTCTTCTTTTTAAACAACCAATTTTATAATCTATTTAATCCTATAAAAAATCATTATATTATTTGAATTAACATTTGTTGTTGACCACTTGTGATGTAAAAATTGAAGTTCTAAACTATAGTATAAACCACATTACAATATACAAGAAAACCTTATTGTTATAAGCTACACTATTATAAACTATCTAGCAATAGTAAATTTGACAATCTTTTGAACATTTTTCAACATTTTAATTGTAATATAGTATACTTGTAATTTTTCATAATATCCTTTATGATTTAAGATTTTTTATAAATCGTCGATTTTTAAAAAAAATATATATATTTTAAGTTTTCTCTTAAAAATGAACTGGTCTAATTTTTAAGGGCAATGTTGAATGGATGGATATCAAAGAAACATTTACCTCAGAGGTAAGGTCGAGTCTCAAATTTGACAAATACCATGCAATTAAAGACAATCAAAGTATAACTTGACTTGCAGTTTCCACGCCCAAAACTATACATAAATCACCTACCTTCCATTTTTTAAAAAAAAATTCTTCATAATCCGTGATGAAATAAAAGGAAATGTCTTTAACGAACTTATGAATATCTTCCTTTTTGTTGTATTATATACATTCCAACTCTATTAAGTACATTACATCTGTAAAGGAAACGCTTACTTCAGATCCGAAGTTGTTTAAAATATAACTGTATCATGAAAGTGAGAGAGACTATAAAAGGTTTTAACTTACATTTTTCTGCCCTGAATTTTTAAAATTGTACTTCTGGGATGGGTTCGAACCCCTTGGACGGGCCGGGACCACCGTAAATTTATACAGTCGATTGCACTGGTTATGTCGCCAACATAAATATTGCTTTCAATCTTATCAAACACAAGACTTAACTACAATCGTCCCAACGATCTTTATAAAATGAATAGCAAAATATCAATTTACAAAATAACTTTACTAATGAAAAAGTAGCTAAAACTTTCAAATATAAGATTCTCTTTAACGATTAAATTTAACATAAAGTTGTCAGATTCCACCATTCAAACATTCATATGAGCAAAAAGCTTTAAATTTTTTTTTTTTTTATTTTATATTTTAATGGATACTTGTATCATATGGAAACAACATATGTTCATTTGCGAATACGAGAATAAAGGCCATTCCTGTAGCCAGTAAAATCTTAGTTGTTAACAAACAAAGATGCTCTTGGGTTTGATATGATGGGTCTAATATTTAAAGAACAATTCCAGGCCACATTCTTTTGTTGCAGACTAATTCTGATGCCTACGGTCTATATTCACCCAAAAGACTCTGCTCTACAAGCTTTACAGGTCTACCCTTGCAAATTAGTGAGCAACTCTGTGGTTAATTATTTGACATGAATATGCAAAAACAATATAGATGCTGCAACACTCAATGAAATTAAGGCCATGATAGCTACGACAACACTAGGTCTGGTATTCAGTAGTATGTTCTGTAACGATATGAGGGAGGTGCATACGTCTAAATCATAAGTTGGATACCACTTTTTTTCCCACTGCATCCAGTGCTGCGGGGGATTATAATTTGTTTCCTCCATTCTTAGCTGGTGCATCCGTTTTCTCAATTCTAACATATCCTCGTCCACCATGCTTCGTTTCCCTGCAACATCAGTTTAACGTAAGAAAACTTACAATATTCTTTTGATTGAAGGTTAGAAACATAATTCTCATATTCAAACAATCATGACTTAAACATAAGGTGGGAAACAAAGCATAGCAGCGTAAAAGAAATAATTAAATTTTGTAATTGAAGCAATAAGGACACATAAACAATCCATACGTGATTCCTCAGGGCTGGTAGCTTTAACAGCGAACGTCCTCATGCGAATATGTGCAGAAAGCGGCAATTGTAATTTTCTGTGCAGAGGCAGCAGCCCGCATGAATATTGTGGAATTGCCAGACTAATTTTAGCGGCTGTGGTGAGAGCTTTCCCATCCATGACTCAGAAATTTAAGCTGCACGAAATTCCTACGACTCTTATATTATGAATGCATTTCTCGAAAGAAAATGTGAAACTACAAAGGCATTAAATAGGCATCGGCATGGGAATCGGTGATGTGGCAACGTGCAATTGCAAGGAAACGTGCGCGGAATTGCGGGCCCCGCATTAACACGGAAATTACGCTTCTTACCGTCGAGATAATTACGCGGTTTTGGTCAGCTCGATTGGCATTGCTCCACGTTTCATTACCTAACCAGCATCGCTTTCCATTTTATTCCTCATGTTTTTATTATATTGATTTGTTTATTCCTAGGTTTTTGGCCTCCTCTTTCCTTGTTTGCTTCCCCTTACTCTTGTTTTTCCTTCTCTCCCATGGTTCGCTCTCTTCTCCCCTTATTTCTTGTAAGTCTAGGGTTTTTTTAAAATAGAAAGCTAGAAGTGCAGTTTTAGTTTATATATATATATATATAGAAGTATAGTTTTAGTTTTTAAAAAAGAAATAGAAGTGCAGTTTTATTCTACCAAGACCATTCCACTACAAATTTAGCATCTTTTTTTTTAGGTCTTCCTTATCATATTAGATCTTATGTGTTTTATATTCTTATTTTTTCGATCTTTCTCATTTATTTTGAATCGATTTGTATATCAATTGGATCTTAATCTGAATTTTGGAAGTCTATAAATAGACAAGTATGTTACTGTATATAAAAGATAATAATAAAGTGAAATTTGAAAGTGTGTTAGGAATAGGAAGAAAGGGTAATATTTATTAACTGGTAGAATTTGAGTGTTTAGACATGAATCCTATTCAAGATTAAAGTTTTAATTTACATTGTGTCACTTTTAATACTAGCAAAATAGTCTAAAATGTTTCTCAGTATCTCCCTGGGTTTCAAAGTTTTGTTGTCTTTAATGTTTGGATCTATTTTTCATTGTCTATTTCTCATGCTTATCACCATGTTAACTTCAAATTTTGTCAAAGTACAAATTTGTGCATATATTCATGCAACAAAGGAATAATCGATGAGTGAAGCACATTTTAATTATGGGAACCGACAAAGATATAAGGGCAGATAAATAGAACACAAATCAAACTGTGTGAATAGAATGTGTATGCTAATACTAGTGGGAAAGGGAACATAGGGGAAGGACTTGATGGGATTTTTTACTAAGTCTTGTAGCATGCCAAACCAAGGAACCATGCATAAGGAACTTAGCAAAGCATGGAATATGGCTTTATAAAAAGTTCAAATGGCACAGGGCTAACTGTTGTGCCCACACACACACACACACACAACATTTTTTGAAATCAAATAGGGAATCACTATTGTTTGAATATACTTATTCAAGGTCTTATAAGCTTTAGAGATCCTTTCAACATGGGTTCGAATATAAAAAATGCTAAGGTTGTCCTCAAAGTCTAAAGTTACAAAGTTTCAAAATTATAAAAATCAAAGATTGAATGTTGATTTTGATTTATTTTAAAACTTGGGTTTTCATAATTCTTCTTCAAAAATGACTTTGTGATTTTTATGGACTAAAATATTTTTCAACTCAATAAAAATATAAAATGGTGAGAATAAAATAAAGAGAGAGTATCAATTGTATATCATTTGAAAATTTTCATAAGAGAGTAGCAATAATACACCACTATAACAATTCATAAACAATAGAAATCATATAACAGTAAAAAGAGATGAACTTACAATAAAAATATTAACTTGTATAAAAACATAAATAACATCACTAGTTTGTCTCTAAGAGTAACTTATTTTCCAAAACCCCTTGGAGATAACACAAAGAAAACCATTCATTATTATTATCAAAGAAAAAAAGATAAATAACAACTTAAGGGTTTATTTCAAGATCAAATTAAAGGCTAAAATCCCTTGGAGGAACCTTTTCATTAGTATATTTTAACCAAACAACCATTAACTAAATATATAAACCCATAATGAACAAATATCATCATACGGGGTGTATCCAAGACCAACTTATAAGCTGCAACCATGTTGGGAACCTTTGAACACATCACTTTTATAATAAGTAGTTAAGTATCATAAAATTAAAACCCAATAAAAATGAAGTACCAAAATTTTTATGGGAAATAAGTTTAATAAATTCATTAAACATGATCATAAGTAGTTTGCAGTCTTCCACCAAATACTGGCATAAGTAGTTTGCAGTCTTCCACCAAATACTGGCATAAGAAGTTTTTTGACAATAAATGTTGAATCCCTAACATCATTAAAGGTTTTATTCAATTGGGCTATTTGTATTTCTATGAAAACTTCTTCATGATCATGAAAAAATTCACTTCACTCAATAAAATTAGGAAACCACATAATCTATTAGAACACAAATGTTTCAACCTTCACCTATAAATTGTAAACAACATTTCTAAATTATATAGCACCTCAGTCTTAGACACTTTAAAGATACATATCAAGTGTTATATTTTCTAAGTTATAAATTAGGTCACTATTGTACTTACTTATCACACATTACATGATTCATACACAAGTCAACACATAGGGAATAACTAAATAAGTCTCAGGCCCTCTTTGAAGTATTGGCTATGTAGGAAATATTTATTAACATAGGGGTATTTGGAGAAGCTCAACACCATGTTCCCACTAACCCATTTTTCCAAAACCAATATGAAGGTGAAGAACTAGGGTTTTTATATTTGATAAGGAGAAACAATCCATGATCTAGATTTGAATGCACTAAAGTAAAAGTGATGAAAAATATAAAAGCATATAATTTCAGTAGGTATTCCATATTGTACATATAAGTAAAAGTCATAAAGTAGATTTGACATAATCATCTCAAGTTGATGTAATTGTCTGTGACTACTGAGACCCAAATAATAGAATCAGGCAACTATTCTAGAATCTAGATCTAGTCTACTTCTTATCTGTTCTAGATTCATATATGTATTAGCATTAGAACCAACTAAGTAATTTTTTCATTCTTATTTAAATATTTAGTATATATGTACTTTTCATATTTAGCATATCTTAGCATATTAAATTCAATATAAATTTATCCTAGTTTCACAAATAATGACATGTTTTAGAGATAGTCTACCATCCTTATGCCCTTTTTACCCATTTAACCTTAGATTTACCATATTTATATTTTAGGGTTAAACATTTAGTGAACCTGACATTTCATCCACAAAAACCTAGATTTTGATTTAGGGTTTCCTAATTCTCTATTGCTGATTTTTTATTTAATAAAATTTTACAATTGCAAAATCAAATTTTAGTTTCTATCCATGTGTTCAATATAGATGCATGTGTAGCCCATTTTATGTTACAATTTGTTAATGAAGTGACAATTTGATATTGTAATAAGCTAATCTAGTATACCATACAAATAAATAAGTAGATCTATTAATATAATAAGAGGGGTTTAAAGTGAAAATAGCATTTAGTTTCTCTTTACATTTTTTTTACAATACTATAGAGCTAATAACCAAACACCAACATGCATGGTCTTGATTATTTATTCCATTGAGATCTTATTTGATTGATAGCTACCAATTAGCAACCGTTATTCACCCATAACTTATATTAGATTCTATGGTCAATGATGTCACTACTCACAAAGGTAAAAGTGTTCAACCTAACCCAACCCCTAATAATATATAATAGGTGCCCCCTAAGCTAAAAATTGTGATGAAATCTAAGGGATATGATATTGTTGACCAATTCAGCAACATACATGCTAAGATTTCCATCCTTAAACTTCTCAATCAATCTACTATCTATAAGGATATCATATATAAGGCATCACATGAAACCCAATTTATAAGTGATATTGAGATAGCTCACTTTATGGATGTAATGCAATATCTCAAAACTAGTGTAAAAGTAATCACTTTCAAACTAACATAGTTACCATATAAATATGTTATTGACCAAGAGCTACCTTTTTTCATACAAGTAACTATGTATAATAAGGGTATAAAAGGGTGCTTGTCAATAATGGATCAGGATTAAATATTTGTAAAATAAATTTCCTAACCACCAAGGGTATTATCACCAATAGTTTACAAAAATCAATGATACATATGTTGGTGTGAATAGGGTTATTCCCTATCTAGTTTCATTGTAAAGTGTGAACAAGGTTATCTCTTAAAATGGTTTCACTATTTGATTCTGGTCACACCTTATTTGGTTATGTTTACTCAGGTGTTTTGAAATATTATCTCACCTCACAGGATCATGACACTTGTCAAATTTTTTTGAAGGGTTGGTAAGAGGTATTTCCTATAAATACCCACCTTTGTAAGCTTATTTATAAACATAACTCACTTATTTCCAATACATGTGTGCTGTATATGGTTTCATATATTGAGAGAATACATTTTATTCCTCATATTTTTATCTTCTTTGTGAGTCAGAGTGCTTCTCATAGAAACTCATATAATCCTAACCTAATCAATGATAGTAAATTATTATACACTATTAGCCTAAAATATTTTATGGTATTAGAGTGGGTTGAGCACCTTGGGTAGCCTCTTAGGATATCTTCTCCAATAATAATTTTTCTTTTCTATTGCATTCTTTAGATGATCCTAATAATCAGAAAGTTTTAGGAAAAATATTAGTTTGGAGAGGGTTCCTATTAAGTGTTTTTTATCTTTCACCTTAGAGCTTATTGAAGCACATCATAACTCACCACCAACAGATCATCTAAAGAATGACATCATTGGTTCCAGTATCATTACAATTGAACATTGGATGCTTCTTTCTTAAAATGTTTTTTGTAGTAGGTTTGCATGCATTTGGAGATCATTAAGAGAATTGAAGGAACAATTTAATTTTTTTAATCTAAAATACATTTTCCCTTCAAATTTTAGTTTTTTTTTTTTTAAAAATCTTCTAAATCTCACTCTAAGATATTTGGTTTTACTGGTCTCTTTGTGATTTTTTATTTTCAGTATTTTTGGAAAAAAAATCAATTATTTTAAAAATATTAAAAATTAAGAAAAGCAATATTTTTTTATATCTAAAAATCTCAAAAGAAAAGAGTTTTTTAATCAAAAAATATATTTAAAATAAAGTTTTTGAAAAATAATATCAAAAAAGGGAGAAAGTTAAAAAAAATCAAAAATGAAAACAAACTCTGTTACCATGGTGGGGCACTATAGTGAGGAAATTTTTTCAAATATATGAACATACAAAATTGCATCATATTTGTAAATAAAGACAAGATAGGCTCATGACTGTAACTGCCCATGCAAGGATCCTTCCTCCTTGAGTAAAGAATGCTTTCTATGGGAGGCTCAACCTCTATCATGACTACTTGGGTCCCCCCTCCTTTTTTTTTAAATTTATTTTCAAAAACCAAAAAAAAAAAACTAAAAATATTTTTTAACACCAACACCAAAATTGTTGGTTCTTTCCAATTCAGGTTTGCTAGACCAATATGTTTTTCAAGACTGCGTTGCTCACCAATTTGGGATAGAGGAAAAATTTGGCTATGTTTTTGGTTTTTCTCAAATGGAAACTGCAAAATATTTAAATTATTTTGGTTAAAATTTGTATCTCACCAAACCTGATCAAGTTTCCTCTAAATCTAGTGGTAATTTTGTTAACTTTGGTGGAGATCTATAGTTAGTGGTAATTCTATTAAATTTGGTGAATTTGTGTATAACTCCCTCTTCATTAGCAATTTTTAAATTGTAGTTCAACTTTATAAGGCTATCTCTTGAGCTTATGACCTCTATTTTTAGAATTTTGTTTTAATTTAGGCTAATTTTTATGATCTTTGCAATAGTGTAAATGGTTACAAATTTTAATGTCTAGTTTTTCCATAAATTACATATTCTCATAAGTGACACTGCCAAGTTCTCATTTTAGGAACTTCAAAGATGCATAATTTTTATGAAATTAGTGAAGTTTTATATTTTCCAAGTTACAATAGAGGTCAATTTGTACTTATCACACATTTCATGACTCACACACACAAGACAACACATAGGGGATAACTAAATGCTTCAGAGGCCCTCTTCAAAGTATTGGCAATGTAGGAAACATTCATTAATAGAGGGGTATTTAGGGAAGCTCAACATTGTGTTCCCACTAACCCATTTTTCCATAGCCAATATGAAGAAAATGAATGGCAATCCATGATCCCTATCCAAATGCACTAGAGTGAAAGTGATGAAAAACCCAAATGCATCTAGTTTCAATAGGTATTCCATACTTCACACTTACATTAAAGTCAAATAATAGTGTTGACACAACAATCCTAGGTTAATGCAAGTGTCTATGACTATAGAGGCACAATTTATAGAATTAGGGAATTGTTCTAAAATCCATATCCAGTCCACTTCTTAAGTATTCTAGATTCAAATATGTATTAGCATTAAAACCAACCAAGTATTTTTTTATTCTTATTTCAATATATAACATGCTTTACTTTTCATTTTTAGCTTATCTTAGAATATTAAATTCAACACATATTTTTATCTGAGTTTTACAAATAATTGGTCTACCTTAGAGATAGTTTACCATCATAATACCTTAGGCTATCTCTTACCCCTTTAACCCTAGATTCCCTATATCTATATTTTAGGGTTAAACATTTGGTGAATCCGACCTTTCATCCACGAAACCTTAGATTTTTATCTAGGTTTTCCTAATTCTCTATTTACTATTTTTGAATTTTGATTTAAAAAAAATTTACAATTTCAAAATCAAACTTCTTTTTCTGTCCATATGTTCAATATGGATTCATGTGTAGCACATTTTATGTTATAATTTATAATTGAAAAGATAGTTTGATATTATAATAAGATAATCCAATATACCATACAAATGAATAAGTAGATCCATCAATATAATGAGAGGGTTTTAAATTAAAAACAATACTTAGTGGGTAGATGGAGGATAATGGGGAACAAAGGGGGGAGCATGGTATAAAGCGACACTTTTTTCTAAAAATAATAATAATTGAACATGGAGAGAATGTTAGAGACAATTCAAAAAAAGAATTTGACAATGCCATAAGAATATGAATTATGGAATTCTAAATTACTTTCTAAATATATAAATTTTTCCAATACTTAGATGATAAAAGTGTGCAAAATAGATGCATTTATGACAATAGGTTGGTCATTTTTGTGAAACAATAAGGAGATTGTATGTTTAAAAAGATATTTTTTTGATTAAATGAATGAATTTTTGTATGAAACTTCATATATGGATAGATTAAATGTCAAATATTGTTGAGAATATTTTTTATTAATTTTTTATTATATATATAATTTTCAAATAATTTTACAAATCAAAAGAGCTAAAAAATTGAAACTGCAAGTGTAAAAACATAACATTTTAACCTTAACTTCATGAAAATCATTTTTTTAAAGCATATTTGATAATGTTTAGATTGTTGAGATATAAATTTTATAAGCATTTGATTAATATTCAAAAAGTTATAAGAGAATTTGTGATGATATGTATATAGTCTATAACAAGGTATTTTATGTATAAATTAAGTAAAAATTATAAATAATATTTTGACATTAAAAAAGATATATTCTAAATATATGCTTTCTCCTCTACAAACATAGTTTTAAAAAATAATAATAATAAAAGGTCCCTGATCAAACATGTCGACAAAGATGAAAAAACCCTTAAATTTCTTAGAAATCTCCTTGGCTAGTTCATGATAGAGTTTAGATGAACTTTGGGACCCCTTAAACCTAAAATCAAGGAAATTTTGGAGGGAAAGTGGGAAAATAAATTTGTAAACTTGCAAAGGGTGTAAACCCTATGTAAAGAAACATTTTTCACATTAATTATTTTTTCCCCATTTTTTCATGAATCACATATGGTGTGTGTGCTTTCAAAATCACACACACTATCTGTGATTAACTAATTTATCTTAGCTTTCACATAAAATTTTCCAAAATTGTTTTATTCTTTGTAAATTATAAATTAGTTTTTTTGTTGTAACTATACGAATTAGTAATTTCTCCATTCACTTTGTTTGAATCAATACAATTTATTCAAGTTTAAATCTATAATTATCTTATTTTGGTAAAGATAAATAATAGGGTCGGGAGTTCATCATAAAATACCCATCAAAGATTTAAGAAATGAATAAATTGAAGAGAAAAGAGAAAAAGAAAGAAAAAGACAAGCAAATAAGAGGGCATCCATAAGGGCTTCTAGGCAAGGTGAATGTATTTTAAATAAAAATAACATGCCCAATTCTATAGAATTTAGTTTAGATATGTCTTCAAATGAGATAAGAGATCTCAATCAATCTTCGTTGCATGATGAAATTCAAAATTTAGAGCATGTAGGTAATGAATCTATAATGAGTGATGAAACATATGGACAAACACAATATAATGAAACATCTATTCATAATGAAATTTTTGAGTATGATGATAATCAACATCTTGTAATGACCCTAAAGCATGTACCTCCTAATAAAGAGGAATTTAATTCACTTGTAGGGTCTAATGTAGATAGCCAACCCTCTGCTATCCCTACTATGGTTGAAGTGGTAACACCACCCAATTTAATACAAAATATATCTCCAACACCCACAACTTAAAGGATAATAAGATGAACATGAAATGTATTTTGTTGAAATAAATGAGAAAATAATAAAACCTATGGAGGTTAAAATGTCAAAAAGATCAGTTCAACATGTATGAGACTATACATTTAAGAATAAAACCCATACAAAAGAATGCCAATGATTCATCAATTAATGAAAATGCAAAAGTGTACCCTTTGATGCATAATTTAGGGTTAAGAACATTCAATATGGAGGGAATAGATATTACAATAATAAATAATATATTTAATGCATTTAAGGCAATAGGCAATAAAAGTTAGAAAAATATAGTAATGTGCTAAGACGAGTAATAATAGAATGTATAGTGAGTAAGTCAACATCTAGAGCTCAAATTATTAGTGAAACAAATAAATCCTTGAACTTAAATATAAAAACACTAATAAATATCATAAAAATAAGAACAATATTTGATGACATTTCACTCATGAATTGTTAGGCATTTAGTGGTAGATGCCCATGAAAAGTTAATGTATTGATTGAAGGAACAAGAGATTTGATTGAAAATTTTTGGAATGAAAACACAAGGGTCTCATCTAATGTAAAACATGTTAAAATAAGAAAAGTCTCAGAAAACCATGAGCCATATGCAAAACATTTCTTAAGCTCGATCCAAACAAAATTTTATAAAAAGTTTATTGAAAACTTTAAAGGCCAATTGATAATTAGCCAAAGTTTATTTGAGATGTGCAATCCCTTATATGTTAAAATCAACTAAGAGTGTACCACATGTTGTTGTAGGGTACATATTGACTTTTCTATTTATTTTGATATTTTTCATCATATATGTTATACTTTACACACTGAAAAGATTTTACATAAATATATGGTGTTTTCTCCACCTAAGACATCAAGAGAATTAATCCAAGGTCTTTTCTATCAAAGACCTCAGGGAATTTATTTTTTGCCAAATTGTGTTTAGATAGAACATGTAACAACTGTGTTTTTTTTCAAAATTTACAAGTTATATACATGAATAAATTTAACATGAATTTGGAAAGTAACTAGTTGATTATGAGAAGTAAAATTCTATAAAATATGTGCTAAAAATGGAAAAGAGTCATCAAGATGGGAATTAGTTAGGAACAAAGTTTTTGTATCTAATTTCATGTTTGAATTCAATAAGAATATTATCTACCAATATGCAAGACACACACACAAATCAAAATGGTTAGATAAGTAATTCAAGGTATGCAAGTATAACTTCCCAACTACCACCATTATTTTCATTGTGGACTTTTTTGAGAACTACACATTACAACCAAAGAATGAGGTTCAATCACAATACTATAATTCAATTCAAGTTGGCTTCTTTATTTTCATATTACATTTAGACATGCATTTGATAGCACATATGATAACAATAATATTTTGAGGGAGTACCATTTTTATATGAGTTATGATGAATTATATTCTATAGAGTTTATCTAAGGTTGTTTTGATATATTTTATATAAATGTTAATGCAAAAAAAATCATTTTTGATACACACTATATTTGGTCAAACAATTGTGTAAGATGGTTTAAGAATGATAGCATGTTTTACTGGTTAAGCAAAATGCATAAGAATAATGATGTTCAACATTTTTGAATCTTGTGTGAGGATGGGAATGGAAAATGGGAACATGATGGTGCATGAACATGCGTAAAAAGAGCCTTTAAAAGAGAGCATGCAAAGCACAAGCATAGTGTTAATTTGAGTGATGCTTCCAATATTATGACTTGGTGTAATGAAAATATTTATCATGGATTAGATAAACATTCTCATGTGTGAATATACATTTATTTAATAGAGGAACAACACAAGAAAATGTATGAAGATTGTAGTACAATATCAAGATCAACTATTTTCCACTCCATTCAAAGTTCAAATTCAAGTTCATGGACTATTTATACTAGGGATATGGAATGCTTTTGTTCCCCATGTATGGAGTTTAATTTTAATGAATGTGACTCAAAATAATGGGTTGATGAATGGTGTTCTAGACCCATATCACATGTCGAGAGTAGCCATTCACTCCAATAATTGATAGATCATAAAATGGCATCATCAGTTGACCTTGAACACATCTCATATTTTTTGAAACCAAATATAATTTATTATTTAATTAAATATACAACCTTAGATATTATTGATATCTTTATTTCTTCCTAGATGTGATTATAATTTGATATATTTTAAATGTAGGGCATGTTTTTGTAGTCATTTCATCTATGGACAATGATGAGGGAATAGACTACTACTTATGTCATTATGTAGAGGCAAAAAAATAACCTTAAATGTTATGAATGGAAAAGAGATAATTTATCCCACTGGATTCATAGTGGTTATTGGAACCTAGATTCATAGGTACTATCATAAAAAAATAAAACAATTATTTTTTGAGGACTTTGAAACACATAGGGTGGTGCTTTAATATTCAAATATGGTTATTGATACATATATTCAAATGATCAAATATCAATGAAATCCTCAAAACATAAATTTGTGGAAAGTGTGTGAATATGACCATGAAACAATTCTTGAAACACTTACAAATAGAGCTAACCTTGAAGGTATGCTATATTGAACTGGTTAGTTCATATAGTGTTTCAAATTAATATGGAAAAGTTATTTGATTTAATGTATTTTAATTTTAAGTTATTTTATCATTATGCATTTATTTTTATATAAAATTTATTGTAGATTAATGCCACCAGATTAGGTTACACCTTCACATGGTTGGTGCCATGATTAGAGAGGATTATCTTCTTGAAATGAAGAGATGCCAAAAACCAATTCATATTAATGTTATCTAGCTTAATCAAACTGGTTTTCACCTTCTCTTAATTTGTATTTTCAAGAAAACAAAAAAATAGTCTTATCTATGCTCTCTTTTAGGACTCATCCGTGTATATGTAGAAGCTAACGGTTCATCTCTAGCCCTCATGGTTCTCCTATAACACACGATGAAAGTTCACTCATTTTACACACTCAAGGATGAATGGATTCTCTTAAGATATTCCTCTGATCAATTACAACCTTCATTATTAAGGCCTAATAGAGATAGACAATAGCTATTCTAGCCTTAAAATTCCTATTAGATGTGTTCGCATAAACAATTCTTCATTGGGCTGATGAGTCAGAATATATGACCCTTACTGACCAACATTTGGCCCATTCTAAGAGATTTGGCAACAATAAAAACCTCATTTCCCTATCTCATCCATATCAAGTTAGATAAAATGCTCTTGGATTTCTTAGAGGACTCATCTGTACATGTGTAAGAGTTAATCGCTCATATGTATCCCTCATGGTTATTTTTCAATGCATAGTGAAAGTTTGCTCATTTTGCATACTCAAGGATGAGTTAATTATCTTAAGGGATGCCTCCAACCAACTACAACCTTCACTCTCAGTGCCCGATCGAGACTTGATAATGACTATTTTAGCCTTGAAATGCCTATCTAAATGTGTCTAAATAGATGGTTCATTTATTGTGATAACAAGTTAGAATATGTGACACCTACTAATTAATTTTTGGCCCATTCTGAGAGATTTGAATACAAAATAAACCTCATTATTACATCTTGTCTATCTTGAGTTAGATAAAATACTCTTGGAATTTCTTATAGGACTGATCAATGCATATGTAAGAGTTCATGACTTATCCCTATCCCTCACGGTTATGATATAACACATGACCAAAGTTAGAGGAGGATTTGACAGCTCATCTAAAGATTTGAACTACCCAGAACATGAAAGGTAAGTTGTAAAGGTATTACGAACAACTTGAATCCATAATAGACTATTTATTACCAATAACACATTATATACACACAGATAGATGATGCTCATGCATCACTTGATGACCTTTGGTGCTTAAAACTCTCACTTTGAACACACTCTTTTTAGGTCTAATTTTCAATGAGTTTCTTATGAATTTTCAGTCAAATTATTTTTTTAATCTCTCATATCTTATTAGTATATATGGTTTTGGTAGGTATGTAAGATTAAATAGTATTGATTTAAAAAGAGTAAGAAAACAATTTGAATAGTTGATTTCTTAAGAGATTAGGTCCAAAACTCTAAAACCCTATTTTAGGCTTTTTTGCCTAACAAATCACTCAGTAAGTCAAAATATTATTTAAAACCAATTTGAACACTTTCCTTAATCAACGTAAAAACTATATACCAAAATTTATGGGGTTTCACTAGTTACAAATAAAATCGAAGGTCTTTTAATACATGAAACCCTGTTTTACACCTAGTAGGCCTAATGGTTGTTAAAAGGTCAAAACACAAAATACTCATTTTCAAATGTAAAGAGTGCCCCTAGGATTTCTATAGAGGCATAACAAAGGTGAACCAAAATTTATTTCATCTTTCTAGACTTGGATTTGAAAATTTTAAGGCAAAATTCCCTTCTTGCTATCTGAGATATCAAGGTTTTCATAAACTTAGTCAATGATAAATGTTATTGTACA
Organism: Torreya grandis; assembly: GCA_037957365.1. Classification (NCBI taxonomy): domain Eukaryota; kingdom Viridiplantae; phylum Streptophyta; class Pinopsida; order Cupressales; family Taxaceae; genus Torreya; species Torreya grandis. The sequence continues at coordinate 2,381,651 of JARHVA010000389.1, forward strand.
TTTTGATTTAACCTAAAACCATTTTTATGTTCAAGATAGTTAGAAAACTTTATAGACATGTGAAATACCATTATAAACCTATTAACCTCTTTATAATTTACAAAGCATTACAATTTATCCATAACCTTATATTTTCATATTTGAAAATTCATATTTCACTCTTTGAAGGCCAAGTGATACCTCTTATTGAGTAAATGAAAGTTATAAGACCCCTAAGATACTTAAACAAGGACCTTATTACATCTTGGTGGGATGCTCTTGTATCATCACTAGACCTCCCAATAACTATGATCAAGTACAACTTCTAATATTTACAACCCTAAAATTGATCAGAAGTCCACTTACATCATAATTACAAATTGATATTTAATTAAATGTAAATCAAAAAAGTAAATAGTAAATTGATCTTGCATCACTAGACCTCGTAAAAACTATGATCAAGTACAACTTATAATATTTACATCCCTGAAATTGATCACAAGTATACTTACAACATAATTGCAAATTGATATGTAATTAAATGTAAATGAAACAAGTAAATAGAAAATTTATCCTGCATCAGTAGACCTCCTAACAACCATGATCAAGTATGAATTATAATATTTACATGTCCATGAAATTATCATAATTTCACCTACATCACAATTTCAAATTGATATGTAATTAACTATTAAATATCACATTTAAATGTAAAATATACATAATGATGAAGCACTTAACTTAGCCAATAATGTGAATTTTTTAACCCATATGAATTAACAATGATTATTAAACAATAATATGTGTAAAAATTAAATGATCAATATAGAAAATATGCATAAGTAAAGGAGTCATATTATCGAATAGTATATATGTGATACATGCAAAGTTCTATTTCATTATTAAACATAAATAATAGGACATGTATCAATAAAAAATGTAGATGATAACATGTACATAGAAAAAATATTCCATATAGGTATACAATGTGGGCCATATCAGCATATCAAATCAATTGTGCCTACAACTAGACCCCTAACACAACAACTAGCTCTCTTGCTCCTTATTGCCTGCAAATAAATTGTACTTTATTATCATAGATGTAGAGTTAGGGGTGTTGGTTGCCTCAATACAAGGAGATAATATCCTTTCAACATGTTATTCATCCATTATTTCATCAAAAAACATTGAATTTTTTTGTGTTTGCACAACATATGAAATAAAAAAATTAATCCATTAAAATTTTATATTTAAAATTTGATAAAGTTTTCAAGAAAAAAGTTTAGTTAAATGATTCTACACTCACTGTATTCCATTTAAATGGTTTTATAGGGCTATGAGACCATTTATACACTCGTGATGGGGAATCCTATGGAGCATACATATATCATTAGATCTAGATGTGCATGCACTTATGTAAATATGACATACTAAAAATAATTTTTCTATGTGTTCTCACAAGTCTTCATCCCTAAATCATGACTTGATGCAGATATAGTGGATCCTCTAATGTATTTTCACCATCAACAAAACCTTCTTCTCATCAATGAGGGGTGTCCATAACATCCCTCATCATCTATAAAACTAATCAATTAATAATATGTAAATCTAAGGAACATTATAAAAATCTATGACTATAATATATATCTTAAAACATAGTTTTTTGCTCAAAGGACAATAAACATGTACATGAGTAAATATGTAATTTAAACGTTTCCAAACCTGTGTATAGGGTACACCCGTGACAATTGTAACCTCTACAATAGATTCAAGGCTTGTCGAGCTACCCAAAATATCACCAATCATCTATACAAGAAACAAATAACAAGTTCAATCAAATAAATTAGTCAATTACGTAAACACATAGTAGAACATAAAATTAATATTTTTTTTACAAATATAAAAAAAACTATAATTTAAATTAAACTTGTACATTAAATATATATGGTGAAGTTGATAATTCTTACATAATACATTGGCATATCATGATAAGAGTTGGTGAAGCTAGTCCATCAAGCATGTTAGTGTCATGCACTGCTAAAGCATCTACAGGTGGCATATGCTCTACAATGCTAGTATCATGCACTATTAAAGCATCTATAGGTGGCATACAATTTGGTATGCTAGTCTCCATAAATTTACTATGTGTATATCTCACCTAAATAGGAGGTCATGTACACTTCCTCCCACATGATGTACAATAATGCATAAGAACTATAACATGATTAGGAGGGACACTAGCACATATACTAACACCACCAAAATTACTAATGCCATTACCACTGTCACCAATACTACTACCATCAACACCACTAGTGCCACTAATACTAGCACCACCTATAGGCTAAGTATAAGTCTTCAATGTATGCATACCATACTCAATCACAACATGTTTCAAACTCATAACTACCTCAAGGGTGTCCATCTTTACATTATGATGCAAAATTTTAGAAATAGAGGCATGTGTTATTCTCCTTTTGTTTCTTTGATCTTGGTTATGACAATTTTGTTCTCACCTAACACTAGGTTTATCAAATGAATACCCACCTCCCCTACCTTGGGAGGAATTCATGTCAAAAATAGTTTGTAATTTCTTAAAGCACAAACTCATACTATAATTTTATCAAAAATTATAATGTAACCTCATTATTATTGTATGAAGGCTCATCAAACACCATCCACCACTTATCCTAAAATTTATTTTTCATCTCCTGATGAACACACCAATCAATACTAATATGTTTGCAATTCGTTGGTGGAGGTTGGTTCATTCCATGCTTATTAATAAAATCAGACACAACTTCTTTTGTTATTTTTTTCAACATCTTCATATGATAATTCGTTGAAACAAAATTATTTCATGGCCTCTCCTTGATGCAACATCAAAATAAGTAAATAATTTATTATTGAACCCAAAATTTGGGTTAAGTATTTTGGTATTTTGGTGCAGAACTAACACGGTACCAAAGAAACTTATCACAGAAAGAGTATGGAAAATAACTAGATTGGTGAAGAAGCACTGTGGTATAGAATTAGTGAGGTGTAGAAGAAATAGTGTGAGAATACCTAGTTAAATAGGAAAATCAACCATGAGGAACCTGAGAGCATAGGACTCGGAACAACAATGAAAGACTTGGGGAGGACATGGGAAGTGGGAGATGGTTAAGGAATGATTCTCAAGGCTCACCCAGACCTTATCCATCAGTATTTTTTCACCATCCTATAAGGAGATAGACACATAGAAGTAAGGATCTAGCATAAAATGAGTATATAGGGGGTGCAAAGGCCCATGGCATTAGGAGAAGTTAGTTATTAGACCACGAAAAATCTTAGTTCATAGAGAGTTCATTAGCCAATTACTCATGTCATTTATGCTGTAACTATTTGGTTAGGAATAAAAAAGCATAAATACCCCTATATGAAAGCATTGGGTGGTGACAAATTTTGGATATCAAATTTTAAAGCATAATATAAGAGTTATAGATATTATAATCATTTTGATGTTCATATTCTAGTTAATTGATATTTATGCATTTATGGTAGGTTTTGGGCTGATTACTTGTAGTTAGAACTTAATATGAAGATCTACATAACTTTTAATTTTTTTGAGAAATAATATCTAGACTCCATGGCACTTCTTTGTGTAGTTATGGTGGTTGAGCTTAATGATACTAGGATCAAAGTAGTATATCTCTTTTTATATGTAAATACTAACCAAATATAAGTTTTATACCAAAAAATATGATCAATATGTTATTGTACAACATAACCCATAGGAATTGATCTTTTGTTGTGTGCTTTCGGTGAGTGTGCAAGAGCACAATCTTGTGTGAAGGGACAACATACTAGCTTATTGGGCCTAAACTTTAGTGTTGAAAACCATATTAAGAAAAACTAACATTTTGGTTCCATTATTAGGACTCATGCCACTTGCTTCATATTAATGGAAGATTCTTGAATGTATAACCCTTGAGATTATTGAACAACAGGTTATTAGGGTTGAGGATAATTTTGTGGTTCCATACCTTGAACCAAGAGTTTCTACATGTAAATGGGTAAAACATAATCTCTATAGTGCATTATATGAAACTTTCTTTGTTAAAATCCTTGCTCATTTGTGTACTTGGCTATTTATGTATGCTCAAGGTTGATCATGAAAATTTGGGATACGAAAACCTTGGATACGAAAACCTTGGACGTTAGAATGATAAAGAGTTTTATTAAAAATCAAAACACCTTGGACATAAGTTGTTAACATTTGGTATAGAGGAATATCAAATAACTATATTATGGAGTATGTTGTAACTACCTATTCTTGTCTTGAAGAAGCCAGGTTCCAATTCCTTAGAGAACCATGTGGCTGATATATTAGACATTTCACATTATAAATTAAGAAGTTATTTATTGACTTTGAGATTGAAACTATGCTAGTGGAGAGCTAAATACCTCTTTTAATGAGTCACACATTTTGGAGGGGACTAGAGAAGAGTTGGTAAATGATTTTAGGTTCAAAATGGTAGTTATTCAGTAGGCATTATGGAATCATATAGTTGATGAAGATTGGTAGAGGATCATAGGTGTACATGGCATGGGAAGGGACCAAAAAACTTATAAAGTGTTGTTAAGATACATAGAGAAGGGGAAACATAAAAATATGACCCCATCTCTTTTGAACTATGCTTCATATCAATTTTATCATATGAAGGAGAAACTACCTGGACAATAGAACTTGAAGTACCAAGTTTTACTCAACCAAGTTCCAAAACCATAGTGCACACTCATGATTTAGAATTAGATAAATTACGTATACATAATTGGGATATAGATACCATGGAATCAAAAATTGATCTTATAAGGGATATTGTAACTAAGCCAATTATAACTCATACATAATTCACACTTTATTTCCTTCCTTAAGGGAATTTCATGGAATAATTTAGGATTCTTGGAGGACTTGGGTTTATGATTAGATAGAATATGGGCCCAAATATTATTAATAAACTAGCTAGTGCACCCCATGATATGGGCATTGTTGTCGGAGGTGATGGAGGAGGACTAGGAGGTGGTACAGGAGGAAGTGGTAGACTTCCCCCTCAAAGGATAGGATCTAGGGGTTCTCAAAAACCATCATTGAAAGCATCTCGGTTACTTATGGTATATTATGAAATGATGCTTCACCTACCTAAACATCAAGGCATGGAGAATATTAAAAAACATGTTCATAAGTGTGAACTTATTTTGAGAGCATGAGGCATCAATTCTTCTAAGCATAAATCCACATAGTTTTCAACTACCCTTTTGGAGAAAGTGCATAAATGGTATATAAATTTCAACCCTAAAAAATAAGTGGTTGATTATGATCAGATCAAAACATCATTCCTTTAGGAATTTGAAAATCTCAAATTTGAGCAACAAAGAATTGTTGTGCTAAAGGATGTAAAATAGGAACATATTGAAAGTGTATGAGAATATGACACAAGATTAAAAACACTTTAGTTAAATATATCATTTGAAATAAATTTTTCTCAGTGTGCATAGTGGTTTTTAGGAGGTTTGTTAATTATTTTTTGATGCACACTATCCCAAAAGACTTTTACCAACCCACACAAAACCTTGAAATCTACCCTTTATGCTAAAGTTGTTAGTAGTATTAACACTGGGATTAGTCCCTTCATGGAATCATAAATAGCTTCAATGGCATCACATCTTTAAAACCTAGCTACAAACAATTTTTATGATACATGTAATGGTCTTTGGTGGACCAATTATGACTCTAAAGGACATAAATGAAGTAACTACATGTGTAAAAACATTCATGCTATACTAAAGTAGTCCTGTAAAAGTTGCCATGAAGATCATGATGTAAAATCATGTCCTCTTTTTTAGTGAGACTCAAATTCTAAGGTTTTTGATTATTTTAAAATATGTGATGCCTACACCCATGACACAAATGATTGTCGACTGATTAGTGATATCCATGAAACATGCACATGCAATATGTGCCAAACCTTGGTATCCAATAATCAAGATAATTTTGTTTATCATGGTTGAGGTAGATAATGAGGATGAGGAGGTGGTATTTTCCCACCAAGAACATGTTATATGTACATATCTCTAGATTACTATCAAAGTGATTGTCTATTTTATCCTACATTCTTGAAGAGTTACGTCTAATAAAATAAAAGCTAAGGTTTCATGTAGTAGATGTTGAAGGGTCCAACGCACTTCACCCTTTGTCAAATAATTTGGATGTACTTATGGAATATGGCACATGATCTATTCATGACTCTAGTATTGACATAGACCACCCTTACTTTGGGCCAATTCAAACTATCCAACACAACATCAACACAGAGTAAGAACCAACTATAGCTACTATAAGAAATTACTAGACTAACACTAAAATTTCAAAGATATTCAAGTTACCAAATAAATGCTAAGATGTCTTCCAAAGAAACTACAAGGAGATGAAGGGAGTTCATCCATCCCTAGGTTAGATGCATATTAAACTTGTTGATGATGCTCGACCAGTTAGGAAAAGGCCTTATAGAATGAATCTAAATCTACAGGCGCACATAAAGCAATTAATTGATAGTATAATGCACACTAAATTAATCACACCAATTAATTAATATGAATGGGTTAGTCCCATGGTGATAAGTATAAATAAATATGAATGCATTTAAATTTACATTGATTATCGAGTACATAATGCTTCTTGCATCAATAATCCATTCCCAACACCATTTACAGAGGAAATACTTGAAGGCATTGTTGAGTGTGAAATATATAATTTCATAGATGTATTTTTGGGGTACCATCAGGTCCAAAGAGTTGAGAAGGATCAACCAAATATGATGTTCACTACTAAATGGGGATATTTTGTATATACTATCATGCCCTTTGGGTTGAAGAATGTACTAATTGTGTTCTCACATATAGTTGTTGAAGCCTTTAAATATTTCATCCTTAAGTTTATTCAAGTCTACTTGGATGACTGGACAGTCTATAGCTTGGTTAAGGCCCATTTCTCTATTCTATGGCTCATACTTGAACACTGTCGAGTCTTAAAAATATCATTAAATCTAAAGAAGTGTTTATGTGATACACCTTTCAGTGTTCTTATAGGACATATTATTTGTAAGGATGGAATTTTGGTAGACTTAGTAAAGGTATCTATCATTATTTGCCTTCTAGTGCCCAAGTCTTAATGCAAGGTCCATGCCTTTATAGGACATATAGGTTATTATTAGAAATTCATTTGTGGATATGTAAAAATTGTTCTGCCTCTAGAGGAACTCTTAAAACATAATGAGCACTTCATATGGACTTCCTCTTACCAATAATCCTTTGAGGCCTTAAAAGACAAGCTAGTTATCTCTCCAATCCTCCAATTCTTGGACTGGATAAGCCTATTACATGTACATGTTGATGTCTATAGAATGGAAGTTTGTGAAATTATTTCACAACTAGGTGAATATCACCTTGATCACTCGATCTACTTTACTAGTAGAAAACATACTCCAACTGAGTGGAACTACACCACCATGGAGCATGAAGCATTGTTAGTAGTCTATGTTCTGTAGAAATTTAGACCATACTTATCATAAAATCATATTGTATTTTATATAGATCATGAAGCTTTAAAGTAACTCATCAATAAACCTATGTTATATGGATGCATTTATTGCTAGATAGTATTATTACAAGAATTTTAATATTTTGTCATGGCAAAAAATGAAATATAAATTGTGGTCCTGATCAAATTTCATGAATTGATTCTAAAGAACCACAACATGATATTGAAGATTAATTAATTGATATTCAACTCTTTTGGCTTACTTATATACCTAAGGAGTTATAAGATATCACAACCTTTCTAACTACTATTTTTGTGCCTGACTATCTAACTCTATAGGTCAAGAAATAACTCACGGTCCATACTATACCCTTTCAGATCATAGGAAGGGACATTTATAATATTGATCAAGATGAAATTTTAGATGATGTGTCATGAAACATGAGAATTCTAAGGTACTCCAATAATTTCATAAAGGCATTACATGTGGACACTACGCTGGAGAGGCTACTGTGCACAAGGTTTTACTGGTTATATTATGGTGGCCTAATCTATTTCAAGATGCGAAGATATATGTTTGAAAGTTTGAAATTTATCATCATGTAGGAAAACCCAATCATTAGGATGCCATGCATTTATGTCTAATTTTATCTCAAGAACTCTTTGAAAAGTGGACCATTTATTCTGTTGGCCCCAATAATCTAGTTGGAAGATGAACAAGTTCCTAGTATATCATCATAATAACTAATTAACTCATGCACTAGGACGAAGCTATGCCAATAGGGTATTGTAATACTACACACTTCATTTGGGAATATGTTATAACTTAGTTTTGATGCCCACTCATTTTCACTAGTGATCAAAACACCCATTTCCCAAATGAAACCATTCACATCTTACTTGATGAGTTCATGATTGCTCATCATAAATCAACACCGTATCACCCTTAAGCTAACATAACTATCAAGGATTTCAATAAAATCTTAAGCAAAACACTAACAAAAATTTCTAGTATTTCTCGAACTAATTTGTATGTAAAAGTATTTGTGTTACTTTGGGATTTTTGAATAACCAATAAGCACCTAAATAAGAACACACCATTCAATTTAGTTTATGGTAAAGAGGCAATCTTACAAGTCAAATTTTTGGTATCATCTCTTTGTATTGCATGCATTGGATAGTTTGATGAGGAGTCATCCTTGAAGGCACACCTAGATACTTTGTTACATCTATATGAAGCCCATTTCCATGCTCATTAGAGTCATGATGTGGAGAAGTGCAAATAAAAAGCATGGCACAATAGGTACATCAAGCATAAAATATTCACCCCTAGAATGAAAGTTTCCCTCTATGAATCCAAGTTTGTACACCATTTTGGAAAACATCTAATTCACTGGGATGGTCTATTTTTCATTCAAATCAATCAACCTATCAATTCTTATCGATTACAAAGGTTAGGTGGCCAATTCCTTCCTAGGCATTATAATGGAAGCTGGATCCAATCATATTTTCCCTCTTGATAGTTAACATTTTGTAAACAATAAGGATTATGCCATTAGTCTAGGATTTCCAATTTTCAATAAAAGCATTGTCTTTGTTGTGCATAACATTTATTTAATATAGATTAGATTTAGTTTTTGTACTTGTATTTTCATGGAGGACCATGACTCAGATTTAGTGTGGGGTAAAAGGTTTATAAATTTATGATTAAAAGATAAGTGCACAAGTTAATTATGGCATGCAAGTTACTTTAGGTGCACAAGTTATTTAAGACATGCAAATTAAATATCCTAGGATAGGGTGTTCCTATCAAATAGTTTAAAATTTTGAAATAAATAAGAACATTTCTTCCACTCTAAGAAAAGCACATGATGTAGTTGTCTTCCACTTTAAAGGAAGGTACGAGATGGGAAATGTCATTAATGTAAAAAAATAGTTATTATGATAAATGTGCCAAAATCATGATAGGACAATACTATTAAATCTATTTATGGCAAGAAGAGATGGTAGAAGAATGATTGCCATTAAAATTGCATTAATGATGAGAAGTGATGGATAAAAGGAAAGAGGCTAGTAAATGTAGGTTAACCCCCTTGAGCCTATAAAAAGATAAGTTAGCTCATTTTTACATTTTACCTTTTCTTCCATTTGTGATTATAGATTCAAAGAATGGTTTGAGGTAAAAAAATGTCCAGAGCACATATATGAAGCATCAAAATTCTATAAATAGGTATTGAACTGAACATCAATCTACACAAGTAATACACAAGAATACTCTAAGACATTATCACAACATTGGAAACTTGTAGTTACAAGTTGCAGGGGTAGATGTCCACCATTAAAGGGTAGTGAAACATGAAAATCTGAAGTCATTGACATAATAATCACATATTCCTTCAGGAGTGTTGGACGGCCATTCCTTAATCTTCGAGATCCTTGGAGGATGATGAAATCTAAGAATAAGTCCTTGAGGAATTATCAGTTACCAATGATACCAGAAGAAGAGGAATCAGTTGGGGGAGAAGAATCACCTAAATAATAGATATAGTGCATAGAAAGAGAAGAAGCTAGTATGGCACACCAGGCAAATAAGACACAATCATTTGTACCACTGCCATTGATGACTAAAAAAATATAGTACCTAAATATGGTGATGTGTGTGGCGAATTAGATCTCAAAGATACCCACTTTCACAATTTTTCATTACAACCATCATCAACTTGAGAATAAGGTTGAGTTACAAAATGATTATCAGTTTGAGTGCCAGAACACCAAGAACTAATTGGTATATGACCTCAAAATATTCAATTTTTTAGATGTTTTGGGTTATTATAATTGTTCAATCTACCTTACTTTAAGAAACCCATGGAGGCAATCAAATTCCTACTCTCATGTGTCCATGAGGATTACCTCTACTTTCTTAAGTGCAACATGAAAATCACACCAAATATGATAATTAAGGTGTCAGGGCTATTGTGTTTTAGATTCGATGTACCGTATGAATTAGGGGACTCTTATGAGATCATAAAAATAACTACAATACTGATGTATCAAAATCAGGGCCACACCATACAAATCAAGAACCTACAGGATCCTATGCTTTAGGTTGAGATGTGCATTGTAATAACCAAGATCGATGTCACCAATCATTGGAAAGAGGTAGATATAGCCCACCTCAAGATCACCCAACAAGTTACTAAGGTATTAAAGTATAATTAGGATGTGGAGAAGATGCATCAAATACCTATCCATAGGTTTAAATGGGGAGTATTTTTTCTATTGATGGTGTTTGGTGAGATTGGTATACCTGATTACACCATGGGAGCACTAAAGTAGGCATACTCACCGAAGAAAACATCCCTTGTTAATCACTTTGAGGCATTCACATGCCCATGGAATATTATCCTCACCTATAAAATAAAGATAAAGTATTGGTTTGATGGAATAAAGGAAGCATTTTAGAATTAATGGCACATTCTAAATGATTTGCCTACCTTGGCTGGTGAGTAAGATCAGTTCACTATGAAGTAGCACTTTTCTCTATCACACATCAAGAAGGTACCTTTTAAAGAACTCTATGTATGTTTGAAGCTACCCTATCCCTTTTCATCATGGCACTTTGTCAACATAGTAAACCACATATGTGATGCACAACATATTGCCTTAGAGGTAGACAAAATTGATTTGGATATTCACACCCTCCAGATGATGTACGTCTATCCAAGAAAAAAGGCATATAGGGAAAAGGATACTGACTAAAAAAACATCAAGGTCAAACTAATATTGGTGGGAAAATAAGTCAATAACCTTTTCTACATGTTATGGCCCAGGCATAAGTGTTCAAAGGGCATAGATCATACATAGGAAAATCTCCACTAGTACCTCCTCTAACAAAGAAGAAGTAGGCTAGACACAATGCCAACATAAGTTCATAGTAGATTCCTCCAAACTATAAAATGAATTCTCAAGCATCACAACCTATCCCTTCTCCTCTTGACCTTCTTTTCCTGACCTTCTCCTCCCTGACCTTCACTTCTTCGACCTTCTCCTCCTCAATCTTCTTCACCTAAAGTTATACCTCCATAGGTCCCTCTACCTCCAGCTTCTCCCTCGCACATTCCTCCACCTTGACCTTCACTTCCTAAAACTTCATAAGTATCTTTTCCATTAGGGTTTGCACCATAAAGAATGCCAGAGTAAGAGTTCAAGCAGGAATACCATATAATCTAGAAGGAAATTGACTTTGATTATGATAACACACCCTCCTTAATACAAGAGGACAAGGCCACCTTCGAAGACTCACCATATGAAATTAGGGGTCTATATGGTGAAGAGGGGGATGGTGAAGATCATCAGATGAGTATAATGGCTATCACTATCACTTCTTTCACTACCGATAAAGAGGTCAAGATATTGGAATATGACCTAAACAAAGGAAAGGCATTGACCATGTCTAAGGAATAACCTTCCATGCCTGACATGATGCTATATTTATGGCTATACATCCTTCCCCAAGATGCAGTGCTAGATACAACGTGGTAGATATCCTTCCTACTAGATATGTATAATGAGGAGTGCCATTTTGAGCTCCCTAAAGACAGCCTCCTCTTAAGTCCTAATTATCTAGCACTACTAAAACCACTATGGGTTGATCCCAAAAATATCAGTCCTATGTAAGAAAACATGTCATTCTTGAAGATGGATTTTTACGTCACACACTAAAATATATTATCAGACTCTGATATGCATGATGTAGGGAAGAAACATGCCCAAATGGTAGATATGTATGAGAAGGAAGTTGACACTCAAAAGGAACTCACAAAAGAAGTGATTATTTTTAAATATTAAATAAAGGAGGCCACAAAGTCTAAGGTTAAAACTTTGAATTTATGCAAGTCAATTTTGGGCCAAGATCCAACACTAGTAGATGGAGTGTATCTCGATAGGTACATAATAAATAAACTAGAGACCTCAGTGAATCTCCTATTAAAGCACTATAAAGAGCATCCCACATCAAGGAATGAAGCACACAAATTATCGAAATAGTTTATCAAGGTGGTAGAAGTGTTTAAGTACACCATTGAAAGAGTTGGGGAAGTCATCCTCATCTTGGACATAATTTTTTAAAGATTCATGAGCCCAAATAAAATCTTGGAGGTTTGATTCCATGTAGAGGAATCCTAGAAGTGGAAAATGGTTGATGCTAACCTCTTAATAAAAGATCGTGTTGAGCATGCAAAACCATTCAAATATGTTAAAACAATGGAAGAGCAAATAAATACACATTGCTAGTAATTGAATGCTAATTTTATAGCCCTCTGAGGACAAGTTGTCAATGAAGTCTCAACATTAGAAGAAGTTTAGAAGGATGAAAATACATCCTTAGAAGAATTGGTCAAAAATTCCAATGAGAGATATGATCAAATTGAGGAGATGAATAAAGCTAAAGTGATCATTAAAGAAATAACTGCAAAATTGCTCAACATATTATCACATTGGGACAATTTCAAGAAGAAGATTGTACAAATGGGGACTAAATTTTTGTTGGAGGTCACCACTAAGACTTAGTCCAAGATGGATTAAAATTGTAGTATGGGGTGATGTTAGACCCCAAATTTTGGTTAAGTATTTTGGTATTTTGGTGTAAAACTTATAATGCATAGAAAGAACATAACATAAAAAGAATATGGTGTGGAACTAGACTACCACAAAAACACTATGGTGTGAAACAAGTGAGGCATGAAAAGACAAGGGTGTAGAAGCACTTGCAAAAGAAGACCCAGTCAAAGAGGAGAATTAATCATGAAGAGCTCGAGAGCATAGGACTCAAAATAATAGAAAAAGACTTAGGGAGCACATATTAAGTGGGAGATGATTAATGAGTGTTTTTAAAGGGTCACCTAGACCTTATCCATCAAGAGTTTTACATCATCCCATAAGGAGATAGATTGATGGTAGTAAAGATCTAACATAGAATGAGTATATAGGTGTCCGAAATCCCAGGTCATTAGGACAATCTAGTTAATAGACTACCATAATTATTAGTTTATATAGAGTTTGGTGGCCAATTACTCATGTCATTTATGTTGTAACTACTTGGTTAGGGATAAACAAGTATAAATACCCATGTATGAAAGCATTGGGTGGTGATAAATTTTAGATATCAATTATTGAAGTATAATATAAGAGTTATGGATATTATAATCATTTGGATGTTCATGTTCTACATAATTTCTAGTTATGAATCTATGGTAGGTTTGAGTTGAGTACTTGTAGTTACAACTTAGAATGAAGATCTACACAACTTTTACTTTTTCTAAGTAAATATATCTGGACTCCATGGAACTTCTATGCATAATTATGGTGGTTGAGCTTAATAATGCTAGGATTAAAGTAGTATATCTCTTTCTATATGTAACTACTAACCAAACATAAGTTTTATCCAAAAAACTATGATCAATAAGTTACTACACAACATAAAGCATGGGAATCAATGTTTTGTTGCATGCTTCAGGTGAGTGCGCAAGACCATAGTTTTGCATGAAGGGCCAGTGTACTATCTCATTAGGTCTATACTTCAGTGTCAGAATCTATATTAAGAATAAAAGCACAACATTTTGGTTTTTTTTTAGGACCCTAGTGATTTCTACATAGTCATGGAAGATGCTTGAACTTATCATCCTTGAGAGTAGTGAGCAATGGATTACTTTGGTTGAGGATAATTTTGTGGTTCCATACCTTGAACGAGGAGTTTTTGCACATCAGTGGGTAGAAAAAAATATCTATATTGCATTATACATCAAAATATCTATAGTGGGAGGAACTATAACTTGAATTCATAATGACAAGAATAAGTAATTACAACATACTCCATAATGTATTCTTTCAATACTCCTTTCCACCAAATGTTAATAGATCATGTCCATGGTGGTCTAAGTCTTGCTATAACTCTTTGTCATTCTAACATCCAATACTATCTTCTTCCAAAGTTTTGTGATGGATAACTTTCTTTGTTGAAATCTTGGTTCATTTATGTACTTGGCTATTTTCATATGCTCAAGGTTGATCACAAAACATTGGAAGAAGACAGTATTGGATGTCAGAATGACAAATATTTTTATCAAGACTCAAAACACCAGGACATGATTTGTTAACATTTGGTGGAAAGGAGTATTGAATGACTACATTATGGAGTATGTTGTAACAACTTATTCTTGTCTTTACGAATTCAAGTTCTAGTTCCTCAAAGAACTATGTGGCTGATATATTAGAAATTTCTCATTAGAAACCAAGAAGTTATTTATTGACTTTAGGCTTTATATTATGTCAATGGAGAGCTAAATCCATCTTTTCATGAGCCACACATTTGGGAGGGGAGTAGAGTAGAGTTGGTAATGTATTTTAGGTTTGGAATGGTAGCAAGTCAGTGGCCATTATAAAATTAGAAATATGGTGAAGCTTGATGGAGGATCATAGGAGAAACCAATACAGGAAGGGATCAAGAGATCTCAGGAAGTGTTGTTAGGATCCATAAGGAAGAAAAACACATAAAGAGGACCCTCTCACTTTTCAAACATGCCCCATGCCACTTTTATCATATGAAGGAGAAACTAGATAGACATCAGAACCTAAAGAACCAAGTCTTACCCAACCAAGTTCCCCAACTATAGTGAAAAATCATGCTTTTGAATTAGATGAATTATGTATATATAATTGGGATAAAAAATAGCATGGAATTAGAAACTATTCTTATAAGGGATGTTATAACTAAGCCAATTATAACTCATACAAAATTAACACTTTATTTCCCTCCTCAGGGGAATTTCATGGAATAATTTGGGATGCCTGGAGGACTTGGAATTCTAAGTGGATAGAGTATGGGCCCAATTCTATTTAATCAACTAGCTATCATTCCCCACAGAATGGGCATTGCTACTAAAGGCACTGGAAGTAGACTAGGAGGTGGCATGGGATGAAGTGGTCGACTTCCCCCTTAAGGGATAGGATCTAAGGGTTCTCAACAACCACTAGTGTAAGAACCTCAGATACCAAAGGTATATTATGGAATGACACTTCACTTACATGAGTATCAAGGCATGGAGAATGATGAAAAACACATCCATAAGTGCAAACTTATTTGGAGGGTGTGATGAATCACTTCTTCTGAGAAAAAACCACATAATTCATGACTACACTTTTGGAGAGAGCGTAAAAGTGGTATAAATTTTTTGACCCTCAAAAAATAGTGGTTGACTATGATGAGCTCAAAATAGTATCCCTTTAGGAATTTCATATTCCTAAATTTAAGAAATAAAGTATTGCTATGTAGAAGGATATAAAGCAGGAAATTACTGAAAGTGTATAAGAATATGACACAAGGTTAAAAAATCTTTTGTCAACGATATCATTTTAAATCAATTTTACTCACCATGCACAGTGGTTCATGGGAGGTTCTTTACTTTCTTTTTAATGTACACTATTTCAAAAGACTTTTACTAACCCATATGAAACTTTTGAAGCTGTCCTTCATGTTGAAGTTGTTGGTAGTATTGACATTGGGATTAATCCCTTCATGGAATCCCAAATAGCTTCAATAACATCATAGATTTAAAAACTAAATAAAAATAATGCATATGATACATGCAATGGTCTTTGGTGTACTAATTGTGAATTTGAAGGACATCATCGAAGTAAGTGCCCACGTAAAAACATTCACTTTGTACTAAAGTAGTCATGTGGAATCTATCATAAAGACATAATGTAGGCTCATATCCTCTTTTTTAGTGAGCCACACATTCTAAGGTATCTAAATATTGTAAAATATGTGATGCCTACACCCATGACATAAATTATTATCAGATTATTAGTGATATCCATGAAGTACACATGTGTAATATGCACCAAACCTTGATGTCCAACAATCAAGATAATGGCCATTATCATGGTTGAGGTAGAGAATAAGTATGAAGAGGTGGTTATTTCCCACCAAGAACATGTTATAAGTGATGATCCCTGGACCACTATCAAATGGATTACATATTTTATGCTACATGTGATTTTTGTCAAAAGGACCATAAATTGGAAGAACATCCTAAATTACATGACCATAACTAAGGAGAGAAATGAAAAAGGTGTAGGTATGATTCACATTGAGAAATCACACTAATACACACATTCAATCACCCCATTAGCTAAACACGTAAATATCACTATAAATAGTAGAGGGCAATCTCAATCTACCTCTACTCCCATTGAGAAGGTACAATGTGAAGAACATCCAATGAGGAAGTATCATGATGCCCTGTAACAGAATAATGTGATCTAAGATACTATGATGTTGGTATGAGAACTACAAGGAGAAATTTAATTTTTTAAAGACCAAAAATCAACATAAGGTGCTGATATGCATAAGGTAGCAGAGCCTCAAAATATAATGTGAGATGATTTTCAAGATCTTTGTAAGCATAAGCTAGATGAAGACATTGTTCCACAACCAAGTGTTTGGCTTAAGAATTAAGTACAAGCACCAACTGGCACTCAACCTCAAATGACAAAATAAATAGAGGATCATTGTTTAAATCATGCTCATCGAGAAGATACCCTTACTCCTTGTAGCCCTCCAGAAGATATATAAATACTAGTGAATGTTGTCATCGATGGTTGGGTAATTTAGGACATCTTAGTTGATAGTGGTACTAAAGTTAACATTCTCACTAAATATGCATGGAAAAAAATGGCTATTATGACATTACAACATTCACTACATGTATTGTTCATGGATAATAAATCTTGTGCCCTACTAATTAGTATCTTCAAGAATGTAATAGTGGACATCCTTGGAGTACCTTTCAAAGTTGACTTTGAAGTTCTCAAGTTAGTAGAGTCCAAAAAATTCTGAAATCTATTGGGATGACCCTAGTGTTATGAAACCAACATATATTTAAATTACAAAAATTACTACATCAGTTTTGAGAATGTTGATCAATGTGTTGTTATTCACCTAGATCAAACACATTGGCCTCTATACGTAGACCCTGTTAATGTGGAAAAATATATAAACCACATTTATTATGTCACTTCTAGAGATGGAGAGCAATGTGATCTTACTCTTGATGGCATCTTATGATAGATGGACTCTCAGTCCCTTTCTAACATTACAATAAATGCATGTAATTATTAGGTGCATGGTGACTATGACCTCACTAGAAGAGTGTGTAGTGGCATTAGTAGTTGGGAGAATGTTGTTAACTAGCATAATAAATGCCATAGGTTCATTTACCTTATTAATAGCCAAGTCATGAGGGAACCAATGATAAATTCACCTTTATAAAGACTCAATGTATCCCTTTAGTTTCATGGACAAACGAAGGTCAATGAATTTATCCAATGCCTTGAAAATTTTTATCACTCTTACAATGCTTGTATATGATATTTGGTTCACTTCTTTGATAGTAAAAATACAAGATGGTGGCCAACCCATAATGAGTGACTTTTTTAGTGGGATCAAGTATGCTCTACCTTGCAACACTAGTTCCATCATGACAACTGAGTCAGGAGAAAAATTAGCTATAGTGGAGTACAACACTTGAACCCCATATAGAGTCATGTGAATCAATTTAGAAATTTGAAGAGTCTTACTTACTAGAGTATTTGTGGTTACATGATTTATATGGAAATTTGTGAACTTGGGCAAAGGCATGGTATGTTCATGAAGAATGACATATGGGAACCCATTTTTGGCATCTATTAAAGGAAAACGTGAATTTGGCACTATCTTATACTTCTCCAAAAATGGATTTGTGCCTCACTCTCTAGGCCATGTGAGAAAACATTGTTAGTGACCTTTGTCCCATTTAAGATTGCTTGAGATATATCCATAATGTCTAAGAAGAAGGTATAATTCTATTCAATGAACCATTAGCACAACTTGATTTTATGCCAGAACTAGTCCTTGATTAGGACCAATGTGAAGAAATACATCTAGGAAAATAAAAGTTAGGGTTTTAGGTAGTAGATGGTGAAGGTTATAACCCACTTGACCCTTTGTAAAATCATTTGGATGTTCTTATAGACTATGGCACTTGAGCTATTCATGACACTGGTCCCAATATAGACCACCCATACTCTAGGCCAATTTAAACTACCCATCACAACATCAACATAGAGAAAGAATCAAAACTAGCTACTACAGGAGATTACTTGACTGACATTGAAATTTTGGATATATTTGAGTTATTAAAGGAATACAAAGATGTCTTCCCAAGAAAATACATTGAGATGAAGGGAGCCTAGGTAAGATGCATATTAAACTAGTTGATGGTGCTAAACTAGTTAGGAAAAGGTCTTATAGAATGAATCCAAATATACAAATGTGTGGAAAGGAATAAATTGATAGTATGATATGCACTAGAGTAATCACCCTAACTGATGAATCTAAATGGGTCAATCCTATGGTGATAAGTATAAATAAATATGGATGCATTTAAATTTGTGTTGATTATCAAGTAATTAATGCTTCTTGCATCATTGATCCCTTCCCAACTCCATTCAAAGAGGAGATACTTTAAGGCATTGCTTGGTGTAAAATTTATACTTTCACAAGTGGACATTTGGGGTACCATTAGGTCTAGATAGCCGAGGAGGATCAATGAAAAATGATGTTCACTAATGAATGGGGATATTTTGCATATACTATTAAGCCTTTTAGGTTGAAGAATTCACCAAATATTTTTTCACATATAGCCATTGAAGCTTTTCAATATTTCATCCTTAAGTTTCTTCAGGTCTACTTAGATGACTGGATAGTCTATGGCTTGGTCAAGGACTATTTCTCTAATCTACAACTCATGCTTGAGTGCTATCAATTCTTATAAATATAATTAAATATAAATAAGTGTTTATTTTCTATGCATTTTGGTGTTCTTCTAGGACATATTATTTGTAAGGATGGGCTTCTGATAGACCTAACAAAGTATCTATCATTATTCACTCTTCTAGTGCCCAAGTCTCAGCATGAGGTATGCACCTTTCTAAGACATATAGGTTATTATCAAAAATTTATCCATGGATGTGAAAAAACTATCATACCTCTAGAAGAACTCTTAAACATAATATCACTTCATATGAACTTGATCCTACCAAGAAGTCTTTGAGGCCTTAAAGGACAAACTAGTTATCGCTCCAATCCTTCATTTCCCGAAATGGAAAAGTCCATTCCATGTCCATGTTGATGCTTCTAGAATGGTAGTTGGTGTAATTATTGCAAAACCAGGTGAAGATCAACTTGATCACCCAATCTAATTTGCTAATAGAAAACTTACTCTAGCTGAGTAGAACTACACCACTACAAAGCATAAAACATTGCCAATAGTCTATGCTCTACATAAATTTAGACAATAATTATTGGTAACTCATTTTGTATTCTATATAGATCATGAAGCTTTAAATTACCTCATTAATAAACATGCTCTACATGGATGAATTTGGTGCTGGATACTATTATTCAAAGAATTTCAATTTTTTGTCATGATCAAACCTAGAAAAACAAATATTGGCCCTAATCACCTTTCACAAATTGATTTTATAAAACCATCATGTGCTATTGAAGATGATTTTATTGATATTCAACTCTTTTGAGTTATTCATGTGCCTGAGGAGTTGGAAGATAGCATAGCCTTTCTAACTACTAGCTTAACCCTCGACTGTCTAACTCCATAGGCCAAGAAATAACTCATGGTCTACACTGCACCCTTTTAACTCATAAGAGGGGACCTTTACAAGCTTAATTGAAATAAAATTATTCGGTGTTATGACATGAAACATGAGCATTTTTAGGTACTCCAAGAAGTTCATTTAGCCATTATAGGTGGATCCTATGCTGGAGAAGCTACCATACATAAGGTTCTACTAGCCAGATTATGGTGGCCTACTCTCTTTCAAGATGCTAATATATATGTTGATAAGTGTAACATTTTTTAGCACGGAGGAAAGCCTAATCAATGGGATGCCATACCTTTATGCACAATTCTATCTCAATAACCCTATGAAAAGTGGGCCATTGATTTTGTTGTCCCCATCAGTCCAGCTGGAAGATGAGTAGGTTCCCAGTATATCATCATAGTAAATGATTATCTCATGTGTTGGGTTGAAGCTAAACCAACAAGGGATTGTACTGCTAATACTAACATGCACTTCATTTGGGAACATGTTACAACTCATTTTGGATGCCCACTTAGTTTTACTAGTAATCATAGCACCCATTTTCCAAATGAAACTATTCACATCTTGTTGAGTTCATCATTGTTAATCACAAAACAACACCATATCACCCCCAGGCTAATACAATTACCAAGGTGTTCAATAAACTCTTAGGCATAACACTGACAAAAATTTGTAATATTACCCAAACTAATTGGGATGATAGGGTATATTTGGTACTTTGGGCTTACCAAACAACTTATAAGCGACTAAACAAGAACACACCATTCAATTTAGTATATATAAAAGAGGTAGTCTTACTAATTAAATATTTGGTGCCATTTATTTTTATTACATACATTTGACAATTGGATGAGGATTCATCCTTGAAGGCATTCCTAGGTACTTTTTTATAGTTATATTAATCCCATATCATTGCTCATTAGAGCCAGTATGTGTAGAAGTGAAAATAGAAAGCATGGCATGATCAACACATCAAGTATAAAGCATTCACCCCTAGAATGAAAGTTTTTCTCTATAACTCCAAGTTCATGCACCATTATATAAAAATTTTGAATTCACTAGCATGGTCCTTTTGTCATTCATAGCATTTGACCTAACAATGCTTGTCAATTATAAAGGTTGGATGACCAATTCCTTCTTGGGCATTATAATGGAAGTCGACTCCGATCATATTTTACCTCTGAATAGTTATCATTTTGTAAATAATAAGGCTTAGGCCATTACCATAGAATTTCATGTTTTCAATAAAAGGATTGCCTTTTTTTCATGTAACATTTTTTTAATATATATTAGCTTGAGTTTTTGTACTTGTATTTTCATGGAGGACCATGACTTAATTTTAGTGTGGGGGTAAAAGGTATCTTAATTTAGAATTAAAAGATAGGCACACAAGTTACCTATGGAATGCAAGTTACTTTAAGCACTCAAGTTATTTTAGGTGTGAAAATTGCATAGCCCTAAGATAGGGTATTCTTGCCAAATAGTTTGAAAATTTGAAATAAAATAGAACAATTGTCTTCCACTCCAAGAAAAGCATGGGATGCAAATGTCTTTCACTTCAAAGGAAGGCACGAGATGGGGCATGTCATTAATTCAAAAACTAGTGGTTTCAATAAATGTGCCTATGTTATGACAAGACAATATTGTTAAATTCATTTATGGTGAGAAACGATGATAAAAAAATGATGGCCATTAAAATTGCATTAATGATGAGAAGTTATAGTTGAAATAAAAGGGGTAGTAAATGTGGCTTAACCCCTCGAGCCTATAAAAATATAAGTTAGCTCATTTTTACATTTTTCCTTTACTTTTATTTATGATTATAGAGCCAAAGATTGATTTAAGCCATATTTATTCTAGAGTGAGTATATGAAGCATCAAAAGACTATAAATAGGTATTGAGCTGAGCATTAATCTACATAAGCAATACACATGGCTAGCTTTGAGAGATGACAATGGAAGGGAAGATTTGTAGTTGTAGGTTATAGGGGTAAATGTACACTTTTAGAAGGAAGCTAAGCATGAAACATTGAAGTCATCAACATAAAAGTCAAGTATTCTTTTGGGAATGTTAGATGGTCATGCCTCAACCTTTGGGATATTCAGAGGGTGATGCAACCTAATAAGAAGTCCTTAAGGACTGATCCATTTTCGATATTACCAGAGGAAGAGGAAGCACTTCAGATAGAAGTAGTGGTCATTAGGGAAGAAACACCTAAAGAACAAGCACAATACATGGAAGAAAAGAGCTAGTATGGTGTGTTAGGGAAAAAAACACAATCATCTCCATCCTTGCCATTGATGATTGATGAAATGTAGTAATAAGACATGGTGTTGTGCATGGAATACTGGGTCTCAAAGGTACCCACTTTCACAATTTTTGATTTCAACCATCGCCAACCTAGGAGGAGGTTGAGTATATAATGACTATCAAGTTAAGTGCCAAAACACCAAGAATGAATTGGTGTATGACCTAAAATTTTCAATGCTTTGGATGCTATGGGGTTATAATTTTTCAATTTTCCTTAATTTAGAAAACCTATGGAGGAAATAAAATTCGTATCTCATGCATCTATGAGGACTACCTCTACTTCACTAGGTGTAGAATGAAGATCACACTCAAGTGCATAAGTAAGGTGTTAGGGTTGTAGTGTTTCGGATTGTATGTAGCATATGACTTGAGGGACTCTGATGAGATTGCAAAGATAAATATGATGCTGATGTATCAAAAGTAGGGCCACACCATGAACATCAACAATATATAAGATCCCATCCTCCAGGTTATAATGCGTATTATAATGACGAAGATCAGTGGCATTATTCATTAGAAAGAGGTAGATATGGCCCACCTATACATTACCCATCAAGTTACTGAGGGCTTGAAGTATAATTGGGCTTTGTAATTTAGCCTTAAAATCATTAAGGATGTGGAGAAGACCCATTAGATACCTGATCATAGGTTTTCATGGGGAGTAATTTTGTTGTTGATGGTGTTTGATGTGATCAATGTACTTGATTATCCCATGGGAGTGATAAAGTGGGCATACCCACCTAAGAAAAAGTCCCATGTTAAGCATTATAAGGTGTTCACATGCTCAGGGCAAATTACCCCCACCTATAAAATAAAGATGAAGTTTTGGTTTGATGAAATAAATGAAGCATTTAGGAATGAATCATACATTCTAAAATATTTTCCCACACTAGATAGAGAGAAATCTCAATTCGATATGAAGCAACACTTCTCTCTAGCATGCATTAAGATGATCCCTTGTAAAGAACTCTTTGTATGGTTGAAACTACCCTATGCCTTTTCAGCATGGTACTTCAACAACTAAGTAAACCACATATTTTATGCACATCTTATTGCCTTGGAGATAGACAAAATAATATTAGAGATTCAGACCCTCTGAGATATGTATGTCTATCTAATCAAAAAGGCCTATATAGAAAAGAATAAGACTAACCAAATGGACATCAAGGTCAAACCAATATTTGTTAGAGAACAGGAACCTAATATATTATACATGATACAACCTAGACATAAGAGTTCAAAGGGCAAAAAATAGAATGAGAAAATCTCCCACCAGTACCTCTTCTAACAAAGAAGAAGTAGGTTGGGCATGATACTAGGATAAGTTCATAGTAGCTTCCTCCAAAATGGTAGAGGACTATTTAAGTGCCACAACCTATCCCTTCTCCTCCCTGACCTTCACCTACCTAACCTTCTCCTCCTCAAACTTCTCTTCTCAAATTTCCACCTTCACATGTCCCTCTACCTCTACCTTCTCCCCTGCACATTCCTCTACCCCCACCTTCACCTCCTAAAACTTCACAAGTATCCTCACCATCAAGGATTGTACCTTAAAGAATGCTTGACCAATAACTCTAGTAGGAAGAAATTGTAATCCAAAAGGAATCTAACTTTGATTCTAAGAAGACACCCTCCCTAATATGAGAGGAGGAGGTCACCTTTGAAGACTCACCATTAGACATTGGGGGTCCATATGGAGAAGAGGGGGATGGTGAAGATCATCAAATGTGAATAATGGCTATTGATATCACTTCTTTCGATACTGATACAGAGGTCAATATATTAGAGCATGACCAAATAAATGGAAGGAGCCAGTTGAGTTTGAGGAAGAACCTACTATTAATCCATCTACCAATGTACACATCTAGTACAAATGGACTTTCCTGATAGGATGTTATATTTATGGATGCACTTCCTTCCCCAAGATATAACCCTAGATACAAGGTGATATATGTCATTCTTATTGGACATGTACAATGAGGAGAACCATTTTGATCTCCCTCAAGATATCCTCCTCTTAGCTCTTGATGCTATAGCTCTGCCAAAACCACTATGGGTTGATACCCAAAAGATCATTCCTATGCAAGCTAGTGTGACATTCTTGAAGATGGATTTTGGAGTCATGTGTCATAATATATTGTCAAAATCTGATGCATGTGATGCAATAAAGAAACATGCCTAAGTGGTGGGTATGTATGAGAAGGAAGTTGTCACTTAGAAGGCACTTATAGAAGAAGTGGATGTTTCTAAATAGTAAATAAAAGAGGCCATAGAGGCCAAGGTTTAAAATTTTAATTTGTGAAAGTCAATTTTTGACCAAGAGCCAACACTAACAGATGGGATGCCTCTCGATGGGGATGTAATAAATAAACTAAAGACCTTGGTGAATCTTGTATTGAAGAATTGCAAAGATTAATTTGCATAGAGGAATGAGGCACTAATACTAGAAAAATAGTTTACTGAGGTGGAATAAGTATGCAAGCATGCCCTTGAAAGAGTTGGGGAAGTCTTCCCTATCTTGGATAAGATTTTTGAAAGATTAGCATGCCCAAACAAAATATTGGAAGCTCAAATTCATGTAGAGGAATCCTAGAAGTATAAAATGGTTGATACTACCCTATTAATAAGGGATCATGATGAGCATGCAAAATCATTTAAATATATCAAAATAATGGAAGAGAAAATAAATGCATATAGTCAGCAATTGAATGCCAATTTTGAAGCCCTTTGAGGATAGGTTGTCTAAGAAGTATTAAATTTAGAAGAAGAGTAGAAGGTTGATATAAAATCCTTAGATGACATTTGATTAACCTAAGGATATGAATAAATCTAAATAAACCATTGAAGAAATAACTACAAAATTGCTCGACACATTGTCACATTGGGACAATGTAAAGAAGTAGATTTAATAGATGGGGCCTAAATTTTTGGCAAAGGACAACACCGATACTTAGTCTAGGATGGACTAAGATCGTAGTATGGGGTGATGTTGGACCCAAAATTTTGGTTAATTACTTTTTTATTTTGGCATGAAGCTAGCACAATGTAGAAGGAGCATAGTGTAGAAAGACTATGTCATGGAACTAGACTAGTGTAGAAGTATCATTTCACAGAACCAATAAGGCACAAAAGGATAAGAGCATGGAAGCACCAAAGTGAGAAGACCCAGTCAAAGAGGAGAATTAACCATAAGGAACCAAGAGCATAGGACTTAGAACAAAAATAAAAGACTTTGGGAATGCATGGGAAGTGGGAGATGGTTAAGTTGTGATTATCAAGGGTCACCCAAACCTAATCCATCAAGAGTTTTACAATAGAATACATGGAGATAGACACATGATAGAAAGGATATAACATAGAATAAGTATATAAGGCTCACAAAGGCTCGAGTCATTAGGAAAAGCTAGTCAATAGATTACCATGACTATTAGTTCATAGAGAGTTCATTGGCCAATTACTCATTTCATTTATATCATAACTACTTGGTCAAGGATAAATAAGTATAAATACCCATATATGAAAGCATTGGGTGGTGATGGATTTTGGATATCAATTACTAAAGCATAATATAAGAGTTACAAATATTATAATCATTGTGATGTTCATGTTCTATTTAATCAATAGTTATGCATAT
Organism: Torreya grandis; assembly: GCA_037957365.1. Lineage (NCBI taxonomy): Eukaryota > Viridiplantae > Streptophyta > Pinopsida > Cupressales > Taxaceae > Torreya > Torreya grandis. Next base: position 2,407,874 of record JARHVA010000389.1, read on the forward strand.
GTGGTAGGTTTGAGTTGAGTACTTGTAGTTAGAACTTAATATGAAGATCTACGTAACTTTTAATTTTTTTGAGTAACAATCTCTAGACTCTATGGCACTTATTTGTGTAATTATGGTGGTTGAGATTAATGATACTATGATCAAATTAGTATATTTCTTTTTATATGTAACTACTAACCAAATATAAGTTTTAGCCAAAAAAATATGATCAATATGTTATTGTGCAGCATGACCGATGGGAACCAATCTTTTACTATATGCTTTAGGTGAGTATATTGATTGAAGGGCCAACACACTAGCCCATTAGGGATACACTTCAGTGCTGAAAATCATATTAATAATAAAATCACAATAGTTATATTTTTCAATTCATTAAAAAACTCTCTAGTGTATTGGCAAGTGAAATGTATGCACTACAAATTGAAGAATGACACAAACAATTAATTACTATTTGTAATTGTTGACATTTTGAATTATATTATTCACAAAATTGAACTTATTCTTCTGCAAAATCAAACTATTAAAGGTTTTGTCTAATAGTTTTTTAATGGATCCATCAATCTTGTGTATCTAGACTTAAATAGAAATACAAGTTTTTTTAGGCAATGCAAGAGAATCTAATGAAAACCTAAATTTAAAATCCTACTTGAATAAATAAATATAAATAGAAACAAAAAAATTAAAATCTAAAAATCAACATACTTGATTTGTAGAAACCTGAATGTCAAATCCCATTGGCAGGATGTAAGTCCAAAGCATGTACATGAATCAAAACCTAATGAATGCAAAGAGAGGGAAAAAACTAGAAGGTCAAACTCACGTGTTTGAGCTATAAGAGAAACAAAATGAAAAAATGAAAGGTCATATGCCCTTTATGCTTTGTAAAGGGCATACACACTTTACAAAGGGAGTACACCTTTTATGATTTGTAAAGGGTGTATGCCCTTTATAAATGGCATATGCAGTTTGAAAAGGGCATAGTCCCTTAAGGCTTGGGCACAAACCTAAGCTCATATGCCCTTTGTAAATTTTTTTGAAATTTGGGGGAATGCCATAATTTTTATCTCCCAACTTTGTGCATCAACCCTAGTCTCTATTCAAAATTATTTTTACAACAATATAGAGCTAATATATAGAGGCCAATCTGGATGCCAACTTTGGTCATCCCATTGCTTCACTAGGAAAACCCTTTCTGGATGAAATTTGGCTTTATCTTAATATTTTATTAAAAGCTAGGGGTGTATAAAAATAATGTGTTAGAATCTCAGGTAGTGTTAAGATATACCTAGGTTGCAGTTGATCATGGTTAGAAGGATTTTATTAGTGAAGGTGACTCCTAGATTATCATCAATGTGATAATCTTTGGTAGAGCCAAGGCATGGAAGATCTAGATAATCTTGGGATAATTAAAGGATATGAGGAGGCTACTTAATTTAGTGGAATTTTGACATATAAAAAGGGAAGGAAAATTAGTGGTTGACTGGGATGTTAATGTAATAGTAACTCTAAGATGATAACATAAGGAGAATTATTTGGAATGGGCCTTTCCATTTTTAAATGAGGCTTTGAAATTGTTAACCCAGGATGTGAAATATGGATAGGGAGGACCAAGAGGTTGGGTTGTGATAATGTGATATCTATATAAATAATTTTATGCCCTATAACCTTTTAATTATTTTATTTTCAAGTCTTATGTGCCAGCAGTGATTGGGCAATGTGACTAAGTTGTCAAAAATATAATGTGTGGACTTGGCATGAAGTGGAGGTTTATGTAAGGGAGATGATTGAATAGAAAGGGATTTATGTTAGGTATCATTTTTATGAGTGGATTAGGATGTGGGAGGAGTCCACACATGCAAGGGAGAAGTTTAAAATAGGTGGGTTGTCTTTGATGTATAGATGGTTTTATATTTGTGTTGCAGTGGTTCTAAGAAAGCAAATATGGCAGAGAAGGGTTGGCAGATCTACTAATGGAGGTTTCTATGTGTTTGAGAATTATTAATGATTTCTTCAAGGTAACCAAGGATGTTGATGAGGTGTCATGAGTGTTATAATGAAAATGACAAAGTGTGCTTAAATTCTCTTTAGAGTTCTTAAATAGTTCTTCAGTGTTTGACTTGGTGAGGTAGATGATGGATGTGGTTGGTAATGTGATAATGTTGTAGAGGCCCTATGGGGTGTAAAAAATACTTGGAGTACTTGTGAAAGTGAAAGGATTTGATCAAAGTAGTCATATGAATGTCTAGGTTCTCTTAGTAATCTTAGCAAATTAGATTGAATGAGCAGATTGATGACATCAACATTCAAATGTGTGAAGGTGTTAGAAGAAAGTAGTCACATGGGTTTGTTCAGTTATGTGCCTATATCATATGTTTCAAATTTTATGTCTTGTTATGGTGTTTAGCAAAAGATATCAAGGTGTAAAGATGGATTTACAAGTAGATTGTAGTGTTTCCCATACTTATCCAACGTTTCTCTAGCAGACTGTGATGTGCCAAAGACCATCAATTTCAAGCCTCAGGAAAAAGTTGTTATTGAGAGTAAACGTAAAGCTTCCAAGTGTTAAAAACTAGATCATTTAGATAAAGGATCTAATGGTGCATGTTTAATCAGAGAAGGAGGTCTAATAATGAGCATGAGGTCAATAAGTTAAAGAATATTGAGATTACATGTAGGACTGCCAAGTGGCATAAGCATGAATGAAGACTAACAAGAAGGCTCCATAGAAGGCATGTGGGGCTGCCAAGTGTCTCAATCTTAGTAACATAGATAAAATATCAACGGTCAACATTTGAAGCTAAAGACTATGAAAGTCCTAAGAAGATCGATGGAATGTATTTGATCAAGTTTCCAAGGTTCATAAGATGAAGACACATGTCTAAAGCTTTTTCTTTACAAAGTGATTGTTGGATATTAAAATAACAAAGAAAAAACTAGTCTATATTGTTTGCACTGTAACTTTTTTTATATGCTGAATTTGATAGCTATATAAAAATAAAATATATAAAGGACTCCAAGGTACATCCATAAAAATTGAATAGAAGGTTTGACTATCAGTATAGTTGTAGGTATGATCTCCAAATTTGACTATGTGTTTGACCATCTTCTCCAAGTGACTCAAGAAGAATGTTTGAATTTGTTTTGATGGTGTTTTGATGTTTAATTATGAATTATCTATTAAAGAGTGTTTTATACTCCATGAGGATCATCTTTAAGGATTTTGGAGATTTGGCCAACCAATATTTAGTATGAACAAATGCTTAAAAGTTGACTATTTATTCATTCATGGTGTTCTCATGTACAAGACTATTGTTTGAGCATGTTCTTCATATATAGAAGAGTGTAGTGATAGATGCAATCACTTAAAGGTGTCTTAAGGGTCATGTAGAGTGGACCTATGTATTTGGAAGTGGTCTTGTGTTTCTAATTTACTCAATGAAGTGTTAAAAGAGTGAATAGGTATCCATGAGACCTATAAGGGCTACTAAGGCCTATTTGAAAGGTATAACTACCTAAGGGTGACCCATGGATGCTATGGTAGATGTGTTGGTGTGATAAGAAGCCTTAAGGGTTAATGTAAGTCTAATGGCTGACCAAAAAGATGTTATTTATGAAGGATCTATGAAGAGTGAAATCAAAGGTGATGGTTTCTTGAGTTTAATATGTGGAAGATAGAGTTATGAAGCAAATAAAGAGGACAAGGAGTGTGTTTAGTGGATGGATTGAAGAGTAGATTAGGTTTAGGATTATGTGTATGACCTATAGGTCATAATTCTAATCCTATAATAGTGTACTTGCTGGATTGAAGATTAAGGATGAATGAAGAGGTCTAGAGTGATCCAAAAGGTGTTACACACACACACACACACACACACACACACACACACACACACACACACACACACACAAATTTCGACAATAAAAATACATATTAATCCATAGCAAATAGAAAATATAATTTCATTTAAAATTTTACAACAAATTATAAAACATTAAAATTAATTTATATTATTTATTAATAAATTGTAATAATATTTTATTAAAATCTTAAGTTCTACAATATCAATAAATAATATTTTCACACATCTCTCCATCATCTTCTTCATTTCCTCTAGCATTCAAGATAATAATGATTCCCAAAAATCATATAATATGCACATCCATGAATAAGATAAAGATGCAACCTTAACATGTGGTTGAGGTGTCATTATAAATTTGAAAAATCATGTTTGTATTGCATACTATGAAAATCCACTAAACCAAACATAATTTAGATGAAGATGCAACATTACTATGTGGTTGAGGTATCATTTAGAGAGGGAGAAAGAGGAGAGTAGAGGGAAGGGAAGGGAAAAAGAAGGAAGAAAAGAAAAGAAAAAATATGTTTAGAAAAAGTGTGTGTGTGTGTGTAAATTTGTTGAACCAAATAAAATTTGTAACATTGGCTTGTAGGTGTTATACAATATTAAATATTTTGTAAAAGTTGGCGTGTGAGTGTGAAGCTATTAAAAATAAATTATATCATACTTCCAACAATATTTAGCAGCATAAAGTGAATTTGGCTTGTGCATGTGCATATATATTAATCAAGAGTAGAGTAGACAACTATCATAATAATTTATTTTCTTTATTTTTTAGTTTTGGTAGGGTCAACACGAAAATTAATACTAATATATATATCTTAGATAAATATATATAAAAGATGATAAAAATATCATTCTCGATGTATCTATTCTACTTATATTATTCTTACATACTAGTTTATTAATATTAATGTATTAGATAATATATAAATAATTTATTGTAAATTAAGTAATATTAGTTTATTTATTGACTTTCGTCTTTCTAAATCCTCATATCCTATCTTATCCTAAATTTGTCTTATAATTTTTATTGTTTATAAATTATGGTGCATTCATTGTTTCTTTTATCTATTTATAATCATTAAAAATTATTGTGAACATTAATATTCTTAAAATTAAATTCAAATTCTTCTTTTTAAAAGACCAATTTTATATTTTGTTTAATCCTATAAAAAATCATTGTATTATTTGAATCGACATTTATTGTTGACCACTTTTGATGTAAAAATTGAAGCTCTAAACTATAGTGGTGAGGCTTCATGGTATAAGCCACATTACAATATACAAGAAAACCTTATTGTTATAAGGTACACTATTATAAACTACGTAGCAATAGTAAATTTGACAATCTTCTAACATTTTTCAACATTTTAATTGTAATATAGTATACTTGTAATTTTTCATAATATCCTCTATGATTTAGGATTTTTCATAAATCGTCAATTTTTTAGAAAAATATATATGTATTTTTAGTTTACTCTTAAAAATGAACTGGTCTAATTTTTAAGGGCAATGTTGAATGGATGGATATCAAAGAAACATTTACCTCAGAGGTAAGGTCGAGTCTCAAATTTGACAAATACTATGCAATTAAGGGCAATCAAATTTTAACTTGACTTGCAGTTTCCACGCCCAAAACTATACATAAATCACCTACCTTCCATTTTTTTTTAAACATTTCTTCATAATCCGTGATGAAATAAAAGGAAATGTCTTTAACGAACTTATGAATATCTTCCTTTTTGTTGTATTATATACATTCCAACTCTATTAAGTACATTACATCTGTAAAGGAAACCCTTACTTCAGATCCGAAGTTGTTTAAAATATACATTCCAACTCTATTAAGTACATTACATCTGTAAAGGAAACGCTTACTTCAGATCCGAAGTTGTTTAAAATATAACTGTATCATGAAAGTGAGACAGACTATAAAAGGTTTTAACTTACATTTTACTGCCCTGAATTTTTAAAATTGTACTTCTGGGACGGGTTCCAACCCCTTGGACGGGCAGGGACCACCGTAAATTTATGCAGTCGATTGCACTTGTTATGTCGCCAACATAAATATTGCTTTCAATCTCATCAAACACAAGACTTAATTACAATCGTCCCAACGATCTTTATAAAATGAACAGCAAAATATCAATTTACAAAATAACTTTACCAAAGCAGCATCGCTTTCCATTTTATTCCTCATGTTTTTATTCCTTTTGATTTGTTTATTCCTTTGTTTTTGGCCTCCTCTTTCCTTGTTTGCTTCCCCTTACTCTTGTTTTTCCTTCTCTCCCATGGTTCGCTCTCTTATCCCCTTATTTCTTTTAAGTCAGGTTTTGTTAAATAGAAAGGTAGAAGTGCAGTTTTAGTTAGTTTTTTTTTTTTTTTTTTTGGGAAGTAGAAGTGCAGTTTTAGTTAGTTTTTTTTTTTTTTTTTTTTGGGAAGTAGAAGTGCAGTTTTAGTTTTAAAATTTAAAAAAAATAAAAAATAAAAAATAAAAAAAATGGGAAGTGCAGTTTTATTCTATCAAGACCATTCCACTATAAATTTAGCATTCTTTTTTTTTTTGGGGGTCTTTCTTACCATATTAGATCATATGTGTTTTATGTTTTTATTTTTTCGATCTTTTTCATCTATTTTATATTGATTTGTACATCAATTGGATCTTAATTTGAATTTTGGAAGTCTATAAATAGACAAGTATGTTAATGTTTCTTATTTTTCGATCTTTCTCACCTATTTTATATTGATTTGTACTTCAATTGGATCCTAATTTGAATTTTGGAAGTCTATAAATAGACAAGTATGTTAATGTTTCTTATTTTTCGATCTTTCTCACCTATTTTATATTGATTTGTACTTCAATTGGATCCTAATTTGAATTTTGGAAGTCTATAAATAGACAAGTATGTTAATGTTTCTTATTTTTCGATCTTTCTCAACTATATTATATCGATTTATACATCAATTGGATCCTAATTTGAATTTTGGAAGTCTATCAATAGACAAGTATGTTAATGTATATAAAAAATAAAAATAAAATGAAATTTAAAAGTGTGCTAGGAATAAGAAGAAAGAGTAATATTTATTAAACGATAGAATTTGAGTGTTTAGAGACAAATTTGACCATCTTTTTGGTTTTTCTCACATGGAAAATGTAAAATATTTAAATTTTTTTGGTTAACATTGACAACTCACCAAACTTGATCAAGTTTCCTCTAAATCTAGTGGTAGTTCTGTTAACTTTGGTGGAGTTCTACAATTAGTGGCAATTCTATTAAATTTGGTGAATTTGTGTATAACTCCCTCTTCATTCACCGTTTTAAAATTGTAGTTCAACTTTAGAAGGCTATCTCTTGAGCTTAGGTCCTCCTTTTTTATAGATTTATTTTTAATTAAGGCTAATTTTTCATGCTCTCTGCATTAGTGTAGATGGTTTATAATTTTAATTCTTGGCTTTTCCATAAATTACATATTCTCACAAGTTACACTGTCAAGTTCTCATTTTGGTAACTTCAAAGATGCATAATTTTTACATACGACCAAGGATCAAGGCACTTTTTTTAAAAATGCATGAATTTTTGTGTACTTCTTAATGGTGCTAATAATTTCACTTGGTATTATGCCAAAATTGTACATTTAATATATGCTCATTTGATGAGGATTCATACAACATTGAAGTCTAGTTAGCTTTATGTTTCTTACTAGTGAAATTTATAATCACACTAAATATAAAGTGCCAAATTAATTTACTTATGGGGTGATTCTTGATTGAGTTGATTTTTTTTTTTTGGGTGGGGGGAGTGGGGGTTGTTCTTATGGTAGTCCTTTATTTGTTGGTTATAATCATGGCTCCTATTCTTTAGAAAATCAATGTGAGTACTGTGAGAATAAAAGGCATACCATAGATGATTTCATACAAATGAAAATTGATGATCTAAAATTATAAATTAAAATTCAACAATTGAGACAACTTTGCATTGCAAATGGATCAGTTTGCTAAAATATTCTAATCTTGCACTAGTAGATATTTCATCAGCTCCTATCCTTTCAACACATTTTGGTGATTCTATAGTGATAGATTCTACCAATGTTCATGAGTCAACAGTTTCAACTTAGTCATAATTGACACTTTGTGTAAGAGCATTTGACTCTCATCTATTTAGTTTTTTCACCAATGGTGAGAACCATACATCCATGGTTACCGACCTTGAATTGTGAATTATTCTTGATCACATTGATAAGAATTTGTTATCCATTGGCATCCATCTTGAGACATCTAAGCAGTTTTTAGAGGTTTCACCCACTCCTCCCTCTCTTGTTTGTAGTAATTCAATGCAATAGGGCATTATGATCTTCCAAATATAATTCCTCTGGATGAAGACTTAATTGATACATCATCTCTATTTTATGATTTCCATATTTTAGATTTCGAGGACACCATTAAGGACCATAATCTAATCTTTCATGACATCTTCTATGGGGATTATTATTTTTCAAATGATTTGAAGGCACAATGATAATTATAGCATATATTCATGAGTGGATAGTTTCAACTCAGTCATCATTGACACCTTTTACATACATGTACCATATGTTTATTAGTTCAGTTGTCTTTCCTATGATGAGCACCATATATCTATGGTTACTATACCTGAATCTTCTATGATACATGATTCATCATATCAACATTCATCATAGTTTGGCACTGGCTTGGAGATCATTGAATAGCATTTGGAAAAGACATCTTCAAATGAGGAATTTTCATGTTTGGATCATATTCTACATCCATTTCCACTTGGATTCTGATTATCATCTTTTGACATTAACATGATGACACTTGAACAACTTCCACATACCTCATTTATCTTGAGACCTCCTTTCTCACATTGCTTCTTGGAGTGGGAGTTTCTTATACATCAATAATTGGATTTGTTTATTCACAAAGGGAGAAATGCAATTTGTCAACATTGGATCATCTTCAACATGCATCTTTCAACATTCCCCATTGGCACATGAGTTGCTTCATTTAGGGTGGACTCGTAGTCTTAAATTTCCTCCCTCATGGGTAGGGGTAAGGCAGGGGGGAGGGGAAGACAAGGTCAGGTGGGGGGTAGTGAGTTATTGATTGTATATTCATGATGGATGTCCCACTTTGAAAGTCATGTTGATACCTCCTTCCATCATTTTTTCATATTTTTCATCATTTCGCTCTTTTTGGGGGGGGATTTTTCCTATGATTTTTTCTCATTTTATCAAGTTATGAGAGATTATTTTGTACATGGGTACTAAAAGAAATGAGAATAATATCATTCCAAGCCAAGAGTCTGAAGCATTGATAGCAAAAACATCACAATAAGATTGCAAATGCATGAAATAAAAAAATAAGAAAAATCAAATGATATTCATAAAATCATGTTGAATACAATATAGATCCCTTGCTTAAGTAGTCAAGCCAAAAGTAAAAATCAAGCCTAACTAAGCAATATGGGATAATTCCACATATAGGAAAAAACTAGGTAAAGATAAATAACCTAGCTAAAACCTAGAAAGTATGAGAAATATATTTTAATACTCCCCTCAAGTGAAGCTAGGGGTTAACAATAACCAAACAAAGATATAGTATCATATCCACAGTATGAGTCTTAGGAAACTAGGCCTGATAAGATACTCATGTGTGTGCGTGCACGCGCACGCACGCACGCGCGCGCGTGTGTGTGAAATGAAAAAAAGGAAGAAAAATCGTAGGAATAGAACTCCCATTAAAATAATGTATAAGGAAGGACTTCATATGGAACCTCCTAAGGACAAGTACCATTGGAACTTAAGTTATCGATATTCCAAGTCGAGACCGCAAGATGACCAATATCGATGTTGAGATCCTCGACTACAAGATTATAGAAGCTCCATCCACATCAAACAATGTTTCTTCCTTTTTCCAAAAGAAGAATATGAATGGTGTATTGGAAGTCTGCCCATTCCATAATGAAAGATAGAGGCAACAGTACAAAGATATCTGAATCACATCCAAATCTGAAGTGTGGCATAGGTCTAGCAAGATCAAGCACTTCCTCATATATAAAGTGGGCAATGTCACCAAGCATAACACTCCATATGCCATTTCATTGTAAGGTCTAGCAAGATCATGCACACCTTACTATTGCAAAAGACTCTTGATTGCCAGCTGAAAAAATTGCACACCTTGCTTTCAATTTCGTTGGCTAGTGATAACAAAGTCGAGACAAAGTGCTTTAAGATGTAAATTTGCGTTAAGTGAAATACTCAAATTATTCAATTACACTACTTCTTTAATATAAATAATAAACTCAAATTATTTAATTATGCTACTGCTTTAGCCCAATTCATAAAACTTGGTTGGACAGTGTCTTTGTTTACACACAGTAGTCAACACTGGAGGTGCTGAAACTTCCTCACTCACACAGACATGGGCCTCTAAATCCAATAGTACATGACCACTGACAATGATCTGATTTGAACTTGTTTTTTAAAGATCTTAATGCTGTTCTCATCAATCAACTTTAATTTTATACTCAATCTCGCAGGGACTTGACACACGACGCCTTTGCTTTCTATGGATTGCATATTAAAGTAACATTAATGTTTTATTTGAAAATTGATCGCAGCGTTATCAAATGTTGGCCAGTGGTTGTCGGACTCGTGGATTTATGGCTTGGGATTGTCATTGCAATGGGTCCGCATACCCAATGGAGGTCACTTATGATATAAAGTTGCTCAGAAATTAGAAGCGTTGCGTTATTTTATTTTATTTTAGATTTATACAATTTATTTAGCCTTTTCAGTGCCCTGCGCGTCCATTGTCTTTTCAGAGCGTCACACTAGGCCGAGGCCGATCAGAAAATAGTGTAGATTCAATACACCAATGGATCTCCCTCGTGCTTGTAAAGTAACATAGATTATGTGGCCTCCGTGATCCCATGACCCCTTAGGATTTCCATGTGTCCCCTTTATACTTATAAGTGAAGTCTTCACACTACTTTTTAATGGTGGCCTAATTTTTGATCGACGGAAAATAGTGGACACATGGCAATTCAAAATGATAATTTATAATTGATTGGATTTGTAGACAATAAAAATAAAGGTGTTAACATCAAGTTTTTGTGGGAGTTTCGTAGGTGGAAAGAATAATAGGAAATAGTATAATATATCTTAAACATATATATTTTTTTAAGGATTAGATGTGTTAATTAAAATTTAAAAGTTGTCATTATGAGTGTAGATTTGATTTTTATAATCATAATTTGTAATTTCATTTTGTTTAAATTATCATTATAGTTATGTAAAAATAATATAAAATCTTAATATTAGTAAGATAAAACTTACAACGTGTATTCACTAAAATAATATTATGCTAGCAAGAACTCAAGACAAGCTCTGTTATGAAGTTCAATCAAAAGTAGATATCATTGTGTTATTATTCAACATGGTCTTCTCAGTAATGTTTTAAGATCTGTAAGTTTATTCTACAGTCTCTATGTTTCTTATTATCAAAAAAAAAATATAGATGATTTATGTTTGCCCTTCGCTTGTAAAACCAATAAGAATAATTACATTTATGTTTTACTATGATTTAAAATATTGGCTTTATATTTATTATCATATTTTTTTGTCTTAATCTTGCTCTATATCATCATAATATATTTGGATGCTCTCTTTAATAATGGCATACTCATTACAACATATATTTCTTTATATGCACTTGAAAAATAGTAACTTTAGTTCTTTCAATCGCATCTATCCACTTTCAATTTTATCCACTATTTTTTAAATTTTGAGTGTGTAAAATGATTTAAAAAATAGTACAAAGTACCAAGTCCCATCGAAAAGTATAGGTTAGAAGATAATAGGGTCAGTTAATCTATCATGAATAATTTTATACTTTCAAAAATTAAATAAAAATAATACTTTAAAGTCTTTTTTTTGGAACTCATAGAATGCTCTACAAAAAAGAAATTTGTAAATTGATTACAAATCAATTATTTGATCATCCAAGAGACTCTCACCCTCACTTTTTTCATTTAGAAAAGCTATTAAGATACACATAATAATCATTGTTCTCAAACTCTTATCTTATTTATAAATTCTCTCAATTCTTCTGCAACCTTGCCTCTAACCTCTTTTCACTCTAACCTGTTTTCAAGATACACATGAAGATATTTACAAACCTGATCAAAATTAGATTTAAACTAATTATAAAAATATATAGAAATAAAAATCCATATAATTAGATATTTGAGTAGAACTATCAAACATTTTATCCTTTAAAACATGGGGAATTTAAAACCTAAACACGATGATCAATAAATAAAACATAAATACAAAATATTTAGTAAATTAATAATTTTGTATGGTTTTATAGAGTACTCATTACTTAGAGAACATTTTTACTCATATCTTTAGTGTTTTGTCATAAGTTGTGATTGGTAGCCTCAGAGGTAATGAGAAGAATCCATCAATGAGATGCATATACTCTTTCATCAGATTGTCAGATCATTGCCCAGGATTAAATCTGAAGGGTTACTTCACTATTAATTCAAATATTATCTACAAATGCAAAGCTCACCAGTAATTTATTACTCAATAATATGTATTGCATATTAGCTTCCACTCAAACTTTACTCCTTTTTTATCCTATATCACAACTATTGAGGTGAATAACAAATTATGAAATGAGTCATAACATAGTTCCATTTATGAATCCTAAAACCCAATAGATAGATTATTTATGTACTTTCTTAGCTTCATCTTGCAGGAGAACATGATCATTCTCGACATCTAGAATTGGGCATCCTAGCTTCTCAATGTTGATCTCAGGGTGAGGGAATGTAATATTTTATGCAAATTACTAGTAATAAGGAGTTATGAATGCTTTCCTAGAAGATTTATTAGAGATCCTGGATAGGTAGTACTTAAAAACTTCTCTTAATTTTACAATATGAATTTATTCACTTCTAGGTAGGTAGAGACAATAATGGGCTTCCCAAATAGGCAGGTTTCAAACAAGTTACCATACATGTAAAACCCAATTAAAAAACTAATTATAAGTCATAGTAACATTGTCCAGGTGTATACTTATTGGCTATAATCACATTTATGACTAACATTATTCATGGCATTGTCATGAGATATTATTTGGTCTCTTTAATGAACTTTAAGATTGTCCTAGGGAATTGTGATAGCTATATTGACATTTAAGGACTGGAACATTGTTTATTGTAAATTGGCATACAATTTTATGACCATAATGTCTATGTTGAATCTAATTAATGAGTTAATCTACTTGAGGGGAAAGAAGGGGAAGATACTAATAAAACCTACTAGATGAGCTTTAGGGCTGCCCAGGTGTATTGGGATGTCTACAATTACATTTATGGGTAGTAACAATACTTTTTAAACTAGACCATAAAGCTATTTAACTAGTAAAAAGGGGTAGATTATGCTATTATGTCCTAGTGGATGAACTTGAGCACTACCATGGTATATTATGATGGTTGTAATCAAATGTATGGACTATTCCCAAGTTAATTTAGCCAAAAGGAAGCCTCTCAATCCTTCACACTAAGTTAAACAAAGTCTAATAAAAACAAATGTTTATTCTTCAGTCTTAAAAAAATTATGCACTAGCCTTAAAAATAGGATTATTTAATTATCTTAGAACTAACTTAAAAGGATAAGAAAGGAGGAAAACTAGTCCTAGAAGAGTAAAAACTCACACACAAGTAAAGTATGTAAGTATAAACAATGTTTTATATGAGGTATATATTATTTACACATTCTATAAGAATTATTTAAAAACTCTTGACCTTAATAATAATATTTAAAAAAAAAAGGAAAAAAAATGAGTATGTTATTTTTAATCATCTTTTTAGATCATGCTGTAAAATCCATGATTAAGATGGTACACAATGTTTTCCCACAATCCAATGTGTAGTGTTGCATACATATAATTATCATTATACTAAGCACAAATCTAAATAAATACATACTAGGCCCATCTCTTTTCCACAAATGGCTTAGGATTACTTGTTTTTAGGCTACAATGAGTTGCAAAGTCTTTCCCAATACATGCCAGCTCATGCTTCCCAATTAAATTCACAATCCTCCTCTCCTTTTATACCTAAATATCCATTCAAGAACAAGAAGGCAAATGTGCCAAATCAAGACCTAATGCCATTAAAATTAGGCAACTAAATAGGATGTAAAAATACAAAAGTGATATTTGATGATGAATCTCAACTATTTTAACTAGCACCCATATTCTTTTCTTCTCATCTTAGTTGTTTTACATGATACAAGAATCATACAAGATACAATAAATTAAAATAGGCCTATAATTCACATGCATAATAATTTTTATATGCTTGTATAACATATATGAAATGAAAAAAAGTGTGACATAAAAATGTTGATGCAATGTGCAACAGTGCTTAGAAGTGTTACATAAGGCCTAACATGTCAAGTAGGAAAATAAAAACACAAAATGGATTTAGTATGATATTTTGGCCACTCAGGTAGCTAACATTCAACACCCATATTATTTTCTTCTCATCTTAGTTGTTTTCCATGATACAAGAATCATACATGATATAGGACATTATAATGGGCTTGTAATGTACATGCATAAAAAAAATTATACACTTGCATAACATAGATGAAATGAAAATAAGTGCGACATAAGTATGTTGATGCAGTGTACAATAGTGCTCAGAAATGCTACATAAGACCTAACATGTCAAGTAGGAAAAATAAAACACAAAATAGATTTAGTACGATACTTTGACCTGTCCTAACTAATGTTCTATCTACATGGTTCATTACATTTGCTTAAAATAGAAAATGCATTATCATTCCCTAAGAAATTAAAGTTAAGTATAGTGTAAATACCAATTCTTTATTCCATTCTTATAAATATGTCAATGCATTTATATTAATTTTCAAAAATAATCCATATCTTTCTCATTGGATACATGTTGAGTTGATTGGAAACTACATTGATCTCAAATTATTTACTAATCAATATATAATACTATGAAACATACATTTTTTTAAGGAGATAAGCCCACATAAAAAACCATTTAATACAAGTTGACACACAAAAATTGCCTAAATTTATGATTTGTGTGGTAGTGGCTTGTAAAGATCCATATACTTATATTTATTGATGTTTTTCATGATCCTAATATTTATATTTCATGAGGCAGGGCAGATTCATGAGTTAAAAGGGAAAAAATTCAAATCTCATTTTCCCAAGGCCACCAATAAATATTTAACATATTTTGAATACTAAGCTAGAATCAGGTGATAGAGAATATGTCTTCGATTTGTTTCCTAACTTTGTAAGTTACATGTCTACAAGAAACCCTAGATATCTCCATCATACACAACTTGTTGAAAAATGAAGGATGAGGTAAGGATTCCATCAATTTAGGTGGTTGGCCATTCATTTTCAAGTACTTAAAAAAACCTAATACATGATTTCCATAAGTGCACAATATAAGGGGCAAGTAGAGATTATCATATTTCTCTACAGTTAGTAGCTATAAGAGGTATCTTTGACACATTCAATGTATTTTCTCTCAATTATTAGGACTATAAATAGATGATAATGTATAAGGGTAAATCATTATTTCCATTATCGCCAATCACTTTCATAACTATAATTCATTATTACAAATTATTTTCATAACTACAATGCATTTTTGCCAAATACAATTTTATACTATAACTCAGTAGCTTCTTATTTAATCTAAAGACTAGACAATACTTGTGGTTGTGGGAGAAATAAAATTGAAACATGGATGAAGAATATTTTTTTTACATTAACAAGACAAAAATATTCCTATGTGACCACAAAATAATAGCAACATTTTGATACATCTTTTTAGAGTGAGAGAGTACACGAGGAATTATATAAGACCAAAAGGTCTAAATACAAACCATTGTGGCTTCTTTTCTGGAAGGTGAATCTTGTGATTTTGATGTAACAAAGGCTACTCTCCTCTCAGATAAAAAAAATTATAAAAATAAATTCCCTCTTAAGAATAGGCCACTGGTAGCATAGGAAATGCTGAAAATAAATCCACCTTAACATAAAAAGGGCACTTAGGTCTTAGCTTAAGAAACACTTAAAATATATTCACCTTGTAAAAAGATGGCATTAGGATTTCAACATAGAAAACTCTAAAAATAAACTCACCCTCAAAGAAAGGGAACTACAATCTTGGTTTAAGAGAATGAAAATAAAATCACCCTAAAAGATAACTGTAATACATTATAATCATAAGAAACTTTGAAAATAAATCCACCCTCAATAAAAAACCATGATCACCTATTTAAAATGGAATATTCTCTCTACAAATTGATTTCGTATCTACCAAAACACAATTTATAACTATCCAAACCATTTTTGAAAACAAGCGATATTATTTTAGTTGAAGTGTTAGAAAAGGACAAATAAAAGGGCATTGTATAATGATTGGCAGAAAATGGTGATTCATATGCCAAGCACATGGATGAGAAAAGTGTGCCCTCAACATGCTCGGGGGTGGCCTTGCCTATCCTATACATGGATTTGTAGTAGGGCTCACTATTGCCAAGGCCAACTCAAGGCCTCCTTGAACTTAACACACATTTCTAAAAATTGTTCTATTTCTCATTAAAATTTTATTAAATTTAGTACAAGAGAAGTATTTGGAAGTATATTTATTTTATTATTTTATAAAATTTTGGTATTTTAAATTGAAGACCCTTATTACCTTAGAAATAGTAATGTCCATGCTCCTTTAGGATAAGGCTCCTTGACATCACAATTCGGCACAGTCCAACAAGGCCAAAAATATTACATGTGCAGGTTGTTTTAGAAATGAGAGAAAAGGGGGTAGCGGGGGGAAGGTGATATTTTAGTTCTTCGAGATTCAATGCTATATTCCTCTATGGTGACAAATGATTTTTTTAGTTTAATTTCTATTCTTTAGGAGCTAATACATGGCTATCACTAACAACATAATAATTATTACAATAATTTGATTGTTAAAATGGTAGTTCCAACTAGATAATGTGTGGCTATCACTATCATTGATGTAATGCCCCCATTTTGAAATTAAATAATATTATTAATAAAATAAAAAGTATTTTTAAATAATCAAAATTAAATAATAATAATAATAATAATAATAATAATAATAATAATAATAATAATAATAATAATAATAATAATAATAATAATAATATAATTTCCACTTAAGTTGGGGCCCTTTTAAGGGCCATTCTAAAAATTACTTTTATAAGGAAGCTTGTGTATATCTTTTTATTAAAAATAAAAGTAACACTTTCTCTCTATTTTTAGGTGCCACAATTGGAGGAAGATTATAAAAAAAAAGAGATGCTCCTTCAAAAATTAGATGTTGAATATTGATTTTGGAAAATTGGATCAAGTATGTCAATCTTGGTTTCCACCTCTTAATGATGAAAACCTTCAAGGAGTGTCATAGGTTTGGGGATGAAAACCTCCATCCCTTCTACTTGTGCAACTCTACCCAAGGGTTTTAAGTTTTCTTCAAATTACAATTTTTCATGCAAGTGGATCATTCAAAGGTGTTTTTAGACACCACTGCATTAAGGAAATATTGCATACTTCTATATAAAATAGGTTTTTGGTGAATTTTATAGGTATTAAAGAGGAGCAAATCATCTTGTGAGATTATCCTTGTTGAGGAATACCTTTCCAAAGGGTGGCAACTTGCCTAGGGAGCTAGGCAAACCACTTGGAGGGATATTTAAAGGCCAAAGGGATTTATTCATATTTTTATAATATTTTTTGGCTACGGTGATTGGTTGGGAAGGTAGATTTCAAATTCTTGGGGATAATTTGAAGTGCTAATAATGTATAAAATATTATAAATATTTTATACTGTCCTTTTTTGCTTGTGCAATTTGGCCTATGAGACTTTGGAAGGTTTTTTGGAAGGATTTTTGTTAAGTGAATATTCTAAAAATTATTCCATATTTTTATAAATAAGGGGAATCAGTTGTGGAGGGGAAATGAAATATCAAAGGGTTTTTAGACTCCATTTAACAAGGTAGTTATGATTCTATAATTTTTTATTTTTTATGACAAATTATAAAAAGTTTTGGAAGGAAGTTAGAATGAAAACTAATAGGGTTTCATCATAGAAGTTTTGTGATTATTTTATGAATGGGGTGATTCACTCGAGGAGCAATTTCTGAACCTTCTAGGGTGCTTTTAGGCCCTAAAATGTACACAAATAATATTTGAATTATTTGGTAATTTTTATCATAATTTTCTAAGGTCCATTGATGTCTATTAGGGTAAATTCAAAGGAGAAAAATGAATTATTTAATTCAGTAATTTTATGCACTTAGATGAACTGATTGTGAAGAATTTTGGGAGGTTTTGAAAGGGTTAAGATTAGAAATATTTTAATATAAAATATTTCTAAAATTTATCATATTTTTGGTGAGTTTTTGGAAGGGTTTAAGGGATGATATTTCAAATAAAATATATCTAAACTTTCAGGAGGTAAATCATTTTTTTTTTGCAAGGTATTCAACAAGGTACATGCATCCTTTGTCACACATATAAAGGTATTTATCATAGCATTAATTTGAGGGTTTATGCATGAATTATTTGAGTGTTTGAGTTGAAAAATTTAGTGGTGACATACTTCATATTCTTTGGAATTAATTGTGAAAATAATGGCACCTAGGGTTTGTTATGCATATGGTGTTTGAGCATATTTATGTCAATTAGGGTTTGCTGATTTTAATTTTAAGAATTCAGTGTGATTGGAATTGATTAAGTGTTTTTCTGGGAAACCCTATTTTATCATCATTATCCTAATTAGGGGACATTAAGGTGGTATTAGATCCAACATCTTGTCTAATTATGAGAATTGAATAATTACATGTCATGTAAGATATGAAGGGACATACTTCTATTTAGATTGATCTCATGGAAACCTATGAAGAAATACATGAACTTTCCACCCTCTATCTAAAAGGCCCTAAAACTCATTGATTTTATGTTATGAAAGAGATAAATATGTGGTCATAGGATAGACCAACATAGACAAAAGGGAGTATAGGATGCCTTTATAGAATTTATTATTCCCATATTTGACAGATCTAAAGGTATTTCAGATAGTGCTTGGGTTGATAAGGTAGACACATATCTCTCATTACGTCCCATGGAGGAAGGTGTGGCCATGAAATTTGCCATATCACACTTAGAGGGGGTTGCCTATAATTTTTTGTAACATGGGTTAGTAACCCAAGAACACCATCTCATAGATACTTATGATGAATTTAGTAGGTGGCTCATTAGAAGATTTAATTGGAGTAACCTTGAACTTTACTTTGAGGAGTTGGCATATTTACATCAAGCAAAAGAAAAATAGAAATTTTCAAAGGTTAAGCAAGAGACAACTTCACGACTAATCCAAGGATCATGAAGAAATCTTGAAAATTAATAAGGAAATCACAAAGGAAAGGTATGTTAGAAAAGAAGGTTTTTACATTATTTCTAATCAAAATTCACCTTCTTTGTATAAATTTAGATTTTAAGAGGAATATTGGAAGAAGATATTAAAAGTTAGGAAGGAAGAATTTGTCCTAACAAGATTGGACAAGGAAAAGGGGCCCTTTTATAGATTAATGCCAAATAGAATGGAATAAGATTCCATTTTGCATTTGGAAGAAGGAAGATCACATTTATGTTTGGATAAGCAATGTAATGGTCATTATTGTAAGTACTCATTGATTTATCCTCATGCTTGGTTCCTTTATTACCTTGGTTTAAAATTTAATGTTATCACTAAGGTTGATGTGAAGGGAATTCAATGGGAAAGAGAATCCATTCAATTGAATGAACATGACAAGTATCTATTATGGATATGGGATCTAGTTGAGTGCTATGAAGGTAACATTACTACTATGTCATGTTGGGACAATATAAATAAGGGTATAGATAAGGTTTATCATGGTCCTAGGATCATAGTGACTACTATATTTTGAATTTTCATATTATTCCCATTAAGAAATTTTGTTCACATGGTGTGCATGGTTCCTAGGAGATTGTACTCCTCACATCCCAATGTTATGGGAATGATTCAAGTGTGTAGTGGCATATTTATAACCAATAGAAGGAGAGATTGGAAGGATAAAAAGGCATACTATAGCATGACAAGATTAATCTGAAACATAAAAAGGAGGTCCCTATCATGCTCATGAGGCATGGTGACATAATTATAAAATTGTTGTTAAACACTAATGTTTTTTTATAACATGTTTGTTCTATGTATAGGTTCATTTTTAACATCAATTGCCATAACCAATAGAAATTTAAGGGGTGAATTTGAGTCCATGAAGGAGGGCATGAAACCCCTCTTAGATTGGGCAAAGGCGTAAGTAGTTAAAAATTGGTTACATGTATTTTTTTGGAAGAATTTTGGTCTTCTTTTCTTTCAAAAAGTTCTGAAATTATCTTGCTTCATTTATGGCTAACATTATATACAAAGGGTATATTTTGTGGCATATTAAAGAAAAATATTGAGCACATGAGGGACATAAAATGTACCATCCAAAGGGGATTGAATAGTTGAAAAAGTCATCCCCAAGGTATATTGTTCAAAGCATTTGATTTGGTTAATTATTTGCAAGTTAGGAAAGATTTTCCATGGCATGTAGAGGATACCAAAGATTTTTTAAAGGGTTACCACCCTAGTGTGCACACAAGGGACAAAGCTCAAATGTATTTTTCCATTTGGGGCACCAAGGTATCACTTTCCAAAAAAAAGCATCTTAGTAGATTTAGCCTTCTTTTCATGTTGTTGAAGTTCATATTGGCATCCTTGAATAATATGGACATCGAAAAAGATTTAAGGTCCATCATAGATTGGACAAAGGCTCAAATCATGTTTAGTAGTTGACAAGGAAAATTAGTGAGGAATAAATTGTCTTTTTCCTTTTTGAAAAATTCAAAAAGTATTGGCAACAATCTTGGCCATTGAGCCCCCAAAAAGGACACATTGTTATACATAGCATCCAACCAAGAGGCCTAAAATTATTGTTGAAAGGTATGAAAATTTTGCTTCTAAAATTTTAAAGTTGTGTCATTTACTTCAGCCACCTATCACATTTAGAAAATTAGATTTTTGGAGCTTGGTACCATTCAAACCAAGAGCAATTAGTGTACTATTTAATTCTAATTTTTCAAAATTAGAAAATTTAGTTTTTTTGATGTTATAGTTATATGGTTGATATCATTACATATTTATAACTACTCATAAGTTTTGAGAGTGACATATTTTTAAATCATGGTTTGCACAAGGAAATAATGAAATATGTAAGGAATAGTAGTATATTTGGTTGCATCTTGAGCATTCCCTTGATGACCACTTGATCATTTACTTACATGTAAGCCACAATAAAGGAGTGCCTTGGGTGGACTTCACTTTACACATGATGAGGACTCTTCACAAAGGGTTACATATGGAGGTGAGACATTTGTAAGGTATGTTTCTCAAAGTGATTAATTTGGTT
The DNA here is from genome assembly GCA_037957365.1 of Torreya grandis. Classification (NCBI taxonomy): domain Eukaryota; kingdom Viridiplantae; phylum Streptophyta; class Pinopsida; order Cupressales; family Taxaceae; genus Torreya; species Torreya grandis. The sequence continues at coordinate 2,429,332 of JARHVA010000389.1, forward strand.
ATTTTTTTTAAGATTGGGAGAATACCTCATGGTGTATAAGAACTAGTAAGGTAATTAGTGGCCTTAAATTTACTTATTTACTTACCTTGAGGATAGTACAAGCAAACTTATACATACAAATAAATAAGAAGACACTTTTTGGGTGCAATAATTAGCTTGGTATGGCTATGGAATCCATCATGTACCAGTATATTTTGAAAGAATTATGGGCATGGGGACATGGGAAGTCATTGTATGACTCTTTTGACACTTGGAACACTTGGGGGCAACCCTCAAAACATAGGTCCAAATTTCAATTTAGAGCCTCTCTTCTATGAGAAGGGTTTATAGGAGGACATTGCATCATAATCTGTGTTCATACATCTCTTTGGATATTATAATTACTTGAGTACAAACAATTTTGGGAAGGGAGGATTATAATGTCCCCAATTTGAAGGGGGTCTTTGCAGGCCAAAGGGAGTTATTTGCATTTTTATAATATTTTCCAGATAAGGTGATTGGTTGAGAAGGTGGATTCTAATGTTTTGGGGAGGATTTGAAGTGATAATAGTGTATAAAATATTATTAATATTTTATACTATCCTTTCTTCTTGGGTGATTTAGCTTATGAGACTTTGGGAGGTTATTTGGAAGAATTTTTGGTAAGTGAATATTTTGTAAATTATTCCTTATTTTTATAAATAGGGTGAATCAGTTGTGGAGAGGAAATGAACACATCTAAGGGTTTTTATACTCCATATGGTAAGGCATTTTTGATTCTCTATTTTCTAATTTTTTGTGACAAATTATCAAAGGGTTTGGATGGAAGTTGAAATGAAAATTAATAGGGTTTCATCATAGAATTTATGTTATTATTTTATGAGTTGGGTAATTCACTTGAGGAACATTTTTTAAGCTTTCTAGGGTGCTATTAGGCCAAGGTACACAAATAATATTTTAATTATTTGGTAATTTTTAACATAATTTTCTAAGGTCTATTGAAATCTTCAAGGGTGAATTCAAAGGAAAAAATTGAATTATTTAATCAATAATTATTTGTACTTGGATGAATTGATTGTGAATAATTTTTGGATGTTTTGAAAGGGTTAAATTTATAAATATTTGAATATAAAATATTTCTATATTTTATCATATTTTTAGTGAGGTTTTTCAAGGGTTTGAGGGATGATAATGCAAAGAAAATATAGCTAAACTTTTAGGAGGTAAATCATATTTTTATGGCAAGGTATTCAATAAAGTACATGCATCCTTTCTCACAAATACAAAGGTATTTATCATACAATTAATTTAAGTATTTATGCATGATTTATTTAAGGGTTTGAGGTTCAAAATTTAGTGGTTTCATCCTTTATACGTTTTTGAATTAATTGTGTAAATATCGACACTTAGGGTTTGTTATATATATGGTGTTCGAGCACATCTATGTGAGCTAGGGTTTGCTAGCTTAAATTTTTGGAATTCAGTGAGATTAGAATTGATTAAGAGTTTTATTATGATCCAAGCAATAATTCAGGTGATGGTTCTACCCCGATTGATGATGAAACTTGTGGGAGCCATAACTGTTGCACCATAGCTCCACTTGACTCTCCATTTAAACCGTTGGAAAGCTAAGAATGAGGAGAACGTGGTGAGATAGAACATAGATATGTTTGGTTGTTTTTGACTCTCAAAAACTCAATGGAAGTTTCCTACATTTCAATTTTAGCAGTTCAATATAAAAATAATAAGTTTCTAAAATAGTAATTCCTTGAATTTTGTATTGTTTTAAATCATGGAAATCAAGCCACTTAATCTCCCTTGAGATTGGTGACCTTCCACATCCTCCTTTTGCTTTAAAAATATGTATAAATGAATATGTAACCTAAAATAGAAATTAGACATCTCTTCCTAGAGATAAACATATAGTTGTATTATGATCTTGAGTAATAAAAAATTTCTTCTTAGAGAGTTCATTGCTACTATGTTATTTTTGTGTTCTTGAAATATCTGTCAATCAAAACTTTTGAGTTTTGGATCTAATTGGGAAACCCTCTTTTATCATTATTGTCCCAATTAGGGGACATTACAACTGATGATGTAAAAATTATAACTGCAGGAGAGTGATTTGATTCACACAAAGTTGGGAATAATGAAGAATTTTTTTAACCAATCAATGTGTTATATAAATAATATTATATGTTATTAGTTAAAAACTAGCAATTTACCTTTGTAATATTGTTCATATATATTTTAAGAGGGATAACAATAAAATATGATTCACTTTAAGAATAGGTAATAATAAGAAGTTAGAGGGAAATGAAGGCTAGATATCCCTTCGGGACTAATAATGGATGTCATATTTTCAACAATATTTAATAACATAAAGTGAATTTGGATTGTGCATGTGTTCATATATTATTCGAGAGTAGAGTAGACAGTTATTATAGTAATTTGTTTTATCTATTTCTTGGTCTTGGTAGGGTCACCACTAAAATCATTGTGTGTGTGTGTGTGTGTGTGTGTGTGTGTGTGTGTGTGTGTGTGTGTGTGTGTGTGTGTGTGTGTGAGAGAGAGAGAGAGAGAATGATGATAAGAATATAATGTTTGAGATGCCTATTCCATTTATCTCACAAATCAAATATAATATAAAAATCTTGACAATTTTTACATAAATTTTTATGATATATATAATAGTTTATTAATATTAATATATTAGATAATATATGAATAATTTATTGTAACTTAGGTAATATTAGTCCTTTTTATCGATTTTCATCATTCTAAATCCTCATCTCATCCTTGGTTTTTTTTGGTGGGGGTGAATTCTAGTGCACTTATCATTCCCTTTCTCTATTCATAATCACTAGAAGTTAGTTTAGAACATTAATTTTATTAAAATTAAATTCAAATTCTTTTTTTAAAGAGATAAATATTATAATTTGTTTAATCATATAGAAAAAACTATTACATTGTTTGAGTTAGCATTTTATTGTTGAACACATTTGATAAAAAAAATTGAAGCTATTAGATATTTTGGTGAGGCTTCATAGTATAAGCAACACTATAATAAACTACATTAGTATAAGTTAGTTATTGGTAATATATTAGTAAAAATTGAATTTGATGATCGTATCAATATTTTTGAACAATTTAATCGTATAATACAATTGCAATTTTTCATAATTTTTTTATGACTTAAAAAAATCATAAATAAACAATTTAAAAAATAAAAATTAAAAAAAATGGTATATATTTATTTTTAATTTATTCTATAAATGAACTGATCTAATTTTTAAAGGGCAATGTTTAATGGATGGATATCAGAGAAACATTTACCTCAGGTAGGGTAGACTCAAATTTGAACCCCGTTTAAATACTATTCAATGAAGGACAATCATATTATAACTTGCCTTGCAGTTTCTACGCCCAAAACTATACATAAATCACCTTCCTTCCAATTTTTTTAAGCATTTCTTCATAATCCGTGATGAAATAAAAGGAAATGTGTGTAAACAACTTATAAATATCTTCTTTTTTGTTTGTATTATATACATTTCAACTCTATCAAGTACATTACATCTGTAAAGGAAAAGTTTACTTCAGATCCGAAGTTGTTTAAAATATAACTGTATCATGAAAGTGAGATAGACTATAAAAGGTTTTAACTTACGTTTTACTGCCCTGAATTTTTTTAATTGTACTTCTGGGACGGGTTCGAACCCCTTGGACGAGCTGGGAGCACCGTAAATTTATGCAGTCGATTGCACTGGTTATGTCGCCAACATAAATATGGCTTTACATCTTATTAAAGACAAGACATAACTACAATCGTCCCAACGATCTTTATAAAATGAACAGGGAAATATCAATTTACAAAGCAACTTTACTAATGAAAAAGTAGCTAAATCTTTCAAATATGATCCTCTTTAACAATGAAATTTAACATAAAATTCTCAGATTCCACCATTCAAACATCCATATGAGCAAAAAGTTTTTGGTAAAAACTATGTAGTTCTTTTAATGGACGTTTCTATCATCAGGAAACAACATATGTCCACTTATGAATACTAGAATATAGGCCATTACTGTAGCCACTAAAATCTTAGTTGCTAAGAAACAAAGATGCTCTTGGATGTGATATGATGGGTATAATGTTTTAAGAACAAATACAGGCCACATTCTTTTGTTGCAGACTAATTCTGACGCTACGCTCCATATTCACCACAAGACTGTGCTCTACAAGCTTTGCAGGTTCAGCTTTGCGAATTAGTGAGCAACTCCATGGTTAATCCTTTGACATGAATAAGCAAAAACAATATAGATGCTGCAACAGTGAATGAAACTAAAGCCATAATAGTCACGACAAGAAGTGGTCTGGTATTCAGTAGCATGTTCTGCAACCATAGGAGGGAGGAGCATACGTCTGAATCATAAGTTGGATACCACTTCTTTTCCCACTCCATCCGGTGCTTCGGGGGAATGTAATTTGTTTCCTCCATTCTCAGCTGGTGCATCCGTTTTCTCAACACTAGCATATCCTCGTCCACCATGCTTCGTTTCCCTGCAACATCAGTTTAGCGTAAGAAAACATACAATGTTCTTCTGATTGAAGTTAAAAAACAGAATTCGTATATTCCTGCAACAATGACTTAAACATAAGGTGGAAAGCAAAGCATAGCAGCATAAAAGAAATAATTAAAGTTTGTAATTGAGGCAATAAGGACACAGAAACGTGTGCATAAAACAATCCATACGTGAATCGTCAGAGCTGGTAGCTTTAACAGCAAACCTTCTCATGCGATTGTGTGCAGGAGGCGGCAATTGCAATTTTCTGTGCAGAAGCAGCAGCCCGCACGAACATCGTGGGATCGCCGCACTGGCTTTAGCGGCTGCGGTGAGAGCTTTGCCATCCATGGCTCAGAATTTTAAGCTGCAGAAAATTCGTCCGACTATTATATTATGAATGCCTTCCTATGAAGGAAGGAAAAGTGAAGTAACGAGGTAACGGGTATTCAGTGTGGAATGGAACATATAATTGCGTAACAAGGCATTAAATAGGCAAAGGCATAATTTGCATGAAAAGAAAGGCATCGCCATTGGAAGCGGGGATGTTGCACCGTGTAAAGCAAACGTCTGCGGAATTGCGGGCCCTGCATTAACACGTAAATTACGCTTCTTAAGGGCGAGATAATTGTGCGGTTTTTGGTTGGCTCGATTGGCATTGCTCCGCCCGCGTTTCATTACTTAATCATCACCGCTTTCTGTCCTGTCGTGATATTCATGCTTTTATTCCTCATGTTCAATGTATAGGGGAAAACAATAGACGCAAAGGAATATCACAACGTTCTCCAAACCAAATATAGACGCAAAGGAATATCACAACATTCTTGAGACCAAATATAGGTCAGGAATATGTTAGGTTAGATATTTAAGTAATTTAAAATTTGACAAATTTATTTATTTGGTTATTAATGATTTTTGTTTAGCTATATAATTTTGGAAAGATAGTTTTATTTATTAAATTATATTATTAAAGGATATTTATGTGTCGATTAATTATTAGTTCAAATTAGATTTTTATTGGTATATTTTTTTTTAATTTTTAATTTTTAATTTTTCTTATTTATTTCACTTTCTTTTTATTTTCCTTCTCTTCCATGGACTTTCTCTTCTTCTATTTTTTGTTATTTTAAGGTTTTTAAAAATAAAAATGTAGTAGTATAGTTTTTGGTCTATCAATACCATAGCACTATAGTTTTAGCACTTTTTTGTAAGGCCTTATGACTCTTTTGTGTCCCAAACACCTTATGTTCCTATTTTGTCAACATTTTCATCTATTATGTGTCGATATGTGTGTCAATTAGATCTTAATTCAAATTTAAAAAGTCTATAAATACACATGTGTGTTAGTGTTAGGTCCCAAGCACCTTATATTCATATTCTGTCAACATTTCTCATCTATTATGAGCCGATATGTGTGTCTATTAGGTCTTAATTTGAATTTAAAAATTCTATAAATACAATGGTGTACTAGTGCATATAAGAGACATGAATGACATGAAATGAAAAAGTATGTGCTAAGACTTAAAAAAAATGAGACTAGCATTTATTGAAGAGCATAATTTGAGTGTTTAAAACACAATTGGATTCAAGATTGAACTTTTCATTTACATTGTGCCACTTTTCATTCTAGCACGAAAGTTATAAAGGGATTCTAGCTTGCATCTGCAATTTGATTAATTCTAAAAATTTTTACAGAACATGGACTTGATAACAATGGAGGGATGACACAGAGCCCCATTAACTTACTTACGTTTTCAATGGTTTTACAAGGTGTTATAAGATTATCAAGGTTTCAAGGAAATAAAATTGTTTCCTTGAGATATGCATGGAATTCTAGAAAAAAGGTTGCACTTCAAAAGCCCAAGATTAGAGGAACAAGGTATTTAAATAAGATTTTATGTATTAGACAATTTTTAGAAATATACAACTATGGTTTTGATCATCCCAATAAAGGAGTGTTATGGTTTTGGTAGTTTAAAAACTTTCTTAGTTTGTCCTGATTTTTTTTGCATTTTGTTCTCCTTGATGTCTAGATGTATTTTTCATTATCTACTAGTCTTGACTATCACTATATTAAATTCAATTTTTTTATAAGTACATATTCATGTGAACATTAGTGCAACAAAGGAACAATCAATGAATGAATCACATTTTAATTAAGCATGGTAAACCATAAAGATATAATGGTTAATAAGTAAGACACATTTCAATCTATATGAATAGGTGTGCATGATTATACTATGAAAGGGAGCATAGGGGAAGTAATTGATGATTTTTTACTAATTCTTCTAGCATTATAATATAAATAATCACTTATAAGGAAAACAAAGCATATATTCCACATATTCAAGAAGGAAAATGGCAGAGGGAAGACCTGTGCAAATATCGAGGGTGGAAAAATCATAAGGGTAATGAACAACATAATACATATGCACTTAAACATGAATGGTGGTCAACACAAAAATTTGATGTATTAAAATATGGAATTCATTTCCTCAAATCATGAAGCATGAATATAGAAGGACAATTAGAAACCATGGATGTAGTAAGCATAAAACATGACTATTCTTAGAAATACACTCAGATATTTTAGTGTGGTATTTATATGTATAAAAAGATAGATCTTATGTCCATACAAAACCTCATTCCATCTTTTTAGGGTTGAACATTATTGTTGAGTCATTAAGGATATTACTTGTTAAAGTATCCCATATCAAATGTGTGCAAAGGGTGTTAAATAATACTTAAATTGTTACCTTTATACTACCCTACACACCAAGGTAAGTGCATGGAATTGGGGGGCAAAAGGGGTCTTAAGTTGACATGTTTTTTTGGAAAAATAAGAAACCTCAACTTCTATAGATTATTTGAGATGACTATAATCAAATTTTGAAGATGATATGAGAACATACATTGTATAATTTTGAGTTTAATTTTTATATTACTATATATTTTTCTTCTAAAAATGCTCAAGTATAAGTAGGTCAAACATCTAAAATTTGAAGAGAAACTAGTGTTTCTCTAAAAAACATAGTAGATGTTGATTGTGCACCCCTATTTTTTAGCATCGCTTAGTATATTTTGAAACCTTTTTGTGGAAAGTTAGATAAGGTCATCTATTTTGATATATATATATATATATATATATATATATATATATATATATATATATGAACTAACTAATATATTTGTTATAATTTCATAAGTAAATAGACCTTAGAAATGATAAAAAAAATATAGACAACCTACCTTGTGCCCCGTAACTACCTAAAAAAAATGAAAAGAAATAGTTTTTAAAAATGTATATAGAATTAGGCCTAGTTTGTAATCATATAACTGTCTTTGTGTTTGAATGAATAAAAGAAAAGATACAAAAAAAATATAGACATTTACAATTGGAACTTATAGTGGCATAAAAAGATATACTTAGAAATTAATATAGAGGGAAACAATAAAGTTGTTTGCACACACACACACACACACACACACACACACACACACACACACACACACACACACACACACACACACAAATAAAAAATAAAAAATATAGACATGTACAATTGGAACTTATAGTGGCATAAAAAGATATACTTAGAAATTAATATAGAGGGAAACCTTAAAGTTGTTTACACACACATACACACACACACACACACACACACACACACACACACACACACACACACACACACACACACACACACACACACACACACACACACACACACACACACACACACACACACACACACACACACACACATACATATTTACATATACATATGTGTGTGTGTGTGTATCTATGTACACACACACACACACACACACACACACACGTGTGTGTGTGTGTGTGTGTGTGTGTGTGTGTGTGTGTGTGTGTGTGTGTGTGTGTGTGTGTGTGTGTGTGTGTGTGTGTGTGTGTGTGTACACATATACATATGTATATGTTAAAAAGAGGAGAATACATTGGATGTTTTATTAATAGTTTTATGAAATGTATCGATAAAATAAATAATGTTTATCATGGAAGAAGTTGGATTTTTAATTATCAATCAAAAACATGGATTCAATTTTGTTTGTGCAAGTCAAGACCTTAGGATTGGGAATCCAAGCCATTTCTGAGCCTAAAAGCATGTGTTTGAAATTATATAAAGTAAAAGTACATACATTTAAAAAAATTTAAAAAAAAAAGAATTTCATACACTCTTCTATTTGTATTAAATTCATGTGATTTTCAATCCCTAAGCACCAACAACATTCATACACATAGATTCAATGTTTTCATAGTCCATACAAGTAACTAACTATTGTCCCTAAAGTTGAACCATATGCCATGAGGGATATAAGTAAGAAGTAAGTGTCATTTTTAAAAATTTAATATTTTTGGCTATATAAGTGGTGTGTGTCAATATATAAAATTCTATACCAAAAGAAATAGTTGAGAGTGTCTTCTTCAATATAAAAATGTTACAACCTTAAGGAGTAACTTCTAGTAAAATTTATGTAAGAAGTTTTTTATCAACATCTCATGTCACATTTTAGTGACCCATCATTGATGAAAATAAGTAGAATGGATTGTAGATTTAAGTTATTTTAAAGGATGATACCATTGATGGGCCTAGATGCCAAATTGATTGATTAAAGGAAAAAATAAATAAATAGTTAATTGTAATAAGGTTCATAAAATGATATGCTACATATATATAAGTACATCAAGTTTAAATGCTAACCATTATGCATCTTTGCCTTTTATTGTTATTTTTTATTAGATATTCCTTTATTTGCTAATCTCTTATTTTGTGGGAATGTATACTAAGCCTTAATGACCCATAAGAAGTATATCTAACTCCTAGGGAATTATAGTTTGATTAGTTTTTAGTATAAATCATGATATATTGTAACTGTTTGATGTGATTTGAGCCTAAATTATTGATAATTTCATCAACAATTGATCAAATTAGTTAATTGGTGCAATTAGTGATGCAGTTTGAGCCAAATCAAGCATATGAACCTAATTTTGATTTTATAGGATGTGATTAAGGGTTCAATAAGCCCTAATTTCATCACATAATGAAGTTCATAGAGTTGATTGTTTCACTCATGGATATAATTAAGGATAATTTGAGCCCTTTCAACCTAACTTTGACTATAGGATGTGATTTGAGAATAAATTATCTCTAATTTCATCACAGACTAAGCCAATTAACCAATTAGTGAAATTAATGATGTAATTTGGGCAAAATTAAGCTCTTTAAACCTAATTTTTATTGTAGAAGATGTGATTTAGGGATCAAAAAAACTAAATGTTATCACATAATGAACCAAAAAGTTGATTGGTTCAATCATAGAGATAACTAACACCAATTTGATCCCCTTTAACCTAATTGTGACTATAGAATGTGATTAGGGGATCAAGTCATTTAGTTAATTGGTGAAATTAGTGATTTGATATGGGCCAAATTAATCCTATTTAAAACCCAATTCCAACTATATAAGATGTGATATGGGGATTAATTGGCTCCAATTTCATTAAAAAATGAACCAAATAATTTATTAGTTTAATAAAAATGTAATTATAGCCAATTTGAGACCCTTAAACCAAACTTAGATAATAGGATGTGATTTAGGGATAAATTAGCTATGACTCCATCACATGTTAAGATATTTAGTCAATTTTTGCAAGGAGTAATGCTATTTGGGCCAAACTGATCCATGTGAATGTAATTTTGACTATATAAGATGTGATCTGGATTTCAATTGACCCTAATGTTATCACATAATGAACCACATAGTTGATTGGTTTAATCATGGAAGAAATTAGGTCGAATAAAATCCCCTTGAACCTAATTACACTATAGGATGTTAATTGGGGCTAAATTAACTTTGTTTTCATCATATATAAAGTGAATTAATCAATTTGTGTAATCAGTGATGTGATTTGGGATAAATTGAGCCGTGTGAACCTAATTTTAATTGTAAAGGATGTGATTTTAGGATCAATAGATGCCAATACCATCATAAAATGAACCAAATAGTCATTTCATTTATTAGTAGGGCCAAATTAAGCCCATTTAATCTAACTATGACTTTATGATGTGATTGAGGGCTCAATGAGCCCTAATTTTATTACAAATCATGATAATTAGTTAATTAGTGTAATCAATGATGTAATTTGGGCTAAATTAAACCCCTAATTTTAAACCTAATTTTGCTTATATAGGATGTGATTTGAGGCTCAATCAACCTCAATTTTAACACATAATGAAATAAAGAGTTAATTAGTTCAGTCATAGACATAATTAGGGCCAATTTCAGCCCCTTGAACCTAATTACAATAATATGATGTGATCCAGGGATAAATTAGCTATGAATCCATCATAGATTGTGCTAATTAGTTAATTACTATGAACAATGATGTAATTTGGGCCAAATCAATCCATGTGAACATGATTTTGACTTTACAGTATGTGATTTATGACTCAATCAAAATCCCATGTCATTTCATAATGAACCAAATAGTCGATTAGTTCAATCATAGAGATAATTAAGGTTAATTTTAGATCTTTCAACCTAACTATGATTATAATATGTTATTGGGGATTCAATAATCCCTAATTTTATCATAGATTGAGATAATTAGTTAATTGGTGAAATAAATATCTAATACAATTTGGGCCAAATTGAGCTATTGTAAAACCTAATTTTGACTATATAAGATGTGATTTAGAGCTCATTTTGCCCCAAATTCATCATTTTATGAGCTAAAGAATTTTTTAATTCAATAATAGACATAATTACGGCTAATTTTGTAACATAAACATAACTAAAATAGTAAGATGTGATATGAGGCTAAATTAGCTCTGATTCCATCATGTGTTGAGCCAATTAGTAAGTTATTCTAATCAATGATGTGATTTGGGCCAAATTGATCTCTGTGAACCTAATTTTATTTTTAGAGAATATAATTTATATCATAATACACCCTAATTTAATCCTAAATTGATTTAATTAGTCAATTTGTGTAATTAATGAAGTAATTAGGGAAACATTACACTACTTTAAAACCTAATTTTGAGTTTAATATGTGATGGATTCATTATGTTCATAGAAGTAGAGTAATATAGGTTATGAATAGAAAAGGTATATACCCATAATAATTTTAAAAGTTATAAATTACTGATGTTTTCTCTTGCAGGACTAATCAAATTTCAATCTTTTTGAGTACATGCCTTAAAGTGTACACTAGGAAAGGTCTTGTCAGACATTTAGTGATTTGTAGGATTGTTGGCCCCGATACCACCAACTAAAACCAATTCAAGTTACTCCTATCTATTTACCTAAGATTTGAAACTTCACTTATACACTTCCTTATGCAATTCATTTCCCAAAATAGCCCCTACCTAAGTAAAAAAATTATTTTTTACCATTTTTCATACTAAATCAACTGGGTTGACCCCATTCTAGATTTAATACATAATACAAAAATCTATCATCCTAAGATGACATAGTTTGAGATGTAACAACTCTATTTCTTGCCTAACAAGGTTGACTGGGCCAAATACATAAGTTAAATTTATAATAAGGTTTAGGGTAAATCCATGGATATATATCCCCCATCTCATTTCATTTCTAATAGGGGATCATTCAATTTTGCATCATTAATACTCACAAATTTTCTTATACAATCAATAGGAGGTTTCATTAATTAGGTTTTTGCCTTGGAGAAGTAGCACTTATCTTAAGAGAGTCTTAGATGCATAGGAGAAGTTTTATAGACTAGAGATGATTTATCCTTGTGATCCTTACAATACCATAATAAAATTTTGCAAAGAATCATTGGATTGAGTCAGACAGATTGACTTCAACATTATGACAGATTCACTTCAACATTAATTCAACCTATTTGACCTAGTATTTTATAAATTATTCTATTTTCTTTCTTATAAGACTCAGTCTACTTTTTTGACCTAGCCTTTTATAGACTGTTCTATTTTCCTTCCTATAGAACTAATTTTACCATCTCAACCTAATATACTATAGACTATCTTATTTTATAGTGAGTGTTTAACTCCTTGTTTTCTTCATGTAACATCTATTTGATGATACTATAGATAAAAATTAAACTAACATGATGAGTTTCAATAATCCTAATAAATTTTATACAACACATTTTTAAGTGATTAACCTAGATCAAAGTAATATCCATGTTACCACTAGAACTACCAACTATGGGACTCCTCCCCATTCCATGAATCTTAACCATTTATTTATGTAAATGGTAGAAGATGAAAGTGAGCTTGAATAAATGTATGAAATGATCCTCTTCATCAATGAAAATCCTCAACATAGAGGTAAGGATCCTTAAGTCATCTATAACCTCATGATGAGACCTTACATTAGAGAACACAATTCACCTTCACCTAACATTTCCATAGGATTTGAGAAAAGTCATTTTAAGAATTATACCACACCTTTACCTTCTATCATGTCTCCTTATATTACTATGACATCATCCTCCATATATTCATTCACCTCCATGTCAAGTATTTCTAAAAACATGGAAGATGTGAATTTTAGTGGGTCTACTCAAAACACCCACACTAATACCCAATTCCATATTGTTATGTCGTGGAGCTTATTTTCACATTACAATTTATTTCAAATATTTCACATTAAAATTTACTATACACTCTTAATGTATTCTCATTGGAATTCATCACTATACATTAAAATTTTCTAGACCTTTTTTTTCGGGAGTATAGATACATGGTTTATCTATACTTATATATGTGTGGTGTCATCACCCATTATTAATGGAGAACTATTATGGGTTGACTTGGCTCATCATTTTTTACCCATTATTTTGTAAACCCATATGTTTGTTTACCTATTGATGTATTATGTATACATGGACATACAATAGGTAATACATTAAAAGAATTGAGTCTAAAAATGTGAATAGAGTGTGTAAATTCAAGTGTGAATTCATGAGAGTTTGTTGAGAATAGCTCCAAATAATATTTTTGCATTGTAATTATGATAATACTGATATGAGATTAGATTTTACTTGTGTTGGCTTGTAATAAAATTTGAGCAAATGTTTTTTGGCAGGTGTGGCCCACATTGGGTGAACCACATTAAGTCCTATCTTCTTATTGTAAATTTTTATTTCTACTCTTTATGTATCTATGTTCATAGCTATTGTTATTATGATTCTATGAAATTTTTCCACATTAATTTATGATTTATTCCTAAAAACTAGGATCAGAGTTCTAAGTTGTATTTGTTAAAGTGCTGAATCTTAGGAAGGGTTATTAGTTTAAGAGGGAACTATGGTTGATGATAATAGATCAAAGGTATAAAATTTTAATGGACATAAATTTTGTATATGGAAGATGAAAATGGAGGATTACCTCTTTCCAAATCACCTCCATGCTGCACTAGAGGAAAAGTAAAACAACTAGTGGGTATGATAGATGAGGCTTGGGAGATGCTTGATAAGAATGCACTTGGGGCCATACTTTTATGCCTTGCATTTTCAATCATATTTAATATATCATAAGATAAGATCATGAAAGGTATCATGAATGTGTTAAGGAAGTTATATGACAAACCCTCTGCTTCTAATAAAATATTTTTAATGAAAAATTTATTTAATATGAAGATGTCTAAAAATGGTTTTGTTGCTGATCATTTGAATTAATTTAATGCGTTTGTGAGTATGTTGAACTATGTAAAAATTGAATCTGATGATGAATCTATGGCTTTACTTATTTTATGTTCCTTACTAGAGAGTTGGAACATCCTGGTAATGGTTGTGAGCAACTCAGTCTCTAACAATACCAAGTTAAAGTTTGAAGATGTCATATGAGTAATCCTTGATGAGGAAATGAAATAGAAAAGCTTTGGGGAAACTTATATTCAAGTTGATGCCTTGGTGGTAGAGAGTAGAGGGAGACAAAAGTATAGAGGAAAAGGAAAGTGTGAAAAGTCAAATGGTCAAGGAAGGTCAAAATCAAAGAGTATGATGGCATGTTGACATTGTGGAAAGGTTAGGCATGTGAAGAAGGATTTTTGGGCTATTCAGAAAAAGAATAAAAATTAGGAAGACACCTAAGAGGTGAATGTGGTAGAAAGTAATGTTTTTTAAGATGCATTAGATCTCTCCATATATAATATTATTGAGTCTTGGGTTTTAGGTTCAGGGGATTCTTTTAATTCTACACCACATAGGCATTATTCTATTGATTATGTTCAAGGGGATTTTAGACATGTTTATCTTGGTGATGATAAGCATTGTAGTATAGTAGGAAAAGGATGCGTTCAAGTCAAGATGAAGAATGAGAACACTTAGATTCTAAAGGATGTTAGGCATATGTCCAAGTTAAGATGAAATTTGGTATTCATGAGGTAGCTAGACAGTGAAGATTGTATGGTGACTATTATAACATATTCTTAAAAGGTGACCAAGGGTGCTTTTATGGTATAAATAGGTAATAAGGTTAGTACTTTGTATTTATCAAGTAGTACTGACTATTGTAATTTATTTTATACAAATGAATATGCAACTTTGTGGCATAATAGGCTCAGTCACATGAGCAAAAAGGGCATGTAAATTTTGAAGGATAGGTTGTCTAGATTGAAAGGGTCTGATTTAGATTTATGTGAAGACTATGTGCACGAAAAATAGAAAAGGGTAAATTTTCTCAAGGTTAGAACTATGAGGAAGGAGAATAAGTTAGAGTTGGTTCATTCATATGTATGGGGGTTGGTTTAGGTATCATCTATCAGTGGCTTATCTTATTATTCTACTTTTTTTGAAGATGCAACTATTAAAGTTTGGTTGTATAGTATTAAGAGAAAATCTAATGTGTTTAATATATTTGAAAGATGGAAATACTTTGTTGAGAATGAAATAGGTCTCAAGTTAAAATGTCTCAGGTCAGATAATGGTGTGGAATATTGAAGCAATGAAGTTTTTGATTACTATTCTAAGAATAGAATTTATAGATAGATGATAGATCCAAGAACTCCATAGTTAAATGAAGTGTCAAAAAGGATGAATAGGATTATCATGGAGCATGATAAGAGCATGAGGTTACATGTAGGACTAGCCCTTTAGTTTTGGATAGAGGAATTAAACACAACTATATATTTTATCAATAGAGAACCTTCATCTTCCTTGAATGGAGGCATACCTGAGGAAGCTTGGTCTAGTAAGAAGGTTGATTATTCATTTCTTAGATTTTTTGTATATGAATCTTTTATTCATATTGATAAATATGATAGGACCAATTTATATTTTAAGTCTAAAAAAATTCACCTTTATTGGTTATGGTGAGGATTACTTTGGTTTTTGAATTTGGAGTCTTAAGGAAAAGAAAATATTTTAATTTAGGGATATGGTATTTAATGAAAAAATCATATATAAATAGTATTTCTAAGATTAGACAGAGGATTCTAGAAAAGAGTACACATTATTAGAGGACATTGTAGATGATGAAGTGTCTAAGTAACTAGTGCAGGCACCTACTCCATAACAATACCAAATTCCTTAGGTGAAAAGGTCTTCTAGGGTAAGAAAGGAACCTAAATTTTTTTCTCCATATCTTAATTATTTATTACTCACTAACAATGGATAGATAGAATGATTTGAAGAATAAATGCAAGTAGGTGTTAGGAAAAAGTGAGAACAAGCAATGGATGAGGAACATTAGTTTCTCATTGAAAATCAAACTTTGGATTTGGTAAACCCACCTAAAGGTAAGAGAAAATTGTAGAACAAGTGGGTGTAAAGAATTAAAGAGGATGATGGAGGAAAAAAAGGTACATGGCTCAGTTTTAGGTAAAGGGGTTTACATAGAAGAAAGGAATTGATTTCGATGAGATTTTCTTTTGAGTTGTGAAGATGACCTCTATTAAGAATATTCTTGGGATAGTGGTAACAAAAGACTTTCACTTAGAGCATATGGATGTGAGGACTATATTCCTTCATGGTGATTTGGAGATTACTTATACATGAATCAACCATAGGGATATGAGGTCATAGGGAAAAATAACATGGTGTGTAAATTGAAGAAGAACTTGTATGGCCTAAAACAAGATCCAAGATAGTGGTATAAGAAATTTGACAATTTTATAATGGAGTAGAAATACTCTAGGTATCATTCAAACCATTGAACATATATCAAGAATTTTGATGATGGTAATTGCATTATCCTATGTATATATGTGGATGACATGTTGGTTGTAGGTAAAAATATGCATGAAATAAAGATACTAAAAGAACAACTTAGTAATTCCTTTTCTATGAATGATTTGAAGGCATCTAAACAAATCCTTGGTATGGGAATAAATTAGGATAGGAAGGAATGAGAGATGAATTTATCTCAGGAAGAGTAGATTAAAAATGTCTTGGAGAGGTTTAGTATGCAGAATGCTAAACTAGTTGGGATTCCTTTGGTAGGCCATTTTGAGATATCAAATGAGTAGTGTCCCAAGATAAAGGAGGATAGAATATAGATGTCTTATGTACCTTACTTATCATTAGTTGGTATCTTGATGTATTCCATGGTGTGCACTAGGCCATATATTGCCCATGTAGTGGGAGCAATAAGTATGTATATGAGTGATCTAGGTAGAGAGCATTGGCAGGTAGTGAAGTGGATCCTTTAGTACTTGAGATGGATCATGGGGATAGTTTTAAGATATGGTGGATTAGGAACCAATTTATGTGGTTATTTATATTAATACATGGCTAGAGATTCAAATAGTATGAGGAGCACGCTAGGATATGTATAATGTAGGTGACACAATAGTGAGCTAAATTTCATGACTACATAAAATTGTGGCTTTGTCAACCATAGAGGTTGAGTATTTTGTTACTATAGAGTCAAACAAAGAGATGATTTGGTTAAAATATTTTCTTGAAGAGTTGGAGCATAAGCAAGAGGAAGGGAATCAATATAATGATATTCAAAGTGTTATACATATATCAAATAACTTCACCTTCCACTCTAGGACAAAGAATATATAGTTGAGGTACTATTTCATTAGGATATCTTTGGAGGAAGAGATGTTGAAGTTGTAGAGGATTCATACTAGTTAGAATCCTATAGACATGATGACTAAGGCGGTCATAAAGGATAAACTGAAGCTATGTTTAGCTTTAGTTGGCCTTCAAAGATGATAGTGAAGAGTTGAGAAGCCTACTTAGAGGAAATACATCTCAAAGTGGGAGACTATTATATTGTGGAACCTATTTCTAGATTATAATTTATTTCAAAATTTGTAAATTAAAATGTACTTTACATTCTTAATATATTTCAAATTTTATATACCCCTTTTTTTGGGAGTATAGATACATGGTTTATTTTTACTTGTATATATGTGGTGTTATCACCCATGATCAATGGGGAACCAATATGGGTCTATTTGGCCTATGGTTTATGTACGCATTATTTTTTAAAATTTATATGTTATTTACCTATTGATGTATTACGTATATATGGACATATGTTAGGTAATACATTAAAATAATTGAGTTTGAGAATGTACATAAAGTGTCTGAATTCAAGAAAGTTTGTTGAGAACCCATCCAAACAATATTTGTTCAATTTAATTGTTAGAAGATTGATATAAGAGTGGACTTTACTCTCACTGGCTTGTAATAGAATATGATCAAATGTTTCTTGGTAGTTTTAGGCCACATTGGGAGAACCATGTTAAATCTTATCTTCTTATTGTGCAGTTTTTTTTATGTATCTCTATACATAGCTCTTTTTTTTGTGATTTTATGAAATTATCATACATTAATTTTTGATTTATTCCTAAAACATACAACTCATAATGCATCTACTACTAATAGTTCTTCTCATGCCACTAATGCATCTCATGCTATGAGTACAACTCAAACCCTGTAATAATAATGCATCAAATGCTTCTTATACCATCAAAAATACCATTCAAACTAATCAATTCATATTAAAAATTCTTAATCAAATGGATACTTTTCAAACCAATAATGCCAACCAAATGATGCAAATGCAAAAATGGTTATTGCATATCCAAAACAAACCTCAACGTACTCAATGGGTAATGTAAATTAATAATTCACCCCCACCTCACATTATATATGCACATGGTAACCTTATACCACAATCCCCACTTATTAAAAAAACTATTAAACACTTACAAAATGAACATCTTATTCGTCAAATTGCAAACATTAGCATAGAGGTATAATTACCACTATCACTTATAATAAATCCATGTATCTAGCTTTGCATTTGAAAAACTTTATAAGTCTGTATAAATATTGGGTTAAACTTAATACCTTTGTGACCATCAAAATATTAACTACAACCTTTTCGATTGATGCTTAAAATTGGTATAACCAACTTAAAACTCATTCCATCACTATCTTAGAGGACTTAGTCAATGTTTTGGTCCAAGAGTTCTAAACTAATGATCTTTTAAAAAATAATTTAGCCCACTTTATGAGCTATAAATAATTAGAATCTGAAATAGCACAAGTGTTTATTAAGCAATGGAAATCTTTATCTAATAAAGCTAAGCATAATATGTTAGATAAGAATATTTTCCACTTATTCACTAATGATCTTCATCATAAATTACAATACCATGTTATGACCCTTTATTCCAGATCCTTGAAAGAGGCTATCGACTATTGGTAGAATGAAGAAAGTTGAACACATAGGAATAATATTACATTTTCATGTGTTCAATACAATACAAACTGGATATTATATAGCCAACAATATAGCACAACCACTTACTAAAATATAGGAAGGACTTACCCAATAATACATATGGGTAATAACAAACCTTATGGGAATAAAGTTCTCGATAATAAAAACAAACTAATATGATTATAATAGGTTATAAAATATTTAAACCTATAAATAATTTATAATGTTATTAAATCACAACATTCACCCCTTTAACATCATAAATTCCTAGCACCCCCTTAATTGAAACATGGCAAAAAGGTTTCACACTCTCCATGTAGCCTGCTCATCTATGAGGTGGCATGACATCTTTATGACTTCATGGTATTGGCAACATCTTAGTTTTTCCTTATAGGATCACCACAAACCTAGAAGTGATAGGACTACATCTCCCTACTTAACACCTTTGGTAGTTTCTTGGATTACCATAACGCTGGAGGTGGCATGAGGTCTCAAATTTTTTATACACTTCGGTGGTTTCTTAGATTTCCACAAACCTTTTTCCATGAACCAAGCACTACTTTAGTTTTTTTGCTTCCCACAATGTTCTTCATCAAGACATACTAAACTATAAAATAATGTTCATTATTTTATTGAAAAACACAAAATGTAGAAAAACAAAAAAATGAGGACTAAATCCTCATCACCTCCTATATCCATTGTACACAATCATTTCCTCTTAATCTCATATATTATAGATACTTTCCACTACCACTGGGAATCATCCTTAGCATAGTTGATTTGAAATAGATCACACCACACTAAATATTAGATAATCACACCATGCAAAACATAAAACACACAAAAAAATCTCACCATAACAATAATGCAACCCCATTGTAGGTGACTCACAAGATGATGCCAATTCTCCTCTAGCCTCCATGTATCCTCCAACCACCCAATATATAGCTCAAATAGCTAGATTAGTGAGGAGGTTTCCTCCCCCCACACTCTTAACATATCTTTTAAAAATTAGACATCGGTTACCTTCATAATGCATCCATGTATAATTTTGATTTTTGACATAATTTTTTTGAGACAATGACTTAACACACAAATTGAATCTTGACTTATGGACCCAAAATAAAAATGCATCAAATAATGATACACCTATGACAAAATCAATAACTCGAGACTTTTTTATTTTTACTTTTGATGATACATAATTTTAAAACCTACTAATAAAGGTAATTGACTAAAATTAATATTAAAAAAAAATTAACACCTAATTTTCATTAAAACTTAACTATATCTATAATTGACACGACTATACTATTAACTATATTAACAATACAAAATTAACTTAAAAATTTAAACTTAACTATTTATAAATTTTAACTTTGATAAAATGGTAAATTGACACATGTACCAAAATAAAATAAAAAATTTATGTAGACTCTTAAAACATTACCCTAAATCTGATTACTTTACATGAACCGGTTGAAGTAGCACGATGATGTGGGGATCAATATGAGCAATTATATTAGACTGTAGACCTAAAAAACACAAGCCATGAGAATGGTGACTATTGAACATGGATCAAGTTTGGTATACATGTGTCAAATTTGACAAATCTGTGCACAAAAATATGGACTTTGATTGGAACTAGAAACACATTGATGTCATGGATTTGATGACTTCAACACTTCCCATTTGTTTATCGATAAATCACAAAAATTGACTTGTCTACACATAAGAAAATATTATGAATATTATACCACATGCTCATCGAATCAAAATTTATTGCATCAAACTTTTGTAGATCATTCACCTCACTCAACTTGTGATGCACATGGATTTATTATCTCCTATGAGCCAAAAAGGGAAAATTTTATGTTGTAGGTCATGACCCTATCTTAATGGAGGCAATGGCAAAAGGAAGATAGACTGCATGGATTAGACTTTCCTATGTTGAAGAGGTCTCTAGATCTAGCCATGTTAAGCATCTAGCCTTGCTAAAGCTCAATACACTATCTTTTTTTATCAAAATGTAGCAGAGGTGATCAAAGGGTATGCAAATTGGTTGGCCATTTGAGGATAGATCTTGGCACAAATATTTCAACATAAGATTCTATGTTTGGAATAATGAAACAATCTATTAAAATATCATAAGATGACATTAAACAAATCAAAATTGTTGTATAGGACTCTCATGGCTCCCTACTCTAATACCATACTATTGGTAGATTGGAGATAGTCGAATAAAAAAATTCACACATAAATAATATTCTGTTTTCATGTGTTTGATATAATAAAAATTGGCTATTATATAGCCAACAAGATAACACAACCACTTCCTAGAAAATAGGAAGGACTTACCCAATAATACATATGGTTAATAACAAAACTTACAGGAATATAGTTCTTGATAATAAAAACAAACTTATATGATTATAATAGGCTTAAAAATTTCAACATATAAATAATTAATAATGTAATTAAATCCTAACATTGACCAAACAAAATGTCAATTAATTTTATATGTCAATTTTATCCTTCACACCCTTCATGGGAAATCGAATGATTGCGAAATATAAGAATCAAAATATAACGAATAATGGTGTTATAAATACTTATGATTCCATACACACTATCCAATCCATTACTCCAAATATTGCCACAGTGCATACTCCTCCAATGCCAAATAATAATATTCCTCATCCTAGTTCCACAATTTCTCAAGGGCATAAGATGGATGTACACAAACCTATTTCACTAGAAGAAATTTGAAATCATCTTCCACGACCTTCCCCATAAGATCTTGATCCTACACACCCTATCAAACATTGGTATGATCTTCATATTTTTTTTGGTTTCCTACATGTTGGGGCCATTCTCATTAAACTTGTTCATTTGTGAATTTTTTCTATGGATGATGTCTTTGGACCCAACTTTGATCATGAATCACTTATATGTAAACATCAACAAGATTACAAAATATAAACTAAGGTTCATGAAACTAAAAAAAAAAATGAAACTTCAAATCAAGCCAATGTTCATTAACCATTTACAAGGATCCTTTTCCTAACCATCAAGATAACACTAATCAAAATCCTACTACCAGCAATGTTAAAAGTGTTATATATCTTAATACAATAATGAGAATGTTGTCACCATGAATAACATGAGGAAAGTATGTTCATATATTGATCAATATCCAACCTATAACCATAAAAATTTGCCAAATTTATACGTTGTTCAAGACACTTACCATCACATCTCATGGAATTAGGGCATGTGGAACCAATAAACACACAAGTATAAACTCAAACAATGTAAATTGACAATACTTCTCATACCATTGATATAAGATCTACTCATTCTAAAACTATGTTACCTCAAGTGGACACCTCATAAATGTTCATTGGTATTTATTCCATTTAGACACAAGAAATTACCAAAAATATAACCACATTACCTAAAATAGAATAATTATCTACAAATAGTCAACTGATGTTAACCAAATCTAAAATAAACATACCTTATAAACATAAATATGAATGTAATTCCAACCCACACTCAAAGGATTCTTGCAACATTATGCATCTTTATCCAACAATACTCTAATAGGCTGTGATGAATGGTATTGCATAGAACTTTCACATATCCCATCTCAAATTATTTTCTTATAAACTATGAGAACTTCTCCTTGTCATCATAATTGACTAATGCAATTATTATTTGAAATGAACATCCCTCATCCTCCACATGTGGGGTAAAAAATCTTCCTTATTAGGATTTAAAGATATCATCATTCAAAAATGTGAATAAATGTTTATCCATGTTAATGAAATAATGGACACTTCTCTTTCACTCAAATTTCCTATCTCTTCCATGATTCTTGATGAGATATTGCTTGGTGTAGATGATCCACCATTACTCATTAGTGTATAAATAAGATATATCTGACTCAAACATGATTTTATCAATTAAGGATCATGAAATTGTGTTGCTTACTCTAATTTTATTAAAATACTTATATACTCTAAAAGCAACATTAAATCCATGCAAAACACATGTCAAAGATATGATCGAAGACAAATTCCTCCATTAGGTTGTGTTTGAATTATTATCATATTTACCATAGTCATAATACATGTGAAATTCATAATATTTAGCTTTTCACTCTTTTACAATATCTTACTTGGTTGACCTTGGACACATCACATGAAAGCAGTTGCCCTGTCAACATGCCAATGTGTTAGATTTACCTATAATAGTGCTATATACAATATTCAAGGAGGTGCGAATACTTGGAATTTTAAATAATTCAAAGAAAAAGGTGTTTTTGTAATACCCATCATTAAACACTTACCTAGCATCCCATTCAAAAAATCACAACATTTTAATTATCTTTTCAACTCTATTAGAAGTTATAATGGTCATCCTGAATTAATAGGAAATATTCCACCCAACCTTTTAGATTTAGACAATGATGAACCAGATGAGAGAAGTTTAAACATCAAAACTTTTGATCTCTTTCTTAACATAATTTCTCAATTACCTCCTTCTTTATGACCTTGACATTCTGGTTACCTTATCAAAAACTAAGAATTCCATTCACAATGCCTATTCGATTATAAAATCATTGATGCATGTACTATTGACCTTTATACTCCTAATTATGATGATGTAGATTATTCAGACTATCCTTTTTTAGCTAGGTTTATTCAAGCTAAAAATGTAGAGATACTTATATATTATTCTTCTTTAAAACATTCTCTTAGTTTATTGATGTATTTCATTCTATTGCTAGTACCTAATATCAGTTACTCATCTGATGTTCACAAGTCTAAGATGGAACACACACATATTAATACTCCAATCACTATCAACCCTCTTGAGAGTATGCTTATCGACTATGACATGATGGGACCTTATCAATTTGTTATATTTTATGATATTTTTGGTTTGCTTCCCCCAAAGATGTAGGCTAAATTACTTCAGCCTGCTATGAGTTCATCCCTTCATATGGTCCAACCTAGTGTTGATCCTATTTTGAGTTATCCTATTGGTGATGGCATATTAACTTTGCCTAAGTTTGATCCTTTACTATCATGATGAGAATATCAGCCTTATTGTGAGTTCCACATATTTGTTGGTCATTGGGCAAAAGATTATAGTGCACACCAGTTATAATAGGCCTCTTCTTCTGATACCATAGATAGCCAGCCTTCACCGTCTACAATTAGACATACTTGTTTCTATCATGTTACATGTAACCATTCTTCAATACATTGATACACTTCATCTAACTATTGCACAACCAAAATAAAAGAGTCTACCACCTCTAAAGGTACTTCCAAAGAATATACCTCAATATGGGGAGGTTTATTATCTTTGGAATCAGTACACTACACACCATAATAATAGATTTTGAGTTCTTCAACATCATTTTTGGGATTTTCCATGACACACACCTTCACTAGCTCATGCTTATGATCCATGTAATTTATAGATAAAGCTTCCTCCTTTTCCATAGCCTACACCTTTACATAGACCTACATATACCATTCATATTTTGATACCTTTTCCTCACATTAATTATCCCATATAGGAGGTACCTTAGGAGCATCATGTTGATTATAGCACACATACCTTTTATATATAGATGATACATAAATAAGTCTTTTCAAAATATTCTATGAAGATTGATGAGACTCTGATTAATGTTATACTTTAGTTATACAACTATGTGTAAGATGTTATGGATAATATTTATGATGGGATTTATCAATATTTATGAACACATCATGGAATTCTATCACATTATTTATCATACTATTATATATTTTAGTTTTGATGTATGAGTATATATGGATATTTTCTTATTTTTCATGTCTCATGAGTTATTTTATTTTTTCTTTCACATATTTTCATGTAAAATGAATACCTCGTGTATTAATCTTATGGTTTAAATTCCTTTGTATGATTTATTTTTTTATTAAAATTCTTTGCCTTATGCTTGTTCCATTGTTTAAAAGAAAGATAGTTATTATTGTGACATGGTTATTAAACCTAAATCCCTTGATTATCCCTATCTTTTCCATAGGAACAGTTAACAAGTATAAGTCTCATTGTATCATTACATATAACATAACTATTTTTTATCTTCATATATTCCCATTTATTCCCTTTTTCATACTAAGCACACATAAGGTTAAGACTTAAGATCACATGTTGGTTTTTAGGAAATCCGAATTATTTAGTAATACATATCAATATATCTAGGTATTATGTCTCATATAACCAAAGCCTACAACTCATTTGTGTTTGTGAATTTTATCACTCATGATTGATTATTCAGATTCCATATGGAGGAGGAATTGTAAAAACCATAAAAATTTAAAATCCAAATAACTTAAAAGACAATTATTAAATGGAAAAAATGAATATTTAATAGTCAAAATCACACTAAAATATGTGAATCATATCTAAGTAAATATCCTAATTTTAATTAAATCTCAAACTCCATAGTTGGCCTGACAATAGAGCCAAGGTGCATTAGGGTATGATAGGCTAGTAGATTGGGATATGAGATCTTAAAATTATATATAGTACTACCTAATTTAGTGCCCAATTTTCATAGTAGACTAATGAATCTGTAAGGCATCTTGAGGAATGGGGAACATGATGTGGTAAGGTAGGTATATTTTAATTTTCTTGTATAACTAACCTTCATGATTTTATCCTAGTACTACACTTATTTTACCATAAATTTTTATGCTTATTGTGAACAAATACTTTTTTTATTTGGCATCCACTAAACTATTAGTGTGCCCTTATTTACTCATTATGCTTCATGTCTACTAAGGTTTTATTACAAACACCTATGTTATGATTTTTAAACTCCTTACTTCATTATAGCAATCCTACTATTCCTCCTTCATGAATATGTATTGTTATCTAATCATACCCCTAGGGTTTCCTTTTGTGAGTTGTAATATAAGACCTTGGATAGGACCAAACATTCCTCACCAACATTTCCTTATTTCCTAAAAATATTCACAATATTGTCATTTACCTTGGTTTATTTTTTATGAGTTGTAGTGTAAGACCTTGGATAGGACTAGGTATTCTTCACAATACATTCCTAACAGACCCCATACCTTGATTAGTCATAAAAATAACTATCAATCTTGATATTTACATCTTAATTTTGTTTTTATTTTATGTTGCATGCTTAAATATTTAGTGTGTCTTACATTTTGATTTATAGATCATGTGCATACTTCCCATCATGATTTAGTATGTCTTATAGTCTCTTAAGTCTCGATTTATGTATCATGTTGTTCATACTTTTTCCAACTATGTGTTTTAGTGTGTTTTACATTATTATTTATTTTATGTACTTTCCAATTTGATTTAGTATGTTTTTTGTTCTTTATTTTCAAAATTCGTCTTACACAATCTTCAACTTGATTTTAATGTGTTTAATACAAATTACATTTGTAATACAAACTTTTCAAATATTGATATAAGTGTATTTTACAAATTATTTCCTTTATTTATTTTTTACACATTTCCCATCATGATTTATGATGTAATACATTTTATTACTCTTTTAATACATCATTTTTATACATTTTATATTTTAATTTCTTCTATCATTATTTTTAACCATGCATTTGTTCAAAAACTGCTAGAAAAGAATCCAACATACATCACATATTTTATCATAACATATAACAAAAATCTAAAAAAAGGTGCTAGAAATAAAATATACATACATCGATAGACATCCATGATCAATATATAAATTACTAATTTTTAAACCATATATATCTATAGATAAAATATTTGATACAATAACAACATGATACAAGTATAATAATATCAATAACACTAAGGTTGTGCTCCATCACGTCTATTTGGTGGATGAGTCACACTAATTATAGATGCCTATCACTATCATCTCTAAACATTCCATTATAATGAGTCTATATGGGATCATAGGCCATTAATCTATCCTTATAGACTAACCACCTAGGCTTGTACCTATACTAACTACCTCATTATCTCCATATGGGTATCTCATTCCTCATTTAATATCTACCATGGTAAAAACTCTCCATATCCTACTTTAATTGGTAGTTGTGTGACATATACTCATGTTTACAACTCACATTTTACCTCACCAACCAATAGAAACTAACTAGCATACTCCAGGACAGATGGTACAACATGATCATCCATAACTATAGTATCATGTTGTGATAATACAGTATCCAAAATATTAGGATGATTAGATCATACTATAACACCCCATCTAAACTCTTCCTTAGTAGTATCTGCAAAACAAAAACCAAATGTACATTATATCTCACATATATATAAATCTATAAACATCTATATATATATATATATACATATATATATATATATACATATATATATATACATATATATATATACATATATATATATATATACATATATATATATATATACATATATATATATATATACATATATATATATATATATACATATATATATATATATATATATATATATATTCATATATTTTACATCTCAAAATAATAACAAACACTTACAAATAGTGATATATCTAATAATAGTCTCTCTTATAATACGTCATCCAAGTACCTCTATAAGAGATTGTTTCTGAGGTGCTATAAAACTAGGAACAAAAACTCAAGCATGTTATGGTCCCCTCTAGATCTGATGCTCTATCATCCAACTTTATGTTTCTCGGGCTATGGGATCTCCCTGCATAGTTTCCTCCTCATGTGTATCCACTACCACTTGTTGATATATCCATTTTTATGGTGCTCATATTGCTAACTCTAAAACTTGTTGTGGCTCAATAATAGCCACATATACATCTTTAGCATCAATTGATACCATTCGTACATATGTAACTATGATCTCCTTGATAGAAAATCGCATTGCTCTCAACTATCATCATTGACTAGTCCAAGGTGTTGATCATCATGGTTGAATCATAGGTACATCCACAAGTACTCATGTGCCCCCACTATTTATCAACTCTCTAGAATGACATACCCAATACTCAAGCACTATTATAGGAGCTATCAAATGTGGAAGGATAAATTATCTGGGTAAGTGAATAATATATTATGGATCCAGTCACCATGTATAGTATCCAATAATACAAATATGAGCTAATCTAAGAGTAATTGTAAGTTAAATCAGCCAAATACCCATAATATCTACATTGGGATACCATACAATGTAATTATGAGTAATAGTCTATAGTGATAAAGTGTGTGGTACATCACGTATCATATGCATGTCTCCATCTAATAACATGAGTTACACTATCATCAACAACATGGAGTAACCTAGCTAGTTGAAACGTGGGAAATATTTCATAGATCCAACTACATAACAAAATAGTAAGGCCCATAGTCTTCTACCCATGAAATAGAAAACCATACATGTCATGGACTAACTACACCCAAATAACTAACCCTAGGTCATATAAGTTACCCTACTCCAAAACTTACTAACATAAAGAAACCTAATTCAATGACACTTTCCCATCCAACTTATGACAAAGCACATTTGGTATCACAAGGCATATAATAACCTTCCAAATATCTATAATGGTAGATATATACAAATCAAAAAATCACACATGTAATCCCTTAAAATACCTCTCATAATTAATTTCCTATAGGGCTAGGCTCATCTATCTTGAATCTAACTCAAGAGTGTCACAAATAATAGGTGTCCTAATAATAGTGTTGTTCTCAAAATCTGTCACTTGTTTTTGTGGACAGCATGCCGATCATTTTGGTCTTGCAGGCCAAAATGGTCTCTTTCTTTCTTTCAAAATGTTATGAGCAGTTGAGTTTTTCAAATATTCAAGCCTTTTTAGCGATGGAAGCCACAGGTTCAACAGGTGAGCTTTCTCAAAGGGAAGTTCAAAACACTTAAGGCATTTCCTTAGTGTTTTGAGGATGGTTCAACGTTGAGGTTCAATCAAAAGACTTAACGATGAGCTTCAAAAAATTGGAATGAACCATTGAACCATTGAACCCCACCTTTGCAAGATTCAAAGGTTCAACGAGTTTGAAGGTTCAACGGCTTAACCAAACTTAGAGAATGAAAGGATCAAGAGAGTTTGAAGCTTCAAAGGATTTAAATAAATAAATTTGAACCATTGAACCGTTTAACCTTGAACTTTGAAAGGTTCAAAGGTTCAAAGGGTTTAACGAGTTCAAAGTTCAAGTGGAAGCTTCAAGTGAATGGATGAAGTGGAAGATTCCAAAAAGAGGTTCAACCAAATGGTTCAACCGAAGAAGAAAACTAAGTGAACGCGGCCCTTTACAAAACATTGAATCACTGAACCATTGAACTATTGAACCATTGAACCAAAAGATTTCAAAGTTCAAGATTCAAATTAGTTCAAGTGATTGGTGATATTCTCATGGATGTCAAATTTAGGGTAATGGAATAACCATTGATTTTCAAAAGACGTGAGGACAAACTTAGTGACCAACTAAGGAAGGAGCTAGCAGAAAGCAAGAAGATAGCCTCGAGAGCTCAGATCACTAAGAAGAGACAAAATGTGGCAAGGAAAGAGGGAATGACTACAAGAAATCTAGAAATATCTATAGAAGAGTTGTTCCAGTAGGTGCAACAGTCCACTAGGTGGACCTCAGAGAACACAAACATTCAAAGGCATGACCTATTTTTTTGCATTGAGAAGAGGTGAATAGACAGCTGTGTAAGTGTCATAAAGAAGACTAGACAACCCATGCTGAGGAGGAGACATTTGAGATGATTTATAATTCCAAAGTCAAGGCTGATGACCTATTCTAGCATGGCCCTTTCATAGATATTCAATAGATTTAATTCAGCATGGGCCATTTTCATGAAAACAAGTGCCCAAGTCTTTCTTGTGATGTTATATATTGTAATCTCTTATTTTGTATAAGGGAGATCTCTATGTTATTAGAAGTGAAGCTCTACCCAAATTAAAAGGCATTGTTGAGACTTTGAGCTTAGACTGTTAATCATATTTTGTTAAGTGAATGAGAAAGCAAGTGACCTTTCAGACTTTGTGTTGAAATATCTTGTGTTATCTAGAAAATTCTTCTTATATCTTTTTCCTAAATACAGTCTTGTCCATTTAATCAACTAAGTAGAATAAGTGGAACTAAGTTAGAAGATGTCTTGAAGCTAACTATGGGAGACTTTGTGCTACCATAATTATCTTCAGTCTATGTTTTGTGTAAAGGATACTAGAGAGACTTTGAGCTCTCTTTATCCTTCATAATCCTTTACTCTGTTGTAGTTTTAGGTATAGACTTTGGGATGCGCTTAATCCTATGGTGGCCTTCATCCTAATCAGTGAGAGAAGCAATGAAAGACTTTGTGCTTTCATGGGTTTTTTAAGGTTATAGTTACTACCTAGGAAGTCTTCATCTAGTTTTCTAAACATCATTTTTGAAAGAAGAGAAATGCCTTCAACAATTACCCAAGAATTATCCTCTATTTTTTTAACATCATCTTTGAAAAAAGAGAGATGGATGGTATGATTTCACCCCTGTGTGTATTTTTAGCTTATGTATATACTATAAATTATAGGGAACCTCCCCTTCATGAGAGGAGAGATTTATCTCATTCTGGCTGTGATCACCACACCCATTTTACTGCATAAATATCCTTATGCTATGGTTAATGTAACCATTTTGCAGTCAATCAGCTGGTGACAAAATATTCACCCAATAGTTTTTGGTGACTCCACTGGGGAAGAATGAAATATTAAATTATTTTCCATTAGCATTTCATATCTGCTGGGGATAGAACACATACAACTCCATGCCAACAATTTTTAGCGACTCCACTAGGGATCGAGGAGCATTTCATATCTTGTAGGGATAGAATGAGTAGCTCCATGCCAATAGTTTTTGGAAATTCAATTGGGGATGAACGAGTAATTTTGATCTTTTTCCAGTAGCTCCACACCAATAGTTTTTGGTGACTTTTTTGGGGAAGAACACGCAGCTTGAAGCCTCAAGCTTCAAATTGAAGCAGTTCTAGTTCTTTTCCATTTCTATTTCACACTCTAGCTGATCCACCATACACATAAAGCTAGAGAGATCAAGGTATTGTTGACCCTGTATTTGAGTTGGTGTAGCTAAGTAATTTTTATCTTTTCCCTCCACCATCTCGCCTTCAACAAACTAGGAGTTTTCCTCCTACAAACATTAGGTCCTCAATACCAGCCAAAGCTTCTCTTTCCTTTGCTAACAGAGCTTTGTCTATACATATTCCATAGAGATTTATTATCTCTCCCTTTAATAGCCACATCATGGCATCTCAAGGCCCCTGGGGTAATACTTTTGGTTGTTTGAATCTAACCCCACCTCTAGATGAACTACCCCGTAGTTCAAGAAAGAATTTTCCCAAGTTCTATGGTGATAGGAAGGTTCATCTTGATGAACATATTATAGCCTTTTGCATAGCCTGTGGTATGATAGGCATTGAATGTGAAGACATTACAGTCAGATTGTTTGTAGAAACATTGCAAGGCACTATTGTAGATTGGTTTTATCATTTGCAAGCATAAATAGTGATTGACTGGAACACTCTCAAAGCTAAGTTCAAGGCTATATTTAAACTTACAAAAGATGCACATGCCTTATTAGCCCAACTTACACAAATGAAGAAGGAGCTTCATGAACCCATGCGAGACTTCATTGATATATTTGACAAGCTAAGGAATAGGATTCCCATAATTGTTCAGCTGACACCTAAGAATCTTAAATGCTTCTTCATCAATTCTCAGCTTCTTGAAGTGAGTTTCCTA
This sequence comes from Torreya grandis, assembly GCA_037957365.1. NCBI lineage: Eukaryota > Viridiplantae > Streptophyta > Pinopsida > Cupressales > Taxaceae > Torreya > Torreya grandis. The sequence continues at coordinate 2,461,435 of JARHVA010000389.1, forward strand.
CTGAGGTGGGATGGAAACATAGATCTTGTTGTAGCTCAGATTTTGGCCACTGAGGTTGAAGATGATCTTATATTGGCAGGAAAGATAAGAAGAGACACTAACAGAAATAAATCTTCTTCATCTTTTGAATATTCTTCTACATGCACCACTAATCTTATGGTGCAAAAAATAGAAAATGAATTGCTAACTCTGAAAAAGCAAATGTCACAAGGGATGTCTACTCCTTATCAAGATATACTAAGGAGGACATTTCCCAAATAGTCGTATCAGGGAAATGCTACCAGAAATCAAGGGCAACCAAATCACCTTCCTCCTCCACCAGGGAAGCTTGCCATTGAAGTAGCACCGGCGAACTCAGTAGTTGGTTATCTTGAAACTAAATCTGATTTTTCTTTCCAACCTGAGTTAAACCAAGAAGATGATGTTGGTCTCTTTGCAGAAGGCCAAGAAGAATCTGCTGGTGACTCCAACATTATTTTCTTGAATTACTAGGATGAAGCGAGAAGTAAAGGAGAAGTGTTTGATGGATCATACACTGTATTTACCAAGTCTCAAAACCAATCAACTCAACAAGCTAATAAGGGGAAAATAGGGGAAGAATCTTGACCAAAAATTTCAATTTCTAAATGAGGGGCTTCTCTTCCTTTCCAATCAAAGGACCCAGTGAGCAATAAAAAAATAAGTGCCTCAAACAATCCTTCACCTTCTGCTTCAATTTCATAGACCAATCCCACACCCAGTAAAACCCAGAATGGTGGACTTCCTTCCTCTATTCCTAGTTCTTTTCAGTCATTTGATATAATCGACCATACTAGGAACACCAAAATTCAAATGTCTGAGTTTGAATATTTGCAAGCCAACCATGAGCAGTTAGATAGACTCAAATGCATCAAGAATAAAACCATCCCTACAGGACAAGATATTTCAAAGGTAACTCATGATCCCCCAAAAAACACATCCACCTAAAATAGTCTTGTCATTACTCCTCCTATTGCTACTGAAAAAATAGAACCTTTCTATGTTTCCCTATTGATAAGTGGTCATAAGCTGAGCAACTGCATAGTAGACTCTGACACCTCTATCAATGTGATGCCTGCCAAGGTGGAAAAATCTCTTAGTCTCACACTAACTAAAATCTTTAGGAGATGTTTCTCCATGGAAAACAAACAAGTGCCACTTCTGGGATAGATCAAAGATTACTAACTTGCATTTGTAACCTTCCTAGATAAAAGAATTAAAATGATAGTCTTGGTGGCTGACTTTCCAACCTCCTATAGCATTCTACTTGGGCAAAATTTTTGCAAGGATGTTGGTGAAGAATTGAGCATGGACCTGTTTGAGGTGAGGATCTCTGTTAAGGGCATCATATAAAGGCTACTTTCTGAGAAGGAATCAAAATATATTGTCACCCAAACATCAGCCCTTGAAGCTCAAATTTTGTTTGAATCTTTAGGTATGGGTAAATACTTTTTTTCTACTGAAGATGTTCCTATTTCATCAAATGAAAGTTTACTAGGTGATAGTCCAAAAAATTTAGACAAGACATCAGAAGAATTGGTAGGGTGCAATACAGATGAAAGCGGATCTTCCCTTCCTAATGAAGAAAAATTTGAAAGAAGATCAGATTCTAATGATGTATGGATTCTCAATTTTGATGGAAACAGTTCTTCTACTAGTTCTAGAGCTAGAGTTGTCTTGATATCTCCTCAACAAGATATTTTTCCATACTCATACAAGTTGCAGTTCACTAACACTAACAACACCACTGAGTATGAGTCTTTACTACTCAAATTAAAGGCCACTCAAGCTAAAGGCGTTAAACTTTTTCATGCTCAGGGAGATGCTGAGATGGTGGTTTTTTAGATGAGGAACTTGTATCAAACCAAGAATGAGAGATTATGACATTATCACAATCTAGTGTGGGACTGCATTGAAAGATCTAATGCTTTCAATATTTCTATCGTGCTTAGAGAATTGAACAGTCAAGAAAATTCATTGGCCATCTTTGCAACTCTCTTAGTCCTTCACCAAGATTTCAAAGAAGATAGGTACACTATCAAGTTGGTCTTTCAACCAAGTGTACCTAATAATAACTATTGGTTGAATATTTTGTCGATCAGCGTACTGATAAACAAAATAGGTCTGATCAGCCAAAGTAAGAAGATTAGTCATCCAAATGTGTAGGTTCACCACATCAGAAGGGGACTGATCTCTTCTCTCATCAAGGGTAGGTTCTCTCTCTCTCTCTCTCTATCTCTCTCTCTCTCTCTCTATATATATATATATATATATATATATAGAAAATAATACTTAAGGGTAGGACAAACCATCCATCTCTCTTTCTTCAGAGATGATGTGTACGGATCAAAGGAGAAACTCAAGGAAAATGATAAAAAGCACCCCTCTTCTTTCAGAAGTACTATTCAACAAGCCACAAGAATACTCTAGGTAGTAACAACAAAATGTAACAAAGGATGTAATAATTAGCAAATCAAGATGCAGCACAAAGTCTATGCCTGAATTACTCAAGAGTAAGATACGAAGGATAATGAGGGCACAAAGTCACCTCAAGGTCCTTTACACAAAAATGAAAAGAAAACACACTAAAGGCAATTATGGGGGCACAAAGTCTCTCCACAATTGACTCTTCAGGACACTTTCTTGACCGTTGTCATTAATTTTGCTTGTTGAATTAAAGGAACAAAAAATATATTAAGGAAAAAGACATAAGAATAGTTTCCTCAACAACAAAGATATTACAGCACAAAGTTTGAAAAACCATTTGATTTCTTATTCTAATAACAAAATATGATAAACAAATTGAGCTCAAAGTCTCAGAAGTGTCTTTCAATTTAGGCAGAGTTTCATTCTCATTGTCAAAAAAAGATCCTTTTACAATAGAAGAGAGTCCCTTATATAGCCTCTTCAAGAAGGAGTCGGGAACAGTAACACATCATTTTGCATTCGAATCTATTAAGAAGACAAGCTAAAACTTAGGGATGTTTACCCATTTGATTTTATCAATGTAGAGAAACAAGTCACACTATTGAAAGTTTGCAACTTTCAATGTCTACATGGCGATCTGATCCTACCTTCATCATTCCTCCTTTTCTAGTTAATTGAATTGCGTCTTGGATTCAATTTGCTATTCTGTTCCTTCCTTATTTTCTTCTAGTCTTGGCCTTGAAGTTTGTGAATGCATTCGGGTCTGTAGTTCAAAGGATCAATGGCTATTTTATGAGCTTTAAAATTGACGTTCACGTGCACATCACTATGTTTTAAATAGCTAGTTCATTATGTTGAATTTGACATCTTCAGGCATGTCACCCCTTGGTCCTTCTTCAAATTTATTGTTTGGCACTTTTTTGGAAAGAAACTGCCCTTTTGAGCCTTAAGAAATGATCATTAAATGGCCTTCGAGCTTCTTTTTTTACATCTTCTCGAAGGGAAGGTGACCCTTTAACTTTGTGGAAGTGTCCTTCTATTCGGCAGCCAAGAGTCCCCTGCAAGGGCACCTATCCTTTGGGGTCCTTCAGTGGCCTTTCACAGGTTTCCTATGGGCATTTTCCCTAGACAAATTCTCGCAGACAAAAAGTCTACAAAAATTTCTTATGGACAAAAAGTCTACAGAAAATGTTCCTATCACTTTTGCCTTGGTTATTTCTTCAGGCTTTCTGCCCGCAGCTTCTCCAAATTCTTTCAAGCTTTTTGTCTAAAGGAATTCCTTCGGATAAAAGTCCAAAAGAATTATGATTGTCTGCCTTAAACAAATTTTTTGAAAGAAGTTACCTTTGTAGCCTTCTTTGAAAATGACCCTTTTGAAGGGTGTTTTGTTGAGATCCTCTTTGAACTTTTGCATTTGAAATGCTACTTTGAATTGCTCCTTTGGACCAAGGTGATGAACCAACTGTTGAACCACTTAGTTGAACCAAACATTGAACCGTTTGGTTGAACCAAAATGGTTCAAGCCAATGAACCCTTTGATTGAACCAAGTCTTTGAACCAAGTGAACGAAGCAAAGCCTTGAGCCAAGTTGATGAACCAACTGTTGAACCACTTCGTTGAACCAATCGATTAAACCAAACTTTGAACCAAAAATGGTTCAAGCCAATGGTTCACTCTGATGGTTCAATTGAATGAACCAAGCCTTTGAACCATTTGTTTGAACCAAGTTTTGGTTCAACAGTTCAAAAAAATCCTTGAACCATGTGTTTGAACCTACCTTTGAACCAAAAGATGTTGAACCAACCATTGGACCAAGATTTAGTTCAACGATTCAAACAAAGCCTTAAATCAATTGATAGACCATTTGATTGAACCAAAGGATGAACCAAAATGTTGAAATAAAGCAGATGAACCGATTGAACCAAAAGCGTTGAATCGATTAAACCTTGAAATCATTGAACCTTTGAACCAAAGTGGTTCAACGGTTCAACAATTCAATGATTCAAGCCTCTTTTGCTTGAATGCTTGCCGATAGACATTTTTAATTGAACCAAGGCACTGAACCAATCCTAAAAATGACCAAGTGTTAGAAACTAATTTTTTTGGTTAAACCCACCTGTAAAAGCCTTTAAACTTGTAGAAATGAACCTACCTGTAGGGTCTATAGAAATCAAGTCTGTAGAAATCAACTTGTAAAGCCCATTGAACTTGGCCTCCAGAGTCCGTAGATTTTCTCTTCTTACTGAGTCCATAGATTTTTTCTTCCTACAAAATCTATAGATTTAAGCCTAGAGAGTCTGTAGATTTAAGCCTATAGATTCCATAGATTTAAGCCTGTAGAGTTCATAGAATTTTGAGAAGCTTGAAAACTAAGGAATTTGAATGCGCAAGATAAATTTTGAAAAGGGAAGAGACAATTTTGGTCTGTAGGACCAAAATAGTTCAAATGTTGTCCCAAAAATGAGTGATATTTTTGGGGGACAATAGCTGGCTCCAGTTGGGGAACTTCTATCAATTGTAAAAATAATTGAAAGGAGTAGAGTCCAAAATCTATAGTGTCTTCATGTGTACCACTGGGTTACGGAGTCATGCTGCCCAAAAATGAAAGGCATAAAAAATGGAGACAAACAAAATTAAATAGAATTAAAAACTATACAAATATACATATATACAGATGCAATGATCTGATACTTCAAGAGTTGAAGTGTTTCAGATGTTGCCCGTTATGAGGCAGAGAAAAGAGTGTGTCATCTTGATATTTCAATAGAAAGCTATTTTCACCAATGTGCTGATGAATTATAAATGGGCCTCTCCAAAGGGAGTCAAACTTTCCATGCATCCCCTTTGGTTCTCTCCTTTTGTCCCACGGTAGGACTTGATCCCCAATCTAGAAATCACGATTTCTGGCCTTCTAGTCAAAGAGTTTCTTTACCAAATTTTGATGAGCAACAATTCTGTCTACCACCATGGTTCTCTATACCTCCAACGCAGTCAGGCACATGATTCTTTTATCAAGAGAGCTTTCATATGTCTAATCTTCAATTGCCTTTGCCAATTTCAAGGCTGGCAATTCTAAGGTGATTGGTATCTCAGCATTGATACCATAAAGAAGTTGAAAAGGAGACATACCAATTACCCTCTTTGGTGTGATTTTGTCTACCCATAGAGCATCAATCAATGCTTTGTGCCATGTTCTTTGATTGTCATCTGCTAGCTTCTTAATGATAGTTATCGGGTTCTTATTGCTGGATTCAGCTTGTCCATTCCCTTGTGGAAAATAATCAGAAGAATGAGAGAGTATAATTCCATAATGGAAACAAAATTGTGTAATTTCTTGAGAGGTGCAACAAGCTATATTATTAGTAACAATTTTGATTGGAACTCCAAACTTAGAAATGATAATCTCTTTGAAGAAGTTGCATACAACTTCTGAAGTAGCATGCTTAGTTGAGATTGCTTCTACCCACTTGGTGAAATAGTCAGTTGCTATAAGGACATAATCATGTCCAACACTTGAAGATGGGTTTATTGTCCTAATAAAATCAATCCCCCATTGCTGGAAAGGTTCTTCTATGATCACTGGCTTGAGAGGCATAACAACTAACTTGGGTCTTCCAAAAAATTGTTGACAAATTTCACATTTTCTCACCCACTTATGTGCATCTTAGAAAAGAGTTGGCTAGTAATACCTAGCTCATAAAATCTCCTGAGCAGTCATAGGAGCAAAAAAAATGTCCTCCACAGGCTAGATTGTGGAAAGATTTCAAAAGCTGGCTTTGTCACTCTTTGTCTACACAGTGAAGGAATACTCCATCTATGCTTCTCTTGTACAAGCCATTATTCCAAATGACAAAATTGGCAGCTTTCAACTTGATAGTCTTCCTTTCTTTTTAAGACAAATGAGTAGGGCATTCACCATAAGTAAGGAAATAAGTGATACCTGAATACCACTCATTGGTAGTGGAGACAAAAAGGACTATTGGTGTCTCTTCCACTTTAGTTTCTTCTCGATGTGTGTCTTCTAGCTTATTGTCAATAATTAATTGGCATAGGCCTTTACCCCTGACCAGCTTTGTTGGCTTGATGTCTAGATCAAACTCTTGGATCTTTGCAATTCAATTACCATTTTTGTACCAAACTCCTGTTGAGTTAATATAGACTTGACTGTAGTGTCAGGAACTAAGGTAGTAGTGTGTGAATTTAGAATATAGAAGTGAAAATATTTGACTATTTTCACCAAGGCATAAGCATGCTTCTCTATATTTGAATAATTCATCTCATGGGTTTTAAGAGGGAAACTCATGAAAGAGATAGGAGATTCCATACCTTCCTTGTCTTATTGAACAAGAATTACTGAAAGAGTGTGCTCAGATGCATAGCTGTATATGATGAAATCTTTGTTGTAATCTGGGCAAACCAAGGTAGGGGTGTGAGCAATGGCAGTTTTGATATCCTAAAATGTTGATTTGCCTTCTTTAATCTAGCTGAAGGTGGTCTTCCCTTTCATCATGTTCACAATATGTCTAGTTTTTTTAGCAAATTTGGGGATGAATCTCCATAAGAAATTCACCTTTCCAAAAAAAGAACGAACAAAATTCTTACTTGTAGGCAAATTAAGTTCTTGAATATACTTGACTCTGTCTAAGTCAATCTTTATACCTTATTTAAACACAATGTGTCCAAGGAGTTTCCCTTTTGTTACTCCAAAAATAGACTTTTTAGGATTTAAGGAAATACCATTCTGGCGGCAGCGCTCTAGCACTTGTTGTAAGTGGGGTACATGATCAGATTGATGCTTTGAAAAGATAGTCAAGTCATTAAGGTATACCACTATGAATTTACCAATCTCATCTTTGAAAGCTAGATCCACTATTCTCTAAAAGGTAGCACTAGCATTTATTAAACCAAAAGGCATTCTCCTATATGCAAATGTACCCCAAGGTGTGGTGAATGCAATCTTGTGTTGGTCTACTTCAACAAATTCAACTTGATTATATCTTGAGAAGCCATCTAGCATTGATAACATCTTTGAACCTATCACTGTTTGACGCACTTGATCCATAATTGGCAAAGGATAATTATCCTTCAAAGATGCTTGATTCAGATTCCTAAAATCTACACAAATGCAAAATTTTCCATTCTTCTTTCTTACAGGCACTATGTTTGTAATCCATGTGGAATGGTGGATTGGGAAGATGATTCTAGCATTTAACATTTTTTGTATCTCAGACAGAATAGTACTTGATATTTTTAGATTATATTGTCTGGATTTTTGCTTGTAGGGCACTGAGTTAGCCTTGAGAGAAATGTCATGGTAAATTTCATCAGGTCTGAGAGACTTCAGGTCTTCATAAGAATATGCTAAGACATCCATGTATTGATAGAGTAAAGAGGTGAACTTGAATCTTTCTTTAGGGGTGCAACACTTACCAATATTGACCATCTTGGGATTTTTTTTAGTAGTCAGATTCACTTGATCGAATCCCTGAGAGAAACTCAAGTCTATTTCCTATTGTTTGATGAATCTATCATGCTTGTCAAATAGATTTTCAAGAGAAACCAAGCCTTTGGAAATTTTGTTTCCTTTCAGCAATAAGAATTCTTTATTTATAACTAAACTAGATATAGAGACAGATTCATTATTCTGAGATTCACTGCCTTCAAAACATAGTTTTTCAAAATTATCTTTTCATTCTAAGAAGGTAATGATTTGATGATCATCATTGAATACTTGCCAATAATTAGCATTGTCAAGAACACTTGGTCTATAGATCAACTCAATAGTATACCTGTCTTCTTTGAAATTTGAATGAGGAACTAAGAGAGTTTTTGAAACAGCAAGTGCATCAACTCTGTCATTAGACTGTCTAGGTATAACAAAAATGTTGAAAGCATCAATGCTTTCAATTTGATCTCAAACCAACTTACGGTAGTGGCGTAATCTTTCATTCTTAGTTTGGTATAAGTTCCTCACTTGACAGACCACTAATTCAACATTCACTTTGGCATGAAAAAACTTGATGCCTTTTTCTTGAGCAGCCTTCATGCCAAGTTACAAAGATTCATATTCAGCTATATTGTTAGTATTGCTAAACTGTAATTTGTAAAATGGAGGGAACATATCTCCTTGAGGAGATATCAAAACAATCCCAACTCTTGAACCAGTAGAGGAATAGCTACTATCAAATTCCAAAGTCCATATCTCATCTAATACTAATTTTTATTTAGACTTTCCTTCATCAGAGATGGAGGATCCTTCTTGGTCTGTACTGCAGCCTACTAGTTTTTTTGCTGTTCTTGTTGAACTGATTTCTAAGTTAACACTTTCAAGAATTATATCAGGTGTTTCATGCAATTCATTTTTAGATAGAAAATAGTTACCCATACCTATGAATTCAAAATGAATTTGAGCTTCAGGGGCTGATGTCTAGGTGACCACATATTTTTTCAAGGAGCAACCTCTTCATTATGCCTTGGACAGGGGTCCTTACCTCAGATAGATCCATGCTTAGTTCTCTTCCCACATCATTATAGAAATTTCATCCAAGCAAAATGCCATAGGATGCTGGGACATCAGCCACCAAGACAATCATCTTAATTCTCTTGTCTAGAAAGGCTACAAATGCAAATTAGGCATCTTTGATTTGCCCCAGCAATGGTACTTGCTTGTTCTCCATGGAGAAACATCTTCCAAATGTCTTGGTCAGTGTGAGACCAAGAGACTCAGGTACTTTAGCTAGCATGACATTATCAGATGTGCCAGAGTCTATAATATAGTTACTCAGTTTGTGGCCATTAATTAATAGAGAAACATATAAAGGTTCTATTTTTCCAAGAGTAGATGGGGGAGTAATGACCAAATTATTTAGAATAGGCATGTTCTTTGGAGAACCTGGAGCTACCTTTTTTGTCTTTTGTCCTACAGAGATGGTTTGGCTTTTGACATATTAGACCAGCTTATTCAGTTGATCAGGATTGGACTACAAATATTCAAACTCAGACATTTGTATTTTTGTCTTTTTGACATGATCGATTATGTCAAATGGCTGAATTGAGCTAGGTACAGAGAAAGGTACTTTAACTTTCTGAGCTTTAGGAGGGATGGGAGGTGGGCTGGTTTATGAATTTAAAGTAGAAAGGGAAGGAGAAATTGATGTATTTGCCTTTTGGGTGATTATCAGATCCTTTGACTGAAAAGGCAGAGTGGTTTCGTGCTTAGCAATCGTGAATGTTGGCTTCGGTTGCTCTTCTATCTTCTTTTTATCAGCCTGCTAGACTGATTGGTTTTTGGACCTGGTAAACACTACATATGATCCATCAAAAGCTTCTCTTTTGCTTCTAGGTTCATCCTAGTAGTTTAAGAAACCAATGTGGGAGTCACCAACTGATTCTTCTTGATTGTCTTCAAGGAGATCAACATCATTTTCTTGACTCAAATCAAGCTGGAAAGAGAACTTTGATTCTCTTCAAGATATCCCATTGCTGAATTGGTTAGAGGAGCTTTTAAGGAAAGTTTCCCTTGTGGGGGAGAAATATGATTTTGTTTCCCTTTATTCTTGGTAGCATTGCCCTGATATGATTGATTTGGAAATGTCCTTCTGTATGAAGGAGCAAAAGACATTCTTTGAGCCATTTGCTTTTTGAGAGCAAGCAACTCATTTGCCAATTTTTACACCATTAGATCTATGGTGCCTATAGATAGAGATTCAAAAGATGATGAAGCTCTATTTCTATTTAGATCTCTTCTTATCTTCCCTACTAAGATGAGATCATCTTCTACTTCAGTGGCCAAATGTTCAGTTGCAGCAAGATCTATTTGACTAGCACGTCTCAAGAGAAAACTTACTTCAGGTAGCTGAGAATTAATGAAAAAGTATTTGAAATTCTTAGCTGTAGGTCAAGCTATTACAAGAATTTTGTTTCTTAATTTATCAAATTTGGCTATGAAATATCTCATAGGCTCATAAGGCTCTTTCTTCATCTATGTAAGTTGAGATAGAAGTGCATGTGCATCTTCTATAGGTTTGAATCTGGCTTCAAACATAACTTTGAGAGTATTCTAATTAGTTACTGATTGAGCCTATAGATGATAAAACCAATCTACAGCAGCACTTTTTAGTGTCTCCACAAAAATCTTGACTGTTACATCTTCAAATTTTACTCCGATTAATCCACAAGCTATGCTGAAGGCTGTAATGTGTTCATCAGGATGAACTTTTTCATCACCATAAAATTTAGAAAAATTCTTCTTTGAACTATGTGGAAGCTCATGTAGAGGTGGAGTAAGATTGAGAGGACCAAAAGCATTACCCCAGGGGCCTTGAATTACCATTGTAGAATTATGAAATGGAGGGATAACAAATCTTAGAGGGGTAATTATTGGCAAAGCTTTATCAACAACAGAAGTAGATACTTCGTCTGGAAATAGAGATCTGACTTTAGTAGGAGAAAACTCTTGGTTCATTAGAGATGAGATGGTGAAGGAAATAGATCAAAATCACTTTGCTATACCAACTCGAATGCAGGGTCAATGATACCTTTATCCCTTTGGCTTCGTGTATACCTTGAATCTGCTAGATTGTGAAACAAAAATGAAAAGAATTGACCTTGCTTCAGTTAAAGCTTGAGGCTTTAAACTGTGCATTCTTTCCTACTTAGTGTGGAGGTGAATGGATAGATTATAAATGGATAATGTATATTATATCCCTAGCAGAGTCACCAAAAATTGTTGGTTAAATATTTTGTCGATCAGCATACTGATAAACAAAATAGGTCTGATCAGCCAAAGTAGGAAGATTAGTCATCCAAATGTGTAGGTTCACCACATCAAAAGGGGATTGATCTCTCCTCTCATCAAGGGGATGCTCCCTATATATATATATATATATATATATATATATATATATAAACAAAAAATATACTCAAGGGTAGGACAAACCATCCTTCTCTCTTTCTTCAGAGATGATGTATGCAGATCAAATGAGAAACTCAAGGAAAATGACCAAAATCACTCCTCTTCTTTCAAAAGTACTATTCAGTAAGCCACAAGAATACTCTAGGTAGTAACAACAAAATTTAACAAAGGATGTAATAATCAACAAATTGAGATGCATCACAAAGTCTACGCCTGAATTGCTCAAGAGTAAGATACGAAAGACAATGAGGGCGCAAAGTCACCCCAAGGTCCTTTACACAGAAATGAAAAGAAAACACACTAAAGGCAATTATGGGGGCACAAAGTCTCTCCATAGTTGACTCTTTAGGACACCTTCTTGACTATTGTCACTAATTCTGCTTGTTGAATTAAAAGAACAAAAAATATATTAAGGAAAAAGACATAAGAATAGTTTCCTCAACAACAAAGATATTATAGCACAAAGTCTAAAAAACCACTTGCTTTCTTATTCCAATAACAAAATATGATAAACAAATTGAGCTCAAAGTCTCAGAAGTGTCTTTCAATTTGGGCAGAGCTTCGTTCTGATTGTCGAAAAAAGATCCACTTACAATAGAAGAGAGTCCCTTATATAGCCTCTTTAAAAAGGACTTGGAAATAATAACACATCATGTTGCATTGGAATCTATTAATAAGATAGGCTGGAACTTAGGGGTGTTTACCCATTTTGATTTTATCAATGCCGAGAAACAAGTCATGCTATTGAAAGTTTGCAACTTTTAATGTCCACCTAGCGATATGATCCTACTTTCTTCAATCCTCCTTTTCTGGTTAATTGAATCAGGTCCTAGATTCAATTTGTTGTTCTATTCCTTCCTCACTTTTTGCTAGTCTTGGCCTTGAAGTCTGTAAATGCATTCAGGTTTGTAGATTCAAAGGATCAATGACTATTTTATGAGCTTTAAAATTGATGTTCGCACACCCATCACTATGTTTTCAATGGCTAGTTCATTGTGTTGAATTTGATGTCTTCGAGCGCATCACCCCTTGGCCCTTCTTCAACTTTCTTGTTAGGCACTTTTCTAGAAAGAAACTACCCTTTCGGGCCTTAAAAAATGATCTTTGAATGGCCTTCGGGCTTTTTTTTTACATCTTCTAGAAGGGAAGGTGACCCTTCAGCTTCAGGGAAGTGTCCTTCTATTCAGCAGCCAAGAGTCCCCCGCAAGGGCACTATCCTTTGGGGTCCTTCGGTGACCTTTTGCAAGTTTCCTATGGGCATTTTCCCTAGACAAATTCCCATGGACAAAAATTTCGTGAAAATTTCCCGTGGACAAAAATTCCACGAAAAATATTCCTATCACTTTTGCCTTGGTTATTTATTCAGGCTTTCTTTCCGTAGCTTCTCTGAATTCTTTTGAGTTTTTTGTCCAAAGGAATTCCTTTAAACAAAAGTCTGAAAGAATTATGATTGTCTTCCTTAAACAATTTTTTTGAAAGAATTTACCTTTGTGGCCTTCCTCAAAAATGACCCTTTAGAAGGGAGTTTTTGTTGACCAAGTGACCTCCGCAAGGGCACTTGTCCTTTGGGATCCTCTTTGAACTTTTGCATTTGAAATGCTCCTTTGAACTACTCCTTTGAACCAAGGTGATGAACCAACTATTGAACTGTTTGATTGAACCGCTTGGTTGAACCAAATGTTGAACCGCTTGGTTGAGCCAAAATGGTTCAAGCCAATGAACCCTTTGATTGAACCAAGTCTTTGAACTAAGTGAATGAAGCAAAGCCTTGAACCAAGCCGATGAACCAACTGTTGAACCACTTCATTGAATCAATCAGTTGAACTAAACTTTGAACCAAAAATGGTTTAAGTCGATGGTTCAAGCCAATGAACCAAGCCTTTGAACCATTTGTTTGAACCAACCGTTGAACCAAGTTTTGGTTCAATGGTTCAAACAAAGCCTTGAACCATGTGTTTTAACCCACCTTTGAACCAAAAGACATTGAACCAACCATTGAACCAAGCCTTGGTTCAACGGTTCAAACAAAGCCTTGAACTAATTGATGAACCAAAGGATGAACCAAAATGTTGAAACAAAGTGGATGAACTGATTGAACTGAAAGCGTTGAATTGATTGAACCTTTAACTCATTGAACCTTTGAACCAAAGTGTTTTAACAGTTCAACGATTCAATGGTTCAAGCCTCTTTTGCTTAAATGCTTACCGATAGACATTTTTGATTGAACCAAGGCACTGGACCAATCTTGAAAATGATCAAGTGTTAGAAACTAATTCTTTTGGTTAAACCCACCTGTAGAAGCCTTTGAACTTGTAGAAATGAACCTGCTTGCAGAGTCCATAGAAATCAAGTCTATAGAAATCAACTTGTAAAGCCCATTAAACTTGGCCTATAGAGTCCATAGATTTTCTCTTCCTACTGAGTCCATATGTTTTTTATTCCTACAGAGTCTATAGATTTAAGCCTGTAGAGTCTATAGATTTTTGAGAAGCTTGAAAACTGAGGAATTTGAATGCCCATAACAAATTTTGAAAAGGGAAGAGACAATTTTGGTCTGTAGGACCAAAATAGTTCAAATGTTGTCCCAAAAATGAGTGATATTTTTGGGGGACAACAATGCTAACCATTGGTAGGTATTTAATGGTGACAAGCAAATCATTGATTTTTTGGAATAGATGGATAGCTTTGAAAAGCTTCATTTTGAAGGCAAGGAATCTCCACCATGAGATTCAGCTCCAAAAACAAATTTAAAAACTGATGAAGAGTTCCTTTAGCTCAAAGAGAATAAAATTCCCAATGGATTAGTTTCTCTTGAGAAGCTACTTGATAAGCATGATAGGTGTATCAAGAAACCACAAATAGATTCAAAATTCTCCAAAGATTTTGATCAAATAAATTTGAGTACAGAAGACAATCCCAAAATGGTCAACATTGGGAATTGTTGTACCCCTGATGAAAAACTAAAATTTATCACTCTGCTTCACCATTACATTGATGTTTTGGCATACTGTTATGTTGATTTGAAATCTCTCAGACCTAAAGAAATCTAGCACAAAATTACTCTCAGGGTTGGGTCATTAGATATCAAGCACTATTCTTTCTAAGATACAAAAAATGTTGAATGCAAGAATTATTTTCCCAATCCATCATTCCACATGGATTGTGAACATAGTCCCTATGAGAAAGAAGATTGGAGAAATTCTCCTTTGTGTTGATTTCAAAAATCTGAATCAGTCATCTTTAAAAGACAATTATCCCCTGCACATCATGGATCAACTTCAATGCTAGATGGTTTTTTAGGATATAATAAAGTGGAAGTTGGTGAAGTAGACCAATATAAGACCACTTTCACAACACCTTGGGGCACTTTTGCATATCGCAGAATGCCTTTTGGCTTGATCAATGCTGGTGCCACCTTCCAAAGAATAATAGATCTTGCTTTTAGAAGTGAAATGGGAAAATTCATTATGGTATACCTTGATGACTTAACAGTCTTCTCTAAACATCATCCTAATCATGTGCATCATCTACAACAAGTGCAAGAGTGATGTCGACAAAATGGTATTTCTCTTAATCCTAAGAATTCAATTTTTGGGGTTATAGAAGGTAAACTTCTTAGTCACACTGTATCCCAAGAAGGCATAAAGATTGACCCAAAAAGAGTCAAATCCATCCAAGAGCTTGCTCTTCTTGTCAGTAAGACCACAGTCCACTCTTTCTTTAGAAAGGTGAATTTTTTGTGAAGGTTCATTCCTAAATTCATAGAGAAGAGTCACCACATTGTCAACATGATGAAAGGTAAAGCTACTTTTAGCTAGACTAAAAAAGGCAAATTAGCATTTTGAGATATCAAAAAAGCTATTGCCCATGCCCCAATCTTGGTTTGTCCTGATTACACCAAAGACTTCATGATGTATAGCTATGCTTCAGAACATACACTTTCAACCATCTTGGTTCAGCAGAACAAAGAAGGTGTGAAATCCTCCATATCTTTCATGTGTTGTCCTCTCAAAGCTCATGAACTAAAGTATTCAAACATGGAGAAGCATGCTTATGTTGTGGTGAAGGTGATAAAGCATTCTCATTTTTACATCTTGAACTCACACACTATTGCTTTGGTTCTTGATACAATAGTAAAGTCTATTTTAACTCAACAAGAGTTTGGGACTAAAAGGGGCAATTGGATTGCTAAAATCTAGGAGTTTGATCTTGTTATCAAACCAATGAAGCTTATGTAGGGAAGGGGTCTCTGCCAATTAATTGCTGATAACATACCAGAAGATGTAGGGCATGAAGAAACAAAAGTTGAAAGCATGCCTACAGTTCTCTTTGTCACCACTATGAATGAGTGGTATTTGAATATTACTCATTTCTTTACCTATGGTGAGTGTCCTACTCACCTGTCTCATAAATAAAAGAGGACTGTTAAGTTGAAATCTTCCAACTTTGTCTTGTGGAACAATGGTCTATACAAGAGGAACTTTGATGGGGTGTTCCTTCATTACGTGGATAAGGTGCAACAGAATAAACTTTTGGAGTCTTTCCACAATTTGGCATGTGGAAGACATTTTTTTGCACTTGTACTACCTATAAGATTCTACGAGCCAAGTATTATTGGCTTACTCTATTTCAAGATTCATATGCTTGGGTGCGTAGATGCGATTTGTGTTAATAGTTCATTGGCAAACCCAAGTTGCCAGCATTACCTCTCAAGCTTGTGGTGATAGAAGAGCCATTTCAGCAATGGGGAATTGATTTCATTGGCATTGTAAATCTATCCTTGAGTTTTGGACATGATTATGTCCTCACATCCATAGACTACTTTACCAAGTGGGTGGAAGCCATTCCAGTCAAACATGCTTCTTCAGAAGTAGTATGTAATTTCCTCAAAGAAAACATCATTTCTAATTTTGAGGTCCCAACCAAGATTATAACAGACAATGTAGTCTATTTCTCTTCTCATGAGATTACCCAATTCTAATACTATTATGAGATTATTCTCTCCCACTCTTTTGACTATTATCTATAAAGAAATGGTCAAGTAGAATCAAGCAACAAGAACTTGGTGACCATTATCAGGAAGCTGGTAGATGACAATCAGAGAACCTAGCATAAAGCATTGATTGATGCTTTATGGGCAGACAAAATTACACCCAAGAGGATGATAGGTATGTCCCCATTTCAACTTATGTATTGTCTAAATTTAGAGATACCAATCACCCTAGAATTACTAGCATTGAAGTTGGCAAAGGTAGCAGAAGATTCAACTTTTGTAAGTTCCATCGATAAGAGGATCATGTGCTTGACTGAACTAAATGAGCAACAAACTATGGTGGTGGATCATATTGCTGCACATCAAAGTCTGGTAAAGATACTCTTTGACCAAAAAGCAAGGATCCATGATTTTTAGATTGGAAATCAAGTCTTGTAGTGGGACAAGAGGAGAGAACTAAAAGGAATGCATGGAAAATTGGATTCATTATGGAGAGGCCCATTTTCCATTCATCATTTAAATGGTTAAAATAGTGTATTGCTGAAATATCAAGATGGAATGCCATTTTCTCTACCTCACAGTGGGTAGCATCTGAAGCACTTCAATCCTTGAAGTTTCAAATAAGTCTAGTTGTACATATGTATATTTTTGTATAGTCTTCCTTTTTTTTGTGTTGTTCATTTGTTTTTGGCACCTTTATTTTTGGGTAGCATGACTCTATAGCCCAATAGCATAGATGAAGGCACTGAGATTCTGGATTCTACTCCCTTCGATTGTTTCAAAATTTCAATCGATGAAAGCTCCCTAACTGGAGCCAGCTATTGTTCCCAAAATCTATCACTTGTTTTTGTGGACAACATGCTGATCATTTTGGTCTTGTAGGCCAAAATGGTCTTTCTTTCTTTCTTTCAAAATTTTCTAAGCAGTTGAGTTTTTAAAATATTCAAGCCTTTTTAGGTAAGGAAGCTGCAGGTTTAATAGCTGAGCTTTCTCAAAGGGAAGTTCAAAACACTTAAGGCATTTCCTTAGTGTTTTGAGGATGGTTCAATGCTGAGGTTCAATCAAAAGACTTAACAGTGGGCTTCAAATAATTGAAATGAACCATTAAACCCCACCTTCGCAAGGTTCAAAGGTTCAACAACTTTAATAGACTTAGAGAATTAAAGGATTTAGAGAGTTCAAAGCTTCAAAGGATTCAAAGAAATAGATCTAAACTATTGAACTATTGAACTTTAAACTTTGAAAGGTTCAAGGGTTTAAAGGGTTCAAAGAGTTCAAAGTTTGAGTGGAAGCTTTGAGCAAATGGATGAAGTGGAAGATTCCAAAAAGAGCTTCAACCAAATGGTTCAATCGAAGAAGAAAACTAAGTGAATGCAGCCCTTTACAAAACATTGAATCGCTGAACGATTGAACCGTTGAACCATTTAACCTTTGAATTAAAAGAGTTCAAGGTTCAAGGTTCAAAGTGGTTCAAGTGACTGGTGATGTCTCTACAAATGTCAAATTTAGGGTAATGGAATAACTGTTAATTTTCAAAAGACTTGAG
Source organism: Torreya grandis (assembly GCA_037957365.1). NCBI lineage: Eukaryota > Viridiplantae > Streptophyta > Pinopsida > Cupressales > Taxaceae > Torreya > Torreya grandis. Next base: position 2,479,333 of record JARHVA010000389.1, read on the forward strand.
AACAAACTCAATGACCAGCCAAGGAAGGAGCCGAAGGAGCCAATAGAAAGTGAGAAGATAGCCTCGAGAGCTCAGATCGCTAGGAAGAGACAAAACATGGAAAGGAAATACAGAATGACTATAGGAAATCTAGAAATATTTGCAGAAGAGTTATTCTAGTAGGTGGAACAGTCCACCAAGTGGACCTCAGAGAACACAAACATTCAAAGGCATGGCCTATTTTTTTGTATTGAGTAAAGGTGAATAGACAGCCTTGTAAGCATCATAAAGAATACCAGACAACCCATGCTTAAGAGGAGACATTTGAGATGATTCAAAACACCAAAGTCAATGTTGATGACCTATTCCAGCATGGCCCTTTCACAGATATTTAATGCATTCAATTCAGCATGAGCCATTTTCATGAAAATAAGCACCCAAGTCTTTCTTGTGATGCTATATATTATAATCCCTCATTTTGTATAAGGGAGATCTCTCTGTTATTAGAAGTGAATCTCTGCCCAAATTGAAAGGCATTTTTGAGAATTTGAGCTTAGACTGTTAATCATATTTTGTTAAGTGAATGAGAAAGCAAGTGACCTTTCAAACTTTGTGTTGAAATAACTTGTGTTATCTAAGAAATTCTTCTTACGACTTTTTTGTAAATACAGTCTTGTCCATTTAATCAAATAAGTAGAACAAGTGAAAATACGCTGGAAGATGTCCTGAAGCTGACTGTGGGAGACTTTGTGCTATCATAATTGTCTTCAATTTGTGTTTTGTGTAAAGGATACTAGAGAGACTTTGAGCTCTCTTTATCCTTCGTAATCCTTTACTCTATTGTAGTTTTAGGTGGAGACTTTGGGCTGCACTCAATCCTATGGTGTCCTTCATCCTAATCAATGAGAGAAGTAATGAAATACTTTTTACTTTCATGGGTTTCTTGTGGTTACAGTTACTACCTAGGAAGTCTTCCTCTATTTTTTTAACATCATTTCTGAAAGAAAAGAAATGCCTTCAGCAATTACCCAAGAATTCTCCTCTATTTTGTGAACATCATCTCTGAAAAAAGAGAGATGGATGGTATGATTTCACCCCTGTGTGTATTTTTAGCTATATATATATATATATATATATATATATATATATATATATATATATATATATAGGGAACCTTCCCTTGCTGAGAGGAGAGATTTATCTTATTCTGGCTGTGGTCACCACACCCACTTTGCTGCATAAATCTCCTTTTCCATCAGTCAGCTGGTGACAAAATATTTACCCAAAAAATAGTAAGTCCATGAAAAGCATGTGCATCCTCTAAATTGATACCAACCTCAATCATATCCCCATCCACCTCCCACCAAAAAGTGTTGGTTAATCACTCCCATGTTACTAATAACATCACAACTAAGTCAACACTAAGGGGGATTCTACACATCTACATGATACCACCAAATCTCAATGATGGGAAACATGCATGGTCATCTAATGTTAATATATAGAATAAATTAGGTTACCATGTTGCATCTATCAAGTGCTAGAGTCTTCATCATCTCTACAACAATGCCACATAATAAAAATATGTGTTAGTCCTCACTCTAAGATAATCAAGAAAATACACTCTAAAATTAAATACAAATATTTTTATTTCAAAAAGTAACGACTTAATTAACCTTTTTTTGAAAATTTTATATCACTTCATACTATGTCAAATGCATACTTCACTATGTTGGTAAAAAATACAAAATATTATACTAAGTCGGCCAAGTAATAAACTATGTCATCCACTATGTTACCATTGAAACTAAGTTAACCCAATACTACATAGTCGACCATATCATGAAATTAAGTTGGCCCACTACTATGCAATTGACCACATCATTGTACTATGTCATCCATTTTGTATAAAGCCATCCAATCTATAAAAACTATGTTAGCCACTTTCATACATTACTACATCAACCTGTATGTATGTAGTCGATCACATACAATTTACAAACTAGATTGATCTCCTTATACATAGTCATCCACTTAGGATTAAACTATATTAACCATATATTATGTAGTTAGCCACCCTTTTAGACCTCCACATTTTAAACTGAGTCTACCTAGCCAACTCTATTTAAATTATGTGATGAATTTTTACCTATATATAATTAATGCCTTAGTCATTAATGACCATTTTTACCACCTAACCATTGACCATCCTATTGTCGACTCTACCCTAAAAATTATTAGGGAAAATTCTATTATACACATTTTCCCCACCATTTAATTTTTCAAATTTACCATATTTTTCAATAAAAACTTGCAAAAATTGAAAATTTAAGGCATCAATTACTTGAGCCATGCTAGAAGCTATTATTACTAGGCATCCCTTAGCTTGTACTTTTTGTCTCCAAGCCATATTCTCTCTCTTTAATCTTCTAGGTCTCAGAGCTCTATTTTTCTCACAATAGCAAAATTAAAAATAAATAGTTTAAAAATCCTATTTATATTTTATTTTTAAAATTCTTTAACTATCAATTTTTTTTTTGATAAATTCTAATTTTTACTTAGAAATATGTTTATACTACCTCTTTTTCTAAACTAAAACATATTTTATATATATATATATATATATATATATATATATATATATATATATATATTTACATTTTTTTTGAATTTTCTTTTATTTTTGAGGCCCACATAATTTCCCCCACATTGGACACCTCTTCATCTCTCTCACATGACTTCTCTTCTACAACATCAAGGTAAGTAAAGACATGTATTTTTTAATTCTTTCCTTTTAATTACTTTTATGCTCCATATTGAATTTTTTTTAGCTCAGTGTTGTGGGTTGCTATGTTTTTTCACAAAGCACCATCCCATATTACAACTACATGACATTTGATGATCTTAGAGTGGAATATATATATATATATATATATATATATATATATATATATATATATATATATATATATATATATATATATATATATATATATAGACACACACACACACACACACACACACACACACACACACACACACACACACACACACACACACCCAATATTTTAAACTTTATCTATTACAAATGCCTTATCTCTTTTACGAACCCATTAAATCTCAATATCTCTAAGTTCATGCCTTAAAGGGTGCACCAAGAAAGGGGTTGGTAGACCTTTGGTTCCTCACATGATTATTGGACCCTATACAACCACCTAAAACCAATACAAGTTATGCCTATCTATTTCCCTAAACTTTAAAGTCCCACTTATACACTTTCCTAAGTAGATCACCCCCCAATATAGCCCGTACTTAAGAAAAAATCATTTTTACCATTTTACCTATTATGTTGACTGAGTCGACCCCATTTTAGGTTTAACACATGTAATGGAACTCTATCGGCCTAATTTGACATAGTTTGAGACCTAGTATCTCTACTTACCAACTAATAAGGTCAACTAGGCCAACATAGGTAAGGTTTAAGGTTAATCTATAGCAATATAAACCCCATTTAATTTCATTTCTAATAGGGATCAATCAATTGTCTATCATTACCACTTGAAAATTTGCTTATACAATCAATAGGAGGTTTCATTGCTTAGGTTTTTGTCTTGGAAAAGTAGCACTTATCTTGTAGACATATTGGATGCATATGATAAGCCTTGTATCATAGAGTTGATATTTCCTTGTCATTCATAAATGACCACATTAGTTTCCAAGTGAGAGATTGAGGCACGATAGGTTCATTTCAACAAGTATACTCCTAGTCCTTCATATTTTGATAAGTAGATGTTGTACAGTTAATATGTATTGAATTGTATGTCTCCTTGATTAGATCAGTTATATGTTATAGATATATTTGTCTTTACATGTTTATTATCTTCCCCATTTATGCCACAAGATTTAGTGACCACTAGATTCTCTTGCATATGCATTTACTAGATTATCTTGCATAGTTATTTAGTAGAATAGTTTGTTTAACATTACTTACAATCATAAGACCTAGTTAGGGTTATCAAAATATGGCATTTAACTAAAGTCCTTGAAAACCTCTCTTTTTCCATTGTGTGATAAGATATCCCTTAGTGTAGGTTTAATTTATTCCTTACTAGTCATGACCTTGATTTAATTATATTGCAAAGCGTACTTATTAGCTGATAACCTTCTTTAAGCTTGAATATTATTAAGTAAGATAGGTTATATAACTATCTAGTTTTGATTGGATACAAAAGGCATTAAGTGATGTTTAAAAATGATAGCATGTATGTGTTCCTTTGATTAAAAAATAACACAAATCCCATTGTTATTATTTTTTCATATCGAGACTTATGTCCCCACACTTTTATTTTATGTCATTCTACACTCTACACGGTGCTACAAGTTTTTTTTTAATAATTTCATAGTTTTCCCCAACCTCCAATGTTGTGAAATTTTTTATAATCATGGCTGATGGATTTCATTATAAATCCAATAAAAAATTGAAGTGCAAAATGTTGTAATAATTAAACATGTTGACAAGAAAACAAGGGGAACAAATGTAAATATTTCATGTAAGACAAGGTACATATACTATCCCCAATTAACCTAATTTCATAGATAATGATAGAATGAATAATGGTGATTAACGCTTACCTAAAATTAGAAATTATATTGCATGTCCACATTCAAATTATAAAGTTTTTAAATTTTTGTGATGATTATAATATGCAAGATGATTAAACCCCTAACAATGAATAGAATTACATGAAAACATAGAATGGTGAAATTAAAAATGTATAAAATTTCATGGAAAGAATGAATAGTGAAATTAATAATGGGATAAATTATATAGGAACATAAATAAATATACTAGTAATGAAGATAGAAATATGGAAACACCAAATCATTAAATTATACCATTACTAACATCTATTTGGATTTTATATACAAAACCCATATAATTAATTGAAGTTGATGAAAACATTGTGAAACCAATGCCTAAGAATTTTTTAAGTTCATTCAAAAATGAAAGCTAAAACAATTTTAGATAATTACTATGAAAATTTGAACGATACTCAAAGATGTTAGTTGTTTTTTTCACTAATAAAATTGCCTAAGATAAGACATATAATGAAAACCTAAGACTAAGAACATTTATTTTTGATGGTCAAAATAAGGAAATAGTTAAAAATCTATATAATATATACCATATTGTATATGTGAAAAAAAAAGTCATTAATTCTATTTGATGCATAATTACAACTTGTATAGTAAAATTTCTAACAGGAAGAAATGCTTGATTAGAAAAACTAGCAGAATAATGAACATAAACAAAAAAAAAAAAAAAAAAACTAATGAAAGAAATTGGGAAACTTAAAAAACTTGATGATGCTAATTACAATGAATTTTGAGAGTTATTTGGAAGAATCCCATGGAAAGACAAGGTTACAGCCAATGCTTTCAAAGATATACTTAAACAATTATAAAAAGACAACACAAGGATTTCACCTAATATAAGAGATGTAGTGAAAATAAAAGTTGGTTCTTGTAACTGTGAACTACATCCAAAAAAATTGTTGGATATGACCTAAACACTAATGTACTCTAAGTTATTATAGAGATATCCAAAAAATTATATTATTTAAAGATATTTTGAGATGGACAAATGTTTATATGTATAAATAAATCACACAAACACAACTTATTATTGTAGGTAGCATATTGAATTTTCAATGCATTATGGTTTGTATCATCATGCATGTTGTAATTTACATACTAAAAATATTTTATAGGAGTGTGGAATGGAATTTACACAAAATTTGGTAAGTTAATTTAGTCCAACCATTTTTGTGAAAGATCAAATGGATAATTTTTTAATAAAAAAGTATGTTTGGATAGAACATGAAACATTTGTGTTGGATTGTCAAAATTGAAAAATTGTATCCATGAGGAGAGTATAAGTGAAATTTCACTAGAGTTAGTTGGGTTTATAAAATAAAAATGTGTGACATATCAATTAAAATATGTCAAGGAGTCTATAAGGTGTGAGCTTCTTACAAAACAAATATCAGTTTTAGAATATATGATCGAATTCAAGGAGGAAATATTTTGACTATGCAATGTACACACATAGATATTGATGGTTGGATGAAAAATTTAAGTTAAGAAAGGACACATTAGAAGTTGACTTTTCTAAGATTTTATTTAACCCCAAAATGGTTAAGGATCCTACTATGGGTAAAGAGGGTTAAGAATATATAAATTAATAAGCACAAGGGTGATAAACATATATATAATGGGCCAATTAATTTCAAAATTTAGATAGAACATATACTGAATTTATTATATTGAGATATGATAAAATAGAAAGGAAAACTATGTTAGATATTAAAATAAAAAATAAATGAGATACTTAGTGATTTTTTATGTTAATATAGATTTAGATATGGAATAGTTAGGAAGAAGACTATAAGACTGTTTCTAATTAGTCACCAAATTCTAGATTAAGTTTCTCTGTAGCCATAAACACTTATACCAGCCTAGGATGGTTGTGTCAAACATAGTGTTTGGATTAAATGAAGGTGTCCAATATATAATAACTTTTAAAACATGATGCAACCACCTAGATGCTTTTGAATTCATTATTACCTTCACTCTGGTGCATTTAGATCTAGGTCATTGACTGTCATTCCTTATCAAATGATCAAACCATAGTTCTTCATCTTCATAATGGTTATGTTAAAAATGAGATAGTGGGGGTATGATGTCGAGCTACCTCAGAGACCCTTCTAATAATTATCACTTCCTATATATCCAATATTTTGAATATGAAAGAGTTGATCAAGGATATAAAATATATCACCTAAGATCTATCTGAGAGACCACAACCACTTGAAACAAGCTTATAATGAAAAAATAAACATAATATATATATATATATATATATATATATATATATATATATTGCTCATAGAGATATTATAAGGCTTATATCTTAAGCTCCTCTAACACATTACGAAACATCTTACCCTTATATTTATAGCAGATTGAGGTAGGTGAGAGGAACACATTTTGAAATGTGAAACTAGCTAGTTTCCAAATGAATAATCATAGCATGTGTTCAAATCCACACCTTGTAGTCTCCATGAAGGTATTGAATATATTTTACTCTATCGACACATCTGATGGAAACCTATATAGTGATTTATTTAAAATGTAAACTAACAACTCTTTCCTACATCCATCTATGTACCTCTCTTTAAGAGAGATCATCATGTAGGAATCATGTTCCTCCAACTCCATGAATAGAAATAAGTGAATGTATAATTCTTGATAGTAGTGAGGAGATAAGATCTCACATAATTCAAAAACTAGACTTCTCCACATAGCCACCAAGTTATCAGCATGACACAAGTTCAATAGACCAATCACAGCTCTTAATAAGTCATCACGCTACTTGGTGCATCACTGTACCTACCATGTTTTTTAGCTTGCATGCAAAATGCATCCTAATCTACCTAATGATGTCAAAACACCAAGTCATGTGCCTCTTATGTTACTCCATGCATATGTCTATCTAGCCAACACCAAAATCATATGCACAACACTCCAGCACCCTAACTTATATGGTTAACGCTGGCCTTATACTTCTAAAAAAATAGGTCTCACTTGATCTTCTATATGTGGCCTTTAGGAACCAACCATGCCAAACATGACATAATTAGACCAATCATAATTACAGGGAAGTTATTAGCTACTCAATGCACCAATGCACCTACTAAGTTTTGGATCCTAAAAAATGCATCTAGAATGCATCACTGCTCTACCACATGTCTGAAAACATAGGCTTATCCTTATGGGAATAGTAGGTCTCACTTGTTCATCTACATATTCATCTCCCTCATCCTCAACTACTTTAATACATGTACACCTTTAGGTTTATATGTACCTCCTTCTTTTTCATGATTTTTTTGTCTTCAGCATCTTGGTTAAGGGTTGATGCATAAAATTAGGGGACAAAAAACATGACAGTCACCAAAATTTGTAATTTAAAAAAAAAAGGTGTACGCCCTTTTAAAAAAAAAACTAATGTTCAAAATTTTGCCTGAGCCTCAAGGGTGTACGGCCTTACTAAAGGGTGTTTGACCTTTATTAAGGGCATATGCCCTCTCTCTTATTTCATATTTTACACAATTGAAGGAAAAAGCTCATGACCAAGATATTTTGAGGAGATTTTTAATTTTCTAAAATTTTAGATTGACACATGCATTTTAGAGTTTCATCCCTCCAACAGGATTTGACATTGGATTGCTTCAAAATTAGGTATGTTATTTTTGTATTTGTATTTTTATTTATTTATCTAACTAGGGTTTTGAATTTAAATTTGCATTAAATTTTTTACATTGGCTAAAAAAACTTATATTCTTTTTAAAATTTAGATACAAATGTTTGATGGATTTCTTTCCTAAATAAAATGTTAGACAAAACCTTAAAGAGATTGATTTTGCACAAGAAGTTTAATTGTTTGAGCAATGCAATTTCAAATGTCAATAATTACAAATAATCATCAATGGTTTGCATCACTGTTTAGCTGGTAGTGCATAAATTTTACTTGACAATATATTAAATTCTATTTTTAATGAAGTGGTAAATGTGACTTCACAATTAGATGCAATATTGCATCAATGAGAGGATATAAATATAATTTTATTTTCATAAATTGTCATATGAAGATTTGAAGAAAAAAATAACAAAAGAAGACTTTTGTATTTTATTTATTAATCTTGGAACCAACCAACCTCCACCAATGAATTGTAAACACATTAGTATTGATTGGTGTACTCTTGAGGAGATTACAAATAAGTTACGGGTTAGGTGGTGGATGGTGTTTGATGAGCCTCTATGCAACAATAATGAGGTTCCATTATATTTTTTGATAAAATTGTATTGAGTTTATATTTCAAGCAATTCTCAATTATTTTGACATTGAGGCATCCCAATGTAGGGGAGGTGTGTCTTCATTTGATTGGTACTAGGTAGGACCAAAACCATCATAACTAAGCTCCAAGAAACATAAAAACAATATCACATGCCTCTATTCCTAAAATTTTGGATTGTAACATACAGATGGACACCCTTGAGGTGGTTACTAGTTTGACAAAAGTTATGATTGATCATGGTATGCATACTTTAAAGACCTCTACTTGGCCTATAAGTGGTGCTAGTGCTAGTGCTAATGGTGGTGTTGGTGGTAGTGGTATTGATGGTATTGGTAGTGGTGGTAACAGTGATGTTGGTGTTGGTATAGGTGGTAGTGTCCCTCCTACTCATGTTACAGTTCCTATGCATCATTGCACATCATATGAGAGGAAGTGTATGTAATCTCTTATTTAGGTGAGATATACTTAGAGTACATTTATGGAGACTAGCATGACATAGTGTACACCATTTATATATGTTTCAATAGTGCTAGACATTAGCATGCCAGACACTAGCATGCTAGACATTATCATGCCAGAGCATATGCCACATGTATATGTTTCAATAGTGCATGACACTAGCATTTTAGACAGTATGCAAGATTTAGTAGCTTTAGTGACTCTTATCAAGATACACCAAGATCCTATTGTAGAGGATACTTCACCATATATATTTCATGCATAGGTTTAATTTTAATTATATTTTGTTTATGTTTTTAAAAAAATACTTAATTTATTATTTCATACATGTGATTACATAATTGACTAATTTATTTTCAACTAAACTCATTATTTGTTGTTTGTATCTAGTTGATTGGTGATATTGTAGGTACCTCAATTGGCCTTCAATGTATTTTATAGGTCGTAATTTGCATGGGTGTACCTTACACATAGGTTTGTGAATTTTTTAATTACATATTTATTCATTTACATGTTTGTTGCCCTTTAAAAAAAAAACTCTATTTTAATATATATTATAGTCATATCTTTTTATCATGTTCATTGGATTCACATATTATTCATTTATTGGTTTTATAAATGATTAGGGATGTTATGGGTACCCCTCATGGATGAGAAAAAGGTTTAGGTGATGTTGATGCTACATCGAAGAATCCACTATCTCTCCAGTAAGTTATGATTTAGGGATGGAGACAGGTGAGAACACATAATTTATTTTTTTATCTTTAAGCAATGACATTTTATGTCATATTTACATAATTGTATGCAACTCTAGTTCTAACGATATATGTATGATCCATAGGATTCCCCATCATAGGTGTATATGAGGTCTCATAGCCCTAGAAAAGTATTTAGATGGAATATGGTGAGTGTATATTCATTTTTTTTTTAAAATTACATTATTGAAAAGTTTATCAAATTTCAATATACAATTTTAATGCATTAATTTATATATTTTATATGTTGTGCAGAGACAAAAAATTTCATCAATTGTAAATGACTAATAGATGACTCACATGTTGAGAGGAGAGTATCTCCTTATATTGAGGCATCAAACACTCGTGGATCTACATCTAAGGAAATAAAGTACAATTTATTTGGAGTCAATGACAAGCAGGAGAGCTAGTTATTGTGCTAGGGATATAGTTGTAGGCATAATCTATTTTGTATGTAAATATGGCCCACATTGTATGCCTATATGGTGCATTTTGTCTATGTACATAGTTGTAGGCACAATCAAATTTTTATGCTGATATGGCCCACATTGTATGCCTGTATGATGTATTTTGTCTATGTACATGTTATGGTCTACATTTTTTCTTGATATATGTTATATTATTTATGTATAAATTATGACATAGAACTTTGCATGTATCACATATATACTATTTGACAATATGATTCCTTTACTTGTGTGTATTTTATATTTTTATCATTTAATGTTTACACATATTATTGGTTAATGATTGAATTATTACTTCATATCGGGTTTTAAAAATCCACATTATTCTCTAAGTTAGGTGTATTGAAACATTATGTATATTTTACATTTACATGTGATATTTTATATTTACTTGTTTCATTTACATTTAATTACACATCAATTCTTAATTGTTATGTTTAATTGGACTTGGGATCAATTTCATGGACATGTAAATATTATAAATTATACTTGATCATATATTTTAGGAGGTCTAGTGATGAAATTGTGTATGTATTCAGCTCTTAATTATCCATACAACAAAAAAAAATAATTATATGTGTCAATACAGTCACTATGGCCTACTTATACATGCGTTAAAATCAACATTGATAGCCCTCTCTAGACTATCCACAAAATTACAATCTTGGCAAGGCAAGAATATAGACAAATGAAGAGACTTAAGCAACTTCGATATTCTTTGAATAGTATATAAAAGTTGAGGTTATATTATTATGGTCCTTTAAGACATATTAAATCTTTAAACTAATATGGAAGACCAATCCATCTATTGGTGTTGTCTATTTGAACTCAAAAGACTCAAATCTCTCTACAAGCTAATTAAGCATAAAAGCCTCAAAAGGATAAAAACAAGAAATATTTGAAAATAGGGGTCTAGATCAATCAAAAATTATTTATCATAATATTATTTAGGTGACTCAAGTTTTGCAACACCTCAGAAGGTCTGTTATAATGAATTTTATCAAAAACCTCTCTTAGACTTACAAGTCTTAATGTTGCTGTAACATGCCAAAACCCATTCTATATTGAAATAACACTTGAAGACACCTTAGACATATATATTTAGGTGTTTTGTGACTTATAAATTCTAAGATAAAAGTTTTATCTTTCTAATTTTAATATTTTACCCAATAATTCATAAAATCATGTTTTGTTTATTAGGCCTAATTACCCTCTAGTAGGTCAAAACATAGGATATAGTTTTCTTACAACAAATAATCATTTTATGAGGTATGTAATAATGTATTAAAGGTGTTTCAACATTAATATGGATTTTATAGACTCAATTTTCAAATTTATAAACCAATCTCTCTCCATGTTGTCAAAGAAACACAAAAAATAGGGTATGTCTTACACATACTCGATTGGTTGGAGGAGCCCAATCGACAAACCATCTATGTGAACACATATAGATGGGTGTTTCTAGGCTAGAAAAAATTAGTTTGGTCTCAGTTTCACCTTGAGAGAGAAATTTTTAGTTTGTCGATGCCATCCCTGAAGAGAATTCACCCATCCCTGAGTGTACAAAATGAGAAAACTCTGGTCACACATTGCACAAGAATCATGAGTGATAGAGATAAACTATTAACTCTTACATGTGAAAGGATGAGACTTATAAAATAACTTGAGATAATTTTATATAACTCACTAAGGATGAGATGTGGAAATGAGGTTTCTTTTATGGTCAAATCTCTCAAAATGAGGTAAAAGTTAGTCAACAGGGCCATATAATCTAGCTTGTTATCCCAATCGATGAACAATTTATGTTAACATATCCACATGGGAATTTTAGGATATACATATCTTTGTCTAGATCTATTTGGGCCCTAGGAGTGAAAGTTGTTGTTGGTCAGAGGCATCCCTAAAAAGAATTCACCCATCCCTAAGTGTGCAAAATAAGCAAACTTCGGTCACACATTACATGAGAACCATGAGGGATAGAGTTGAGCAATCAAAAATAAAAAATGAAAGGATGAGTCCTATAAGAAATCCAAGTATTATTTTATATAAATCATGATGGATGAGATGCATAAATGAAGTTTGTCTTGTAACCAAATCTCTTAGAACAGGGTAAAACTTGGTTAGTGGGGGCCATAAAATCTGACTCATCATCCCAATAAATAAATCATCTATGTAAACACATCAACATGGGAATTTTTAGGATTGAAAGACATTTTTATAATCTTGATCTGGACTTGAGAGTGAAAGTTGGAGTTGTTTGGAGGCATCCATGAAGAAAATTCACCCATCTCTGAGTGTGTAGAATAAGCAAATGTTGGTTACATATTGTATAAAAACCATGAGGGATAGAGATAAACCATTAGCTCATATATTTGTAAGGATAAGTCTTATAAGAAATCCCAAGAGTATTTTATCTAACTCATGATGGATGAGACATGGTAATTATCTTTCTCTCATGGCTAAATCTCTCAGAATGGGATAAAAGTTAGTCAACAAGGTCCGTAGAATCTGAGTCATCATCCCAATCGATGAACCATCTATGTAGACACATTTAGATGGGATTTTAAGGATAGAATGACCTTTGTTCAGTCTTGTTCAGGCCTTAAGAGAAAAATGTATAGTTTGTTAGAGGCATCATTGAGGATAATTCAGCTATCCCTAAGTGTGAAAAATGTGTGAAATTTGGTTACTCATTACACAAGAACCATGATGGATAAATACAAATAGTTAGGTCCTACACATGCAAGGATTAGTCTTATAATCAAAAATAAGAGTATTTTATCTAACTCATGATGAATGAGACATGGTAATGAGTTTTCTCTCATGGCAAAATCTCTTAGAACAAGGTAAAAATTGATTAGTGGGGGCCATAGAAAACACATTTAGGTTCAGTATTTTATCTAACTCATAACCCAATCGATGAATCATCTATGAAAACACATTTAGATGGGAATTTTAAGGCTAGAGTGATCTTTACCAAATCTTAGTTAATCCCCAAGAGTGAAAGATTTAGTTGGTTAGAGGCATCCCTAAAGAGAATTCACCTATCCTTGAGTATGCAAAATGAGTGAACTTTGATCATGCGTTATGTGAAACCTGTGATGGCTAAAGATGAACTGTCAGTTCTTACACATGTAGGGATGAGTCTTATAAGAAATCTTAGGAGTATTTTATCTAACTCATGATGGATGATATGTATTAATAAGGTTTCTCTTAAGGCCAAATATTTTAGAATGGGGTAAAAGTTGGTCAGTGGGGGTCATAGAATCTGACTCGTTAGCCTAATTGATGAATCATCTACACAGAAACGTCTAAGTGGACATTTTTATGATATTAACTTTATCCAATCTTATTCAATCCTTGATATTGAAATTTATAGTTGGTTGAAGGCATCCATGAATAAAATTCATGCATACCTAAGTGGGCAAAATGAGCGAACTTCAATCATGTGTTTCACGAGAACCATGAGGGATAGAGATGAACCATCAACTCTTGAGCATGCAAGGATGAGTCTTTTAAGAAATTTCATGAGGATTTTATCTAAATAATGACAAATGGTACATGACAATGAGTTTTCTCTCATAGACAAATTTCTCAAAATGGGCTAAAAGTTGGTCAGTGGTGGTCATTGAATCTAATTTGTCAACCCAATCGATGAACCATATACATAAACACATTTACATCAATGTTTTTAGGCTACAATGACCTTTGTTCAATCTTGGTCGAGTCTTGGGAGTGAAATGTACAATTGGTCAGAGGCATCTTTGAAGAGAATTCATCCATCCTTGAGTGTAAAAATTGTGCAAACTTCCATCATGCACTGCATGAGAATCATGAGGGTTAGAGATGAACCATCAAATCTTACATATACATGGATAAGTCTTATAATAAATCCCAGTACTATTTTATCTAACTCATGATGCATGAGATGTGGTAAAGAGGTTTTTCTCATGGCTAAATCTTTGCAGAATGAGGTAAAAGTTGGTTAGAGGGGGTTATAGAATCTAATTACTAAGCCTAACTGACAAACGATATGTACAAACACATATAGATGGGAATTTTTAGGCTAAAATGAATTTTTTATGGTCTTGGTCAAGCCTTAGGATTTAAAGTTACAGTTGGTTGGAGGCATCCATGAAGAGAATTCACTCATCCTTGAGTGTGCAAGATGAGTGAACTTCTGTCGCACGTTATAGGAGAACCATGAGGGATAAAGACTAACCGCCATCTCCTCCATGTGTCAGGACAAGTCATATAAGAAATATCTATGGGATTTTATCTAACTCATGATTGATGAGATGTGGTAATTCAATTTCTCTCACATATAAATCTCTTAGAACATGCCAAAAGTTGGTCACCAACGGCCATATATTTTTGCTTGTTAGCCCAGTCAATGAATTGTCTATGCAAACACATAATGATAGGCATTTTAAAGCTACACTGATTGTTTTAAAATCTTGGTTAGACCCCATTAATGAAATTTATAGTTGATTAAAATCATCCCTTAAGAGAATCCACTCATCCCCAAGTGTGCAAAATGAGTGAACTTTGATTATGCATTAAAGGAGAACTTTGAGGGATAAAGACAAACCATTAGCTCTTTCATGTGTAGGGATGAGTCCTCTAAGAAATTATAAGAGTATTTTATCTAGCTCATGATGGATAAAATGTGGTAATGAGATTTATATCAAGGCCAAATCTCTCAGAATGGGGTAAAAGTTGGTCAAGGAGGGCCATAAAATCTGACTCGTCAGCCCAATCGATGAACTACCTATACGAACACATCTAGATGGATATTTTTAGGCTAGAAATTTTTTTATCTAATCTCATTTTTCCCCCTAAAATTAAATTTGTATTTGATCAGAGGCATCACTTAAGACAATCCACTCATCCCTGAGTGTGCAAAAATAACAAACTTTCATCACGTGTTGTAGGAGAATCATGATGGATCGAGACAAACCATCATCTCCTACATGTGAAAAGGAAAATATTATAATAAATATATGGAGGATTTTATCTAACATATAATGAATGAGATGAAACAATGAAGTTTATTTCACATCCAAATCTCTTTAAATAGGGTAAAATTTGGTCAGTGAGGGCTATAGAACCCAACTTGTCAACCCAACTGATGAACCATCTATATGGATACATTAGGATGAGAATTGTTAGGATAAAATGATATTTATGTAATCTTGGTCAAGACTTGATAATGAAAATTTTAGCTAATTGGATGCATCTTTTAAGAGAATCCACCCATCTCTGAGTATGCAAAAAGAGAAAACTTCCATCACACATTGCAAGAGAACCTTGAGGGATAAAGATAACCTTTAACTCCTAAACGTGTAGGGATGAGTCCTCTATGAAAGACCAAGAGGATTTTATCTAACTCATGATGGATGAGATACAAAAATGAGGTTTATTTTGTGATTAAATCTCTTAGAATGGGGTAAAAGTTGGTTAGCATGGGCCATAGAATTTGACTCATCATCCCAATCAATGAACCATCTACATGGACACATCTAAATGAGAGTTTTTAGGCTATAATTACCTTTGTCTAGTCTTGATCAGGCCCTGAGAGTGAAAATTATAGTTGGTCAAAGGCATCCCTGAAGAGAATTCACCCATCCTTAAATGTACAAAATGAGCAAACTTCATTCATACATTACATGAGAACTATGAGGGATAGAGATGAATTGTCATATCCTACACATATAATGAATATTATTATAAGAAATATTAAGAGTATTTTATCTAACTCATGATATATGAGACATGGAATTGAGATTTTTCTCTTATTCAAATCTCTCAAAATAGGGTAAGCATTGATCATTGGGGGCCATAAGATCTAACTCATCAGCCTAATCAATGAACCATCTACACAAACATGTCTATATGGGAAATTTTAGGATACTATGACATTTTTCTAGTCTCAGTTGATTCCCAATAATGAAATTTATATTTGATCGAAGGCATCCTTTAAGAGAATCCACTCATCCTAAAATGTGTAAAATGAACAAACTTCTATTGTGCATTATAAGAGAACCGTGAGAGTTATAGATGAACCATCATATCCTAAACATGTAGGGATGAGTCCTCTAAGAAATATTAGGATGATTTTATTTAATTCATGATGGATGAGATGTAGAAATGAGATTTATATCGTAACCAAATCTTTCATAATGGTTAAAAGTTGGTCAGCAAAGGTTATAGAATCTAACTCATCATTTCAATTGATGAATCATCTATGTAGACACGTATAAATCAGAATTTTTAGGATAAAATGACCTTTGTTTGGTCTTGATCAAGCCCTAGGAGTGAAATTTTTAGTTGACTGTAGGCATCCCTTAAGAGAATCCACTCATCCTTGAATGTGCAAAATGAATGAACTTACATCACACATTACGAGAGAACCATGGGTCTAGAGACAAACCATTAGATCTTACATGTGCAAGGATGATACCAATAATAAATCTCATGAGGATTTCAACTAAATCATAATAAGTGAGATGTAGTAATGAGGTTTATCTCACAACTAAATCTCTTAGAACATGTCAAAAGTTAGTCATTAATGGTCATATATTTTGACTCATCAACCCAATTAATGAATCATCTATGTAGACATATCAAAATAAAAAAATGAGGTTAAAACAACCATTTTCCAATATTTATTGGCCCATAGAAATGAAATTTTTAGTTGATTAGAGGAATCCCTTAAGAGAATCCACTCATCTCTGAGTTTGAAAAATAAATGAACTTTAGTTGCATGTTATAGGAGAATCATGAGGGCTAGAGATGAACCATAAGCATCTACACATGTAGGGATGAGTCCTATAATAAATTCCAAGAGGATTTTATCTAAATTGTGATGGATAAGATGTGGAAATGAGGTTTCTCTCATGGCCAAATCTCTCAGAATGGGGTAAAAATTAGTCAGTGGGAGCCATAAAATCTGACTCATCAGCCCAATCAATAAACTCTCTATGTGAACACATTCATATGGGCATTTTTAGGCTAGAACAACTTTTTTCATTCTTGGTTGACCCCTTGAAATGAAATTTATAAATGATTGAAGGCATCCTTTAAGAGAATCCACTCATCCTCGATTGTGTAAAAAAAGCTAATTTCCATCATGTATTGTAGGAGAACCATGAGGGATAGAGATAAACCATCAACTCTTACACATGTAAAGACAAGTCCTATAAGAAATCTCAAGATGATTTTATCTAACTCATGATGGATAAAATGTGGCAATGAGGTTTCTCTTGCAACCAAATCTCTCAGAATGGGGTAAGTTGGTCAGTAAAGGCCATAAAATCTGACTCGTCAACCCAATCGATGAACACTCTACACAGACATGTCGAAATAGGTATTTTTAGGCTAAAAAAACCTTTTTTAGTCTTGATCAAGGCTTGATAATAAAATTCATAGTTGATTGGAGGCATCCCTTAAAAGAATCAACTCATCACCGAATATACAAAATGAGAAAACTTTCATCACACATTACAAGAGAACCATGAGATCTAGAGATGAACCCTTAGCTATTACACATAAAAGGATGAGTCCTCTAAGAAATACCAATAGGAATGAAGATTTTATTATAGCCAAATATCTTAGAATGGGCTAAAATTTAGTCAGCAGGGGTTATAGATTCTGATTCATCAACTCAATATATGATTCGTCTACTTAATCAATGATACATCTATGTAAACAGATATGGATGGGCATTTTTAGGCTATAATAAGCTTTGGCCAGTCTTAATCAGGCCTTGAAAGTGAAATTTTCAATTGAACAAACGCATTCCTTAAGAGAACCCACTTGTCCTAGAATATGCAAAATGAGTGAACTTCCATCACACATTGTAAGAGAACCATGATGGCTAGAGATGAACCATTAGTTCTTACATGTGCAAGGATGAGTCTTATAATAAATTATAAGAGGATTTTATCTAAATAATGATGGATAAGATGTAATAATGAGGTTTTTATCACAACCAAATCTCTCAGAACATGTAAAAAAGTGGTCACTAAGGGCCATATATTTTGACTCATCAAATAATCAATGAATTGTCTATGTGAACACATCAGGATAGGCATTTTTAGGATACAACAACCACTATCTAGTCCTAGTTATCCCTTAGCAATGAAAGTAGTAGTTTATTGGAGGCATTGCTTAAGAGAATCCACTTGTCCCCTAATGTGTAAAAAGAGCAAACTTATGTCATGCATTGTTATAGAATCGTGAGGGATAGAGATGAACTGTTAGCTCCTACACATGAAAGAATGAGTCCTCTAATAAATCCCATGAGGATTTTATCTAAATCATGAAGGATGAGATTTGATAATGAGGTTTCTCTCATAGAAATATCTCTCATAATGGGGTAAAATTTGGTCAATGAGGGTCGTGGAATCTAACTCATCAATCCAATTGATGAACTGCATATGTAGACACATCAAGATAGGCATTTTTAGGCTAAAAAAATATTTGTTTGGTCTAGGTTGGCCCTTGATTATGAAATTTTTAGTTGATTAGAAGCATCCCTAAAGAGAATCCACTCATATTCAAGTGTGCAAAAAGATCAAACTTTCATCACAGGTTGTAGAAGAACCATAAGGGCTATAGATGAACCATTATTCATAAAAGGAAGATTCCTCTAAGAGAGCATAAATAAAATTATGTTCATGTTTTCTTGAAAGGATAAACAAAGAGAAGGTGAAAAATAATTTATTTAAGGTAGATGAAATTAATATAAATTGTTTTGGCTTCTCTTCATTTCAAAAAGATAATAATCTCTACTCACAACACCAACCACATGAAGGTAGAAGCTCATATGATGTGACTAACCTAAATTTAAATCGTTAGTAAAAAAATTAAATATAAATAAACACATAATCATAAAATAGTTTAAAATTAAAATACATTAAATCAAATAACTTTACTGTATTAATTTAAGACACTAGATAAACTTGCTAATTCAATCTAAAATACCTTTGGGATCATATCTATTTGCAAGTGTATCAAGAATAACTTCATGGTTAAATTCATGCACTTTTCACTTGAATATTTTTAGTAATAAAAAGGTTTGAATAATGAAGCACCATCCTATGTGTTTTAAAGTCTCAAAAAACAAATGTTTTTTTTATGAGAGTACCTACGAAGCCAAGTTATAATAACCACTACAAATCGAGTGTGATAAATTAGCTCTTCTCCATCCATAACATTTGTGATTAATTTTATTTTTCCTTTACACAATGACACAAGTAGTATTTTTTTCCCTCATCATTATTCTCAGGTGAAATGAGTATGAAAACATGCCCTGTATTTAAAGTATAATCAAATTATACGCACATCTAGGAAAAATTAAAAATATTACTAATATCTAAGGTTGTATATTTAATTAAAGAATAAATTATATTTGGTTGTACAAGATCTAAAATGTGGTCAAAGTTAACTAAATATGTCATCTCATGATCTGTCAATTGTTGGAGAGAATGGCTACTCTCTACAAGTATGGGTCTATAATACCATTCATTGACCCATTCTTTTGACTCACATTCATTACAATTAAATTCCATACATGAGGAATAAAAACATGTCATATCCCTAATATAAATAGTCTATAAACTTCAATTTGAGCTTTGGATGGAGTGAAAAACACTTGATCCAGGTACTATAATGTGATATTCATACATTGCCTTATGTTTTTCCTCTATTAACTAAAAAAATCTTCGTACATGAGAATTTTTATCCAATCCAAGAAAAATATTTACATTACACCAAGTCACAATACTTGTAGAATCGATCAAATCAGCACCATCCTTGTGCTTTTCCTTCTCTCATTTAAGGGATCTTTTTACACATGTACCAGCACCTTCATGTTCCCCTTTTCCATGCCTAGCCTCAAAGAAGCTCCAATTTTTTTGAATGTCATTTTTTTTATGCATTTTGTTTAACCAATAAAACATTTTAGAATTCTTAAACCACCCTACACAATTATCTGACTTAATGTAGTGTGTATCAAACACTATTTCTCTTACATTCATATTCATATAAAATATCTCAAAACAACCCTATACAAACTTTGGAGAATGTGATTTGTCATCCCTCATATAAAAATGGTACTCTTTCAAAATCTTTTCTTATCCTCTGTGCTTTTAGATGGATGTCTAAATGTAATATGAACAAAAATTTTAACTTAAATCGAATTATAATATTGGGATTAAACTTCATTCTATGGTTTTAGCATGTAGTTTTTAGCAAAATCCGCAACCAAAAAATAGTGCCAATTGGGAAGTTATCCTTGCATGATTTGAATTGATTATCTAACCATTTTGATTTGTGTGTGTCTTGTATATTGGTGGATAATATTATTTTTTAATTCAAACATGAAAGCACATACAAAAACTTTGCTCATAACTAATTCACATCTTGATGACTCTATTCCATATTTTAACACATACTTAATAGATTTGTACTTTTTATAGTCAACTAGTTTCTTTCTAAATTCATGTGAAATATCTTCATGTAAACAACTCATCAAATTTGACAAACCACCACAACTGTTACATGTTCCATCTAAACATTGTTTGGTAAAAAACAATTGTACTGTAGGTATTTGATAGAAAAGAACTTATATTAATTCTCTTGATATTTAAGGTGGGAAAGATACCATACATTCTTGTAAAATCTCATCTGTATGTAAAGTACAATGTATATGAAAAAAAATATCAAAATGCATAGAAAATTCAACACGTACCCTACAATAAAATGTGGTGTGTGCTTGTTTGATTTTAACATAGAAAGGCTTGTACATCTCAATTGACCTTTGTCTAATTATCATTTGACCATTAAAATTTTCAATAAACTTTTTATAAATTTTGTTTGTGTCATGTCTAAAATTTTTTGCATATGGCTCATGATTTTTTGAGCCTTTTCTTCTTTTAAAGACATCTTTTACATTAGATGAGACCCTTGTGTTTTTGTGCCAAAAAAATTCAATCAATTGTTTTGTTCCTTCAACTAATACCTTATCTTTTTGTGAAAGTCTACCACTAAATGCCCAACAATCTGTGAGTGGAAGGGTCATCAAGCCTTGTTCTTATTTTTATGGCATTTATTAGAGTTTTTCTATTTAAATTCAAGGATTTACTTATTTCTGTAATAATTTGAGCTTTAAATGTTAACTTACTATAGATTCCATTATTACTCATCTTCCCACATTACTATCTTTATTCCAACTTTTATTACCTATTGTGTTAAATGCATTAAATAGATTCTTTACTATTGTACTATTTCTTCCCTCCATGTTTAATGTTATTAACCCCAAATTATGCATCACAAAACACATTTTTTGCATTTTTATAAACTAGAAAAATAGCTGACATCATTCTATATGCATTTTATTCTTAAATGCATAGTTCCATTCATGTTGAGCATGAAGATAAACTAGTATTTTTGACATTTTACCTTCCATAGGTTCTATTATTTTTTCATATATTTCAACTAAATACTTTGGTGTTCATCTTATTATCTATGGTGTGGGTGCAAAAGCTATATTTTGTATTAAATTAGGTGGTGTTAACACTTCAACCATAGTAGGGACATTAGAGGGTTGACTATCTAAATTAGACCCTATATGCAAATTAAATTCCTCTTCATTAGGAGACACATGATTCGGGTCATTATTTGATGTTGATTATCATCATCCTCAAAAATTTAATTATGAATGGATGTTTCATTATATTGTGTTTGTTGATATGTTTCATCATTAATTATAAATTCATTTCTTACATGCTCTACATTTTGAATTTCGTCTTGCAACAAAGATTGACTTGGTTCTCTTATCTCATTTGAAGACAAATATAAACTAGATTATATAGAATTGGGCATGTTATTTTAATTATAAGTACTACCTAGTGTAGAATAAGAACCTTCACCTTGCCTATAAGCCCTTATGGATGCTCTCTTATATGCTTGTCTTTTTCTTTGTTTTTCTCTTTTCTTTTCATTATCCTCATTTGTTAGCTCTTTGATTGGTCTTTTATGATCACTTCCCAGCCCCATTATTTATCTTTTTCAAAATTAGACAATATTAGATTTAAAATTGAATAATTTGTAGTGATTAAAATAAAATAAATAAATAATTCACCAAATTCGCACAGTTGTAGTAGAAAAAAATGTAATTTGGAAAGAACAAAACAAATAACTCTTTTTCATGGGAAAGGTAAAAGGAATTTATGAATCACAAATGGTGTGCATGATTTCAAAATCATGCATTCCCTTTAGGATCCACAAAACAACAAACAAAAACATTTAATAGCCCAATAGTGGCTATACAAAGGGGGTATTCTCTTTGCATATTTAGAAAAAATTTCCCACTTTTCCTCTAATTTTACCTCAGTTTTAGGCATGGGGGTCCCAAACCTATCCAAACTCTATCATGGACCAGTCAAGGGAATTTATAACAAATTTAGGGTTTTTTTCCTTTTTATTGACACATTTGATCAAGTATCTTTTGCTATTTAAAAAAATATATATGGGTTTGTATAGCGGAAAGCATAGTTTTCAAATATATATAAAAAATATAATGTTAGAATATTATTTGTAATTATTACTTAATTTATACATAATATACCTCATTATAGTCTATATACACATCATCACAAACGTTCTTAAATTTTTTTGAATATTAATCGAACACTTATAAAACTTATATCTTAACAATCTACAAATTGTCAAATATGCTTTAAAAAATTTTAAAAAATGATTTTCATGAAGTTAATGTCTAAAATTTGTGTTCACACACTTGTAAAATTATGTATTTAATAAAAAATATTCTCAACAATCTTCACCATTTCAACTATCTATATATCAAATTTCATACAAAAATTTAATCGTTTACTAAAAAAAGTCTATTTGTACATATGCACTCTCCTTATATTTTTACAAAATAAACCAAACTATTGTCATAAATGCATCTATTTCACACACTTTTATCATTTGGGTATTGGAAAAAAAATCTATATTTAGAAACTATGTTTAAAATTCTCTAATTAATGTTTTTATGTCATTGTCAAGTTGTTTTTCAAAGTGTCTCTAGCATTCTCTCCAAGTTCAACTATTATTATTTTCAAAAAAAAGTGTTGTTTTATCCCCTCCCTTTTGTCCCCCATTATCCTACATCTATCCATAACAATATGTGGTTATTAGGATACCACATCATACACCTCTTCATCTTTGTTGCAAAGAACTACAAAAGGGTCATACCTTGTGCTCAACCTCTACCTATGGAGACCAACTTGTTATTTAAGCTGTAAAGTTGCATCATCTTCAATAAGAACACTGTGTAGGTTATTGACTTGTCTGATAAAGTTTTTTTTAACTTTCTCCTCCACTCATCTCTAGGTTTCTCCTCAGCAACATGAATAGAATAAGATCTTCACCAAGAGATCCTTCACCTTATTCCATAGAGAGATACCTACCAATTTTATTTTATTTTTTAATCTTCAACTTGGTCTCTCCTCATGTCACAGTAGTTTCAACTTATAAAAACTACCCAATAACAAAACATACTCATAAACATGAAGTTTTTCACCATGGCTCTAATTCCAATTGTTAAGAATAAAAGCTATGATAATACATGTTAGGATCAATAAGGTATATCCTATAGTGTAATTAAATAATGTAGAATAAAACAAGCTATAAAAAATAAGAGATAAGAGGGAACACATTCCATAGGATGTATGTGGAAACCCTGCAATGTACATTAAAAAACCATGGGTAAATGGAAACTTCCAAACTTCATATTAGTATTAAAAACTCTCTTCTACAATATCTCCTCTAGAGACTATTTTAGTTATAAAAACCAAGCACTCTATACTTATGCCTGAAACATTAAGGTTATGAACCAAGAATAAAAATGCCTCCAAGATCCAACCTCCAAGCATGTAAGCACAAGATTGCATGGATCCTCTAATAGGATGACTTATAATGAGAAAGCTTATGCTTAAATAATATTTACAACAAGAGAGATAATAAAGAAAGAGTAGAATCATAGGTGGGTCAAAAAAAATTCCACATTTGATGTGGGTACTAATGATCAATAATAAAATATTTATTTTCATGTGCAAGGGTCAACAAAGTGGATCATCCACTTTAGCCAAGATCTAAGCCACATCCATGTGACTCCAAACATTCTCTCCCACTCCACATATAAGGACAATCAACAACAATAAACTCTTGTATTCTTATTCACATGTGAACACAAGAGTCCAAAAGGTGTTGCAATCAATTTTTGACTATAATCAGATATGTGAATTGTAGGGCCCTTTAGAAATTTGACCCATACATGACTCCTTGTCTTTTTCACACCAAGACAAAATCTATATGAATTACAAGGACAAACCCATGTGAATTGTTGGATTTCTATGCCCTACTGCTATTGCATCAACCTGATCAAATGTGAGGGACCCACTATGGGCCTTACTACATCACCAATCAACCACATTCTAATCATCCACATCACTAGCATGCCATATTACCATGAATAGTGGTCATGAATAGTGATATCACACCTAACATACTCTAACTTGAAGTCAATATACATAGGATTTACCACACCTAAGTTTTATACAAATAGTTGTTCATCTATGCCCATTGCTACCTTGACATAAACCTAGGAGAAGTTTTGTAGCAGTACTAAAAATTCTTTGCCCTGACCAAATTTGTCAACATCTACTCTTATATATTAGATTGTAGCATCTGAAGTTAATATTTACTTATTCATAGACCAATCCTCTATTTGGGATTCTACCATGAACCACTCACAATTCCTACTAATTTTGAATATTTAGTCTAGTGCTCACCATGGCATCATGAGGCTTTCTACTCTTAATAAATCTATTACACATGACACAACATGTGTCCTCCTCTAAGACACTCTTAGGAAAATAACTCATAGTGAAATAAGTGGGGCACTTCCTTATTTTCCCATCCCTATGCATCTCCATCCTTGGTTTTCTCCTCCATACCACCTTCATCTCATATGTCCTATCCAACTGAGCCATCATACTAGTGATAATGTTAGGGCTGGCATCCAAAATGTCACAACACATAGCATCAACCTCTACTAAAAACTTTAATTTCCATGAAGATACTAAATATCTTGTACTCTCTCACCACCTTCATTGGAAACCCATACAGTGATTTATTCAAAATTTAAACCATCAAATCTTTATCTCATCCATCTAGCTATCTCTCCATAAGAGATATCATCATGTACGAATTATGCTACTCCAAATCCATAAATAGAAAAAAATGTACATATAACTATTGATAATAGTGAGGAGATAAGATCTCATAGAAGTCAAAAAATACATTTTTTGACATAGCCACTAACCTATCAACATGGCACAAGTTCACTAGACCAATCACAGCTCCTGATAATTCATCGTGCTACTTGGTGCACCACAGTACCTCTTAATTTTTTGATTTTGTATCCAAAATGCATCCTACTCTACCAAATGTTGTCAAAACACTAACTCATGTGCATATTGTTAATCCATGCATCAATATACTTGGGTAACAACACAACCATATGCACAACCCTCTATCACCCTAAGTTATATTGTCAATGCTAGCCTTGTACTTCCAAGAACACCAAGTCTCACTTGATCTTCTATATGTATCCTTTAGAAACCAACCATGCTAGACATGACATAATAGGACCAATAATAGCTCTAGGGAATTCATTGTACTACTCACTATACCAATACACCTATCAGGTTTTTGAGCCTAGAAAATGCATCTAAAATACATCACTAATCTATTGTATGTCCAAATACATGACCTTCTCCTTCCAAGAACACTAGGTCTCACTTGTTGACCTCTTTATTTTTCATGGATTTTTTTTGTCTTTAGCATCTCAGTTAACAATATGTCATTGGGAAGATACCACATCATACACCCCTTTATTTTTGTTTCCAAAAACCACAACAAGGTCATGCCTTGTCATTAACCTCCACCTATGGAGACCAACTTGTTCCTCAAGCTGTAAAGTTGTTTCATCTTTAATAAGAACATTATGTAGTGATTATCCCAGTAAATGTCTTATTCTTGTGTCCATCTATTGTACTCATCCTACTTATTAACCATGATTTTGAACACTTTTTCATATAGTTTCCTACTTTCATAAACCATATAGTATTATATTTCTATACTCTTTGAAATAGTTATAATTTTATATTGGAATTAAATATATGATGGTTATATATTGTTTTAGGATGATTTTTCTATAATGTGTTTTAAGGATGTTTTGGAGAGATATGTATACAACACAAAATGTCATACAATAAAGGAATCTCATTCCATAGATCATCTTATAGCCACTACATGACTAAAGTCGTAGATGAATAGATTTTGATTCTCTTCCAATCGACTTGTAGAAATGACTCTAACTTCTATGGAGCTCAATAAGGAAATGATTAAAGAATGAAACAAATTTATTTATCTGATAACAATATTACAAAATTCCCATGAATGATGACTTTAGCAAAAACAACCAATTTTAGTTATCATATATTGTATGTTTCTTATATATATATATATATATATATATATATATATATATATTGTTTTTCATAAAATAGTCTCCTATGTGGTATATAAATATGTAGCAACAAATTTGAGATATAGTAGATGTTGATTAGAGATTATCATAAGTACTTTTTGTCATGCAGTAATTATTGTAACTTCTTATAGTAATTCATTACTATAGTTTTGATTAATATGAATAAGTATTTATAAGTTCAATTAAGTTTTGTGAGAGGAAGGATTGAAGCTAAAATATGGAAGGAGGAAGGTCCCCCTTTGGAATCCTTACAAAAAAAATCCAACCCATTTTAATAAGTTAAGCATGTTATTTGATTTATTTATACATTATGTGATTTAATTCTGAATTGTTTGATATGTATTCTTGCTTAAATTTGCTTAAGTAAGCTTCTAATACATAAGCATTTATTTCAAAATATTTTTTGCTTGTTTTATTTGAATCATTTCATTTACTACACTTCAACATCTTAGATATAATTAGTAGAATGTTAAATTAGAGATTGAATGTGTACATACAATGACATCATCCTATTATGTCTACATCCTCAAGTTGACATTTAAATGAGGTATAAGGTATAGGCCCATGGTAACTCTCATTGTTAATTTTGATCAAGAGAAGTATATTCAATTGTAAATCAGTTGTTAGTCATTTTTTTCACCATTACTAGGGAAGGGTATCACACACTTATAATCTTTGATCTTGATAGAAATTATTTATTGATGTTTATTATTTTTATTTACAAATATTTTTATTCTTTAGATTAAATTTTTCCTACTTCCATAGTTTAAATTTCCCTTTTTGCAAGTAGGATAGTGGAAATTTCAAAAACCCCCCATATTGTTATCCTTGTGTAGGCAAGGTGGGCAAAAAGTAAAAAAAAATGGTTAACATCTGCAAAGAGAAGGGGACTATATAATAAGATTTTTACCTAAATCACCAAATTTTGTTTTAAAGTCAGATATTCATCCTATAAAAACTAAGGAACATGAATAAATTATTGAAGATCACTCACAGTTGTTAATAGAACAGGTAGAGAAGGAAGAAGTTTGGGCTAGACTAGTAGTAGAAGATGGAGACCTTGAAAAGGTTCATACCCCTAGAAGATACCCACATGTACCACCTTTGAGAATTCCCACATTATCACCTCATAATCATAAATATAAAGTTTGTTTACCTCTGCCACCTAAATTTCTTGTTAAAGAGGCATTCAAAGCTATTCTTGTCCCTAGAAGAAATACCAGGCCAATAGAATCTTCCAATTTAGAGAGAATATTTGTTGAGACAATAAAATAATATTCTAAAACCTCCACACCATCCCCATTTTATATGAAACCATACATTCCTGAGGAAAAATATAAAGTCTCCATATTCTACACTCTAGGAAATAAAAGAATTGATAAGAATTTTGAGCGTTGGATAGCAATAACCTCCCACATACCAACACAAAGAGTATTCATGGGGGATCATTAGGAAGAAAAAAATACCATTGAGTCTACTAATTTTCAATTTCATATCCTTACTCATGATGAAAATGCATCCATGAAGAATATCCCTCACTCTACCTTCCCTACCTTCAAAGGAAAAGTTTCTAAGGATCCAGATACATTTATTTTTGAATTTTACATCTTATGTTGTAGTTATGATTATAAGAAAGATGTTCAAAAACTCAAACTATTTCCATCAACAATCAAAGATGCAACACTTAGATGTTTCATGGGACTTAGAAAGGATGGCATTTCTACTTGGAAAGAAATGAAGGAGAAGTTTTTGATGAAATACAAAGACTATTCTAGGGGAAAAATATATAGGAGTGATGACATTTTGTGAATGACATAAGCTAATGACAAGTCATTAGAGGAATATGTGGAAATATTTTTTTTCAACTTGAAAAATTTTAAGAAAACTACAATGGATAAGGAAACGATCAAGATGATATTCCTGAAAGGAAATAGAGATGATTGTTTGGAGGCACTAGATCTAATGTCTAGTGTTGATGTTTCTATACTAAAATTTGATGAACTAATATTTCTATGTATGAACTACTCCAGATCAACCATGAACAAAATTAGGGGTAGAACCCTTCCTACAACATTTGTTGCATATTGTCTAAAGGTGAAGTTAGCAACCTACTCTAAGACATGAAGCAGGACATCATCAATCACTTAGCTACTCAACTTAATACATTACATACACAGAGGAAGCAAGAAGAAACAAAGAAAGCCTTAGCTACATATTATCTTGAATGTATAAAAAAGAAGGTGAATTACACATGTCATTCCATGAAAGCTTGGGTAACTAATATAACTAAGGAGAATCCTAAAATAGTGGAGTTGTATGCCATAGATGAAGGTGAGAATTAGGGGTTTTTTATGGCTTAATAGAAACAATGAATACAAATATTAGGTATGCTATCAAACTCTATGTTTGAAAATTCTCGATTCTCAAATAATCCTCAATATGGTTCTTGGATGAATGTACCAAATCAAAATTGGTCTCAAACAAGTTGGTAGCTACCCTAGAATCAGTTATGAATGCAACATAATGGACACCAACCTCAATTGGGGTAGTTTAAAAACTAGCAATGGTTTTATCCCTCTAATCCATGGCAACAAAAATACAGAGGTAATCAAGGCTTTCCCCAGTAAATGCAATAACCATAAAAACAACATGTCATAATGCCAAACACTCAACAAACTATTTGAACCACTTAATTACCTACCTATCCCATCCTCAATCCTACCAATAAGTTAGTTCAACTAACATAATTCATTGAAACAATGCAATAACCAACATACACCTTGGATATTAATCAAGTTCAACTTCACTTAGGTCATGTTCTTACATATCCCACCTGACCCATAATCATAGAACACTTTGAACCAACTCTAGTCCATACTAATCCACATCTATCCATGGCCATTATTGAGCTAATTCCATCCAAAAATCAAAAATAAACTAATAATCCTCTTTTTCTAAAGAGATTGAACATATCACATCCTGAACCAAAGCTCAAATTTGATATTTTAGGATAACTCAAAAATATGTTCATAAAAATCACACTCTTTCAATTAATAAAGGATGTTCCTATCTATAATAAATCTATTACAGAGGTATGTTTGAAAAAACCAAGAAGAAAGAAGAAGGATCCTAAAATAATCTAGGTCATTGGCCAGCTATCATATATTATGTTGGGAAATATAGTTTCCCTAAAATATTCTAATCTGGGATGTCCTATATTAATTTTAGCATCCATGGTTAACCCATATATAATACTTTAATTGAATTGGGTACAGCCATCAATGTGATGACCATGAAGACCATGAAATAACTGAAACTTACCACTCTCCATCCAACACCCACCATCTTCTAGATGGTTGACAGATCAACTTTTAAGCCTAAAGGGATTGTTGAGGAATTTGTTATCACTATGGATTCTTGGTAATATCCAACATATTTTATTATCTTACAATCAATGATAAAATTGAGAGGTTATCCTCTCATCCTTGGCTGCCCATGGTTGGTCAATGTTGATACTTTTATTGGCTACAGTTTAGGAAAAATGCTAATTTCCAAAAGAAATGACACCACGAAATTGGTGATGTATCCACCAAGCCAGCCTTCCTAAAATGATGTAACAAACCCTTAGATTAATGACATTGAATAAGTTGTCTCCTTGTAGACCCTCTACATAATTGACCAGATTCTAGCTCTATAGGCCCAAAAAGAAGACAGTATCCTTATCGGTATCCTAAAAAACACCTATCAATAGGATCCTGTAGCCACCAACTTGTTGGAATGTACACCATGTCCTCTTCAAAATGTCTTTCTTGAGAATGATTTTAATAAAACCATAAGAGACATTTGGACATTCCATCAATTAATCTCTATCAATTTAGTTATGCTTCTTCAATTGACAATGTGGAGACCATGCTTTATTTAATAAAATAAGTAGACATCCTGCCAAACAAACCTCTCAACATCAACACTTCTATAACACCCCAACAATAAAGTCAGTTACTTGAAATATTGATAAGGCACACAAAACATTTTCTTGGGATTACCATGACATGAGAGGAATAAACCTATATTTATATATGCATCATATTTACATTAAAAAAAAATGCAAACCTATTCACCAACCCTAATGACAAATGAATATTGTATTCAAAGACATTATCAAAACTGAGTTACTAAAAATCTTAGATGTAGGATCTATTTATCCTATTTCAAATAGGTAGTGGGTCTCTCCCCTAGTCATTACCTCTAAGAAAGGGGGCAAATGGCATATCTATGTTGACTACCAATAATTGAACGTTGGTACCATGAATGATCACTTTCACCTTCCATGGTTGATCAAGTGTTGGATACATTAAAAGGGAAGATGTAATTTTTATTCCTAGATGGATGTAGTGGTTATAATCGAATATGAATTTATCCATAAGACCAAGACAAAACCACTTCTACTTTCCCTTGAGGAACCTATGTCTATGTCGTCTTACCATTTGGTCTTTGCAATACCTCAGCTACTTTTTAAAGGGTTGTGTTGAGCATATTTTATGATCTACCCCATGACTACGTTGAAATATACATGGATGATTTCACTATCTATGTGTAAACATTCAAACAAATGTTGACTAACTTGGAGAAAGTTCTTCAATGTAACTGAGACCATCAATTATTTTTTAGCAATGAAAAGTGTTACATGCTTATGACTAAAGGGTTTGTGTTGGGACATCACATATCCCCTACTATAATTCAAGTTGACCTAGTAAAGATAAGTATTATTAAGGATCTACCCACACCAAAGAATCAAAAATATGTTATAGTTTTCTAGAACATGTTGGTTATTATATATGATTCATCAAAGATTTTAGTAAAATTGCTACCCATTTTTTGGATTGCTTACTAAGGAGGTTGAATTTACATGGACTAATGATTGTCAAACTGCCTTTTAGTAACTCAAAGACCTTCTCATAAAAACTGTTATTCTAAGAGGGCCTAATTGGAAGAAGCCTTTTCACATTCATATAGATGCATCTAACACCACTTTAAGAGTTGTCCTTAGCCAAAAAAATGAATCTCTAAGTTATGTAATCTATTTTATTAGTAAGAATATTCAGGGGATGAACTCAACTACACTATAATATAGAAATAATTTCTTATCATTTTCTATGCCATCAACAAATTTTGACACTACATTATAGGTTACCAAGTATTTATCCACGTAAATCATGCAACAATAAGATATTTAATGAACAAACATATTGTAATAGGTAGGATAGTCCATTTATTACTTTTGATGTAGAAGTTTGATATTACCATTGTGAACAGACCAAAAAAGGATAATATAGATCAAATTTTCTATCTTGATTGTAAAATTATGAGCACAATCCTATTGTTGATGATTCTTTTCCTAATGAACATTTATATGCTATAACAATTCAATCACCTTGGTTCATAGATATTGCTAACTATTTTGTTACAAGATCACTACCATAACATTTCTCACCTAGGGATAAACAACACCTGATCCAAAAGAGATAACATTATTTTTGGATTGTAAGATAGCTCTTTATAACTAGATTAGATTCAGTTATGAGAAGATGTATCTAAGAAGATGAAGCTTGTGACATCTCAGAGCCTATCATGATGAACCTTGTGGGGGTCATTTAGCTACCAAATGAACTACTATGAAAATAATTACTATTAGATAGTATTGGTATTCTTTGCATAAGGATGTCATGATGTATACCCACATATGTGATCAATGCCAGTATATGAGAAAATCCACTCACTTTGATGAAATACCATTACATCCACAATTGGTTTTAAAACCCTTTAACAAATAAGGATTGCATTTTGTATGTCCCATTGAACCTAAATCCAACAACAAAGAATACATATTATTCTACAATGATTATGTTAGAAAATAGGTAGAGGTCAAAGTCTTAACCCATGCCCAAAATGAGAAAGTAGCTGAGTTATTATATGAATAAATCTTCACCCACTATGGAGTACCAAGAGAAATAGTCACAGATTAAGGCCCACAATTCACATCAAACCTTACAACCACCTTGGTCAAGGAATATGAGATCAAACACAAAAAATCTACCCCTTACCAACCTTATTCAAATGGTCATATGGAAGTGACAAACTTATAACTAAAAAATATCCTCACTAAAACTGTCAGCTTGCATAGGAAAGATTGGTCAACTTGTCTCTTAGAAGCAGTTTGGGCTTATAGAATCACCTAGAAAACCATAACTCATCTCACTTCATATGAGTTATTTAATGGTAAGAAAACTTTTTTCTTATTGATTTTTTACATAAAATACTAAGGACAACACTTGATTAGGCCTTGGATCTTTCCCAAGCTCAACAAAATAGGATCATGTAGCCGAATGTACTTAATGAATTAAGAAAGGAAACACTTCATCATGCTGAAATATTGTAAAGATAATATGTGGGATGACATGAAAAGAATGTCAATACTAAGAGTTTAAAACTAGGAGACTAGGCACTCCTCTTTTACTCTAAACATAAAGATCATAAAGGAAAGCTATAGTTTAGATGGCTTGGGCCTTATGAGATCAAACAACTTTTTGATAATGGAGATGTAAAGCTCATGACCATTGACTTTGTTTGTTTCAAATGCTTATTAATGGTCATAGGCTCAAGATGTATAAGAAACTATTTTCCAAGAAAACTCTCACTTTCCAACTTCTCAAAGAACAACATCCATCTCTTCTTCATGAAGCAAATCCACCTGGTCCTACAGTCGAAGGGTATTTTTGTCAAGCCTTCTCTAATATTTTTTAAGAGTAATAAATCTCTCTATAGCCAAGAATAATTCATTCATAATGACTTAGTTTAGGCTGAATAAAATCCTACGTTTTGTATTTTTGTGATTCTAGTTGAGTTTAGATCAAAAAATTAAAATCAAAAATCAAAAACTTTAGCAACGAAAACCTTCAAGCATTGTTGATGGATGTTGTCTCAGTAAACTAGGTCACTAGTTGATCGACATTCATTAAAAAAAAAGTGAAAAATAGAAAAGGTACTATAGCAATAAAACTTTTTATTTTCATCTATTTTTACTTGCAGATTCATTCCCTTGGAGTAGAAATACATTTTCCTTCTTGCTACAGGATGAAAAACTTGATGTTACAAGATAAAACTTACTTCTATAGGAAACATATTTTGCTATAGGATGTATTCCTACATTCCATCCTACATTAAGCATTTTCTCCCATTCAAACAATAGCATATGTCATGACTGGTACTTGAAACCATCATTTGCACATTTATGAAAATTATTTGTATAAGTAACATGGTAGTTATTCTATATTTATTTCATGTCGTATATTTTAATTATTTATAAAGATGATGGGACTTAATGCTATTAATTTGCCACCATATCCTCTCCTTATCACACCCACTTACCATCTCCTTCACTGATTGATATGACCATTAACACACTATTGCTACCACCCCTTACTTTTATCATGAGTGTTTTGCATATGTTGGCTTCATCCCTCGAGGACAAATGATAGTTTATGTTGGAAGGATATTTTTCATTAATTCAAATGGATTTTTCACTCCCAAATCAAAAGTCACAAAGCATTCTTCCATATCCCAAAACCATTGCTGTAATCACCCAGACCTATAACTCACATTTCATGTCACAATATGTGAGGAGATTTGCTAAAATATGAACCACTTGATATCACCCCTTTAACTAATAACCCTAAAATCTTGGCCCTATTCTAGAATGTATGATGGGCACAATATTTTGAGAAAATATAGGCCCTAGATGAAGAATTTCAAAATAATTTGTTGATACATTGCATAATAGCATGGAAATAGTAAAGGGGATGGAAATAAAGCTAACAGAAACCACCATTAGTAGAGTAACAGGACTACGAAGAATAGGGGAGGAATGGAAAGGCAAAATTGATGTAGAGATTGAGAGATGAAAATGAATGCTTGGAAACTTCAAAGTAGGGCAGATGGGCTAAAGCTGCTGAGTTTATCTCTAGATATTTCATTTATGAATGGAGGTATTCTATGATGCATGGCCTATACTTCAAGTTCATGAATAATTTGTGGCATGGAATAGAGATAAACATTCTTATCTTTTTAATTCACATTATCATAAAAATGTTGGAGGCATTTCAAAAAGGTAATTATAAATATCTTTTCCATCACTACGTAATCTAGTTGATTGGTTAAGACTATTTTAAAAGAATTAGAGCCAACATCAGTTGGGAAGAATTTATCCAAGAACTAGGAAATGTATAAAGTGATAAAGAAATAAATGAAATAGAAGAGGAATTAGAGGTTGAAGATCAAAGATCAGAATAATCGCTTCCTATAGATCTACAAGAACTTGCAATAGAATACCTTCCTATAGTCACATAAGAACTTGCAAAAGGTCTTCTTGAAATAACATAAGAACTTGCATCAAGGATTGAAGAAAGGACTTTCATAGGAAGATAATCTATAAGGAAAATGAAGAAACTCATTCTCCATCTTGATTAAAATGAATCTGAGGAGGAACTTCCACCTTCTCCCAAAAAGGCCAAGCTATAGATTGAGAAGAAAAATGAGAACTAAACCTTCTTATATTATTGAAATAAATAAAAAAATCTAAAACATAATAGACTACTACTAGTAATTAATCTCTAGAGATTGAATCAGATAGGGAAGAATGTTCTCTATAATTTAATCATGAAATAGAAGAAGAAGAGCATAGTTTTGAAGAATTACATGATGAACCAATGCAAGAAGAAGTAGAACACGAAGAGCATAGTTTTGAATAATTACATGAAGAACTAATGCAAGAAGAATTAGAACAATTTGAGCACATTTTTGAAGATTTGCATGAAGAACCCATGTAGGAAGAAGCTAAACAATTGGAGCAACCTACTGTACAAATGGAATTCTTCACTCTTGAGTAAGCCCTATAATAAATTAAAAACCTAAGGAAGTAGCTACAAGATCAATCTTATGGAGGTTTAGATGCACTTATTGTAGTAGCTTATTAGCTATATCCTTTTATCAAAGACCATCTTGCAGTCAACATTCCACAACCTTCTATATAGGTAAATCAACAAGAAGAACCTAAAGCTACCCTAAGAGTCAAGTATCACTCCTCATTTGCAATATGTTCTAAATTATTGAATTTAATGGATAGTCACTCTAAAATTATAAATGAATTAATAAAATAAAATAATAAGTTGAAAGAAGAGAGCATCACCAAACTGAAACATAAAATTGAAGATATCGCTAGTCTTACCCAAAATCTCTTGGACTGCAGAGCTCCTACTAAAGTATATTTAGTCTAGCTTGAAGAGTAATGACATGAGTTCAGATTTATGACAATTTATTATGATATTCCCCATGAGTTTATTGATTCCATCTCCTTCTTTTCTATATATAAAGTATGTTCACAAGAAGAACAAGCATAATTGTGCAAGTTTAACCTTCATAATTATGTTGTTTCATATGGTAGAGAGTATAACCCTGATTTATATGTTGGAGATGTCCAATTACAAGAGTTTTCATCATATTTAATGAGTTAGAAAAGAAGAGGAAGGTAAGTAATGAAATATATTAAAAAAGGAGAATGAAAGCCAACTATTTATTAAGAATGACTCAATGGTCCCTGATGGTGTATTAACTAAATGAGATAATATTATGTTAAAGAAAGAAGTCAGAGCTTGGTTTGTGAAGAATTGTAATGAAGCCAAAAATTTTATTTAGGATTGAGAAATTGTTTTGGTTGTGCTACAAGAGAATCATGCATTGAACGATGGAATGAACTCACCTCAACACTAAGAAAGAAGTAGCCATGTTCCCTTTTTAACTTGAAATCAACATTTGACGGGATCACCTAATATATTCTTCTTGAAAATGAAATGGGATGCTAATTATTGAACCTAAAGTTCTATCCACCCCTATTCTAGTATCTTATTATAGATTGGTAGGATAAAGTCCCAGTGGATGAAGCCATAAAAGTCAAATTTTGGTAACTATTTGAATAGAGATAGGGATTTTACATTCACCTTGCCAAGGGTGCTATAGAGCCCATGGATTTTAGAGTTCTTTATGAATTATGAATAAAAAAGTTTGTTACTCAATGTCAAACAAGATTTTAAGTTGGGGGTGTGTTGAGCCCTATAAATGTCATGTGCTTGTTTCCATCTATTGTACTCTTCCTGCTTGTTAACTGTGCTTTTGAACACTTTTCCATACAGTTTACTACTTTCATAAGCCATATAGCATTATGTTTCTATACTCTTTGAAATAGTTAAAATTATGTATTGAAATTAAATATATGATGGTTATCTATTGCTTTAGGACACTATTTTTATAATGTGTTTTAAGGATGTTTTAGAGAGATAGGTATATAGCAAAGAGCATCCTGTAGCAAAGGAATATCATTACATAAACCATCCTATAGCCATTGCATGACCAAAGCTATGGATGAATAGATTTTGATTCTCTTCCAATCGACTCATGGAAATGACTCTAACTTCTATGGAGCTTAATAAGGAAGCAGTTAAAGAGTGAGCAAAAATATTTGTCTTATAGAAATATTGTAGAATTCCCACGAATGATGACTTTAGCCAAAGGAACCAATTTTGGTTATCCTAAATTGAATGTTTCTTATATATATATATATATATATATATATATATATATATATATATATATATATATATATATAGTTTTGCATAAAATAATCTCCTCTACGATATATAAATATGTAGCAGTAGAATTGGTATATAGTAGATGATGATTAGAGATTATCATAAGTACATTTTGTTAAGAAACAAGTATTGTAGCTTCATACAATAATTTATTGTTATAGTTTTGATTAATATGAACAAAAATTTCTAAGTTCAATTAAATGTTGTGAGAGAAATAATTGAAGCTAAAAGATGGAAGGAGGAAGGGCCCCCTTTGAAAGCCTTACAACAACAATCTAACCCATTTTAATAAGCTAAACACGTTATTTGATTTCTTTATACATTATGTGATTTAATTTTTAATTATGTGATTTACATTCTTGCTTAGATTTGTTTAAGAAAGCTTCCAATGCATAAGCATTTATTTCATCATATTATTTTCATGTTTTATTTCAAGCATTTCATTTACTACACAATTGTATCTTAGATACAATTAGCATAATGCCAAATTAGAAATTGAGTGTGCACATATAGTAATGTCATCCTATCAAGTCTACATCTTCGAGTTGACATTTAATTGAGGTAGAAGGTACAATTCCATGGTAACTCTCCTTATTAATTTTGATCAAAAGAAGTATATATAATTATGAATTAGCTACTAGTCATGTAGGATGCTAACTTGTCTAACAATGCCTTTTTTCAACTTTCTCTTCCTCTCATCTATGGGCTTCTCCTTAGCAACATGAAGAGAAAAGGATCTTCACCAAGAGATCTTCCACCTTGCTCTATAGAAATATACTTTCCAAAACATTTTTTTTCATCTTCGACTTGGTCTATTTTCATGTCATAGTAGCTTCAACTTGTAAAAACCAGCCGACAACAAAAAATACTAACAAACATTGAGTTTTTTTAGGAGTTAGTTAAGGATGGTTACATAAGATCCCCTTAAGGGTCACATTGTGTTTTTACAATTTGTCGAGATGCCTTCTTTAGTATGGTGTTAATTTTAGGATTTTCACATTTTTCACTTATTATTTAGATGACCTTAGGTGCCTTTTCTTAGAATTTGGCATCTCTAAATAGACCTTTGGATTGATATGTGGTGGATAGTTGGTTTTGAGAAACAAACGTAGGGAAAAGTGGATGAAGATCCTATATTATCCTAGGTGTTTTAACAAAATATTTGGTAATGGGAAATGTTGATCTAAGTGAAGGAT
This sequence comes from Torreya grandis, assembly GCA_037957365.1. NCBI lineage: Eukaryota > Viridiplantae > Streptophyta > Pinopsida > Cupressales > Taxaceae > Torreya > Torreya grandis. Next base: position 2,518,431 of record JARHVA010000389.1, read on the forward strand.
GGGGTCCTAAAATGGATGATTTGGGTTGAAATGAGAGACCTATCACCCTCTTATTTTATGTGTTGGTAGATGTGGTTGGCATATCCATACTAGGGCCTTTACCTTTGGATGACTATGGGAGCTCTCTCTTAATAGGAAGATGCGCTAAGTTCTTACCTTTAGGAACAACAAGGAAATCATCCCAATTATTGATGATAGTTACCTTGTATTTTATTTTGGTAAGGTATGGATTATGCCAAATTATCAAAAGGGCTAATTTTGAAGCAAGTTAATGTAATGTGGCTAACATTTCAAGAGGAATTGGGTTAGAAGAATTATGATATTGAGCAAAGTGATAAGGGTCTATTATAACATAGTCCATAAGCATCTTATGAAGGAATTAAATAATGAATAATGGAGTAGTGTGTGCCCCTATTAGGGTGTCAAGGTGATGATTCACACTACTTAGGATAGGATTTTTATATTCTACTTTTGATTGAATACTTCGAATATATGTAAGTGATGTTTCCTTTGGAAGATCCCAAATGATGAGGTCAAGGAAATCTATAGAGAAGATGGGAGTATTTTTGATATTATTATGTTGACTAATGTCAAAATAATCTCTTGTGAGAAGATATATAAGTCCAAAGGATTCAGGAACTTCTTTGAGTAATAATTGGTCAAGAATAGTGTTGATCATGTGTGTTCCTTAGTTTTGGGATTCCTTAAAATTTGCATGTATGGTATTTTATATAGATGAATGATTAGGGAATGGCTACCTAAATATTTCAAAGGATTGATTTAGAAGAGTATTTGGGTTATCCAAATGGAGTTCCCCCTATCGATAAGGTTTTGGACCAAGCTTTTAAAGGATCAACATTGTTTCACGTCATGACCTATCACTTGGTGATAACCAAAAAATTCATTTTATTTGTACCAATTTAGTTTAAAATATGTGTTGTCATTAGGTTTAATAGGAGGAAGTTCAATAATGGATTCTTTTAGGAGTTTATCTAAAATGGAAGAATAAAATTCTCCTAAAGGTGTATATTTCCTCAAGGGAAAACCATGTGGGTCCTCTCTGAGGCTATGTTTGAGACATGGAAGGACTAGCTTGATTAGGTGTTGATGGAGGTGTTGCCTTTAAAATAATAGCATTTATGGTTCCCTTAGGTTTGGATTTATTTTCCCCTTTAGAAGGATTAGGTTTAAAAATTTTATTACGTAATTTTACTTTTCCTTCTTTTAGGGCTCAGATTTCAAATTTATGAGCCATGGTAAAAGCCTCATCAAACATCTTAAATGATTACACTTGAAGTGTGGATGAAATATGTTTGGTGCATGACCTTACAAATAATTCAATCAGCTCATTTTATGGAATGGAAAATGTTAACTGATTTATAAGACCATGATAACTAACCATAAAATATATAATAGATTCATCCTCAAATTGCTTGATAGTGTATAGGTCAATAATGGTTATTTTCTTGAAAATATTAATTGAAAAGTGCTCTAGAAAGATTTGGGCTAACTATCTGAAGGAAAATAATGAATGCTGAGGAATAGAGTTGTACGAATCCAAAGTTGCTCCATCTAATGACATGGGAAAATTTACTAAAAGGATGACATCATTATGAGCTATAAGATAACATGCATGTATAAATCCCTAAGGTGTTGCTAAAGATCTTTTTGGTTTTGAAATTTGGTAAATTTGGGTAATTCTAAATAAAATGGATAAGGCATGATGGGGACAACGAGATTAATTGATTCATTGTAAATCTACTCATATGAGAGCATGTTATTCTATCCTAATTTGAGACCTTTAAGTTTGCCATCTGATCCATAAGGACACAAATGAGGTCTGATTGGGTGACATTTTGAGGCATGCCCATGAGATATTCTTGAAACGGTATCGACGTAGGAATCACCTATGAGTCAGGATACCCAATTTATATGGTCATGAGAAGTTGGGAGGTCATCATGTACTACAAAAATAAAGGGACATTAGTTTGACTAATGAAGGGATTCGAAAAGGTTTGCAAGTGGATATGTGGTTGAGTGAAAAGGGGTGGTATAAATTTTTGTTGTTGTAAAGAGATGGCTACAGATGATTGTAATGGAATATTTGTTGATGGGGTTGAGTTAAAGGAACTAAATTTATAGCTATGTGGGTATGGATGGGTGGAAAGGATGCTGGAATCAATACTAAGTACTTAGGAATGGTGTTAAATGGTTGGGTAGCTATTGGTGATGTTATCACAACAGTGTGGATTGGCATAACATTTGTGGAAGGATTAAATGGGGGTTGTTGTGGTTGATTAGCCCCAGGTGGTGATGCCCTAGTGTTAGGAGTAGGGAGGGGCTTCATGGAAGATTCCAGTGTTGGTTACTCCATAGAGGTTATGGACATGATCATGTTATGTGTAATAGTGTTGGATTCATCTAGTGGTATGTTATAAATAGGGGGAGACCTAGGTAGAGTAATATCCATATTTTGCAAAGTGAGATAATGACTAAGTGATATAGGGTTGTTATCTAAGATGTTGGTGAACTCATAATCACCTTGCAGATAAAACTAGGGGAAACATTCCCCAATAGATTATGGGGTATTAGGTGGACTCAGAGTATTATCCATTGAAGGATTTGATGATAGAGGTCTATTGTTTTATATTGATATGACAAGAAATTTTTTATAAACCATAAAAAAAAAATTAAAAAAAAAGAATTATCTTATAATTTGTGAAGGGACAATGTTGGATGGATGAGTATCATGATTTTTTAAACCTCTCAAATCTTTGAATTTAATGCATTTTTAAATGCTATCTAATGAAGGACAATCATATTACATTTTTGTTGTTGTAAAGAGATGGCTACAGATGATTGTAATGGAATATTTGTTGATGGGGTTGAGTTAAAGGAACTAAATTTATAGCTATGTGGGTATGGATGGGTGGAAAGGATGCTGGAATCAATACTAAGTACTTAGGAATGGTGTTAAATGGTTGGGTAGCTATTGGTGATGTTATCACAACAGTGTGGATTGGCATAACATTTGTGGAAGGATTAAATGGGGGTTGTTGTGGTTGATTAGCCCCAGGTGGTGATGCCCTAGTGTTAGGAGTAGGGAGGGGCTTCATGGAAGATTCCAGTGTTGGTTACTCCATAGAGGTTATGGACATGATCATGTTATGTGTAATAGTGTTGGATTCATCTAGTGGTATGTTATAAATAGGGGGAGACCTAGGTAGAGTAATATCCATATTTTGCAAAGTGAGATAATGACTAAGTGATATAGGGTTGTTATCTAAGATGTTGGTGAACTCATAATCACCTTGCAGATAAAACTAGGGGAAACATTCCCCAATAGATTATGGGGTATTAGGTGGACTCAGAGTATTATCCATTGAAGGATTTGATGATAGAGGTCTATTGTTTTATATTGATATGACAAGAAATTTTTTATAAACCATAAAAAAAAAATTAAAAAAAAAGAATTATCTTATAATTTGTGAAGGGACAATGTTGGATGGATGAGTATCATGATTTTTTAAACCTCTCAAATCTTTGAATTTAATGCATTTTTAAATGCTATCTAATGAAGGACAATCATATTACATTTTACCTTGCAGTTTCTATGCCAAACACTACACATAAATTAGCTTCCTTTCCTTTTATTTTTAACATTTCTTTATTATCTCCAACTTCTTCCGTGTAATCAACTTATAAAGATCACCCTTTGTGTTGCATTCCAAATCTATTAAGTAAACTACATATATAAATGAAAATTTTACTTCGGATCCAAAGTGGATTTTTACAATATAACTGTATTTAGATTGATTATGAATTGGGTAAATGAAACATATGAAATAATCATGGAATTTAGATAGGCTAAAAAAAGTTTTAACTTAACATTTTACTTCCCTGAATTCTTTTAATTGTACTTATGGGATGGGTTCAAACCCCTTGGATGGGCTAGGACACATTCAATTTTGTGACCACCATAAATTTATGCAATTGATTGCACTAGTTATGTCACCAACATAAATAGTGCTTTCAATCATATCAAAAGCACAAGACACATGAGTAAAATATCAATTTACAAAATAACTTTAGAAAAGGAAAAATTGCTAACCCTTTCATATGTATGATTCTCTTTAAGAATGAAATTTAAGGATGAAATTTAACATAAAATTCTCAGATTCCACAATTCAAACATTCAAATGAGTAAAAAAAATGGTAAAAAATATATTATTATTTTCAATAGACATTCCCATCATCAATAAACAACATATGTCGACGTATTCTTCACATCAAATACTTGTCTTTGAGCTTCTTTGGTAATGAACACCAAATTCATAGAAAAACCCATGCAACTATAAGAATTACCACAAGACCCCATGAAGAAGAAGACAAAAAACTATAGATGAATATTTAAAAGATAGTACAAGATTTTGAAAAGAGAAAAGATATCCTAAATATTGTCATAACAAAGATCAAAGGATTTTGTGATAATGATCCTAGAAGGTTTTGGGATAAGTGTAAATATACTATTTCTCTTGATCTAAAACTTGGCATTGATCATACCCGAGGTATCAAATATAACACAATCCCTTTCTCCCCTTCTCAAGTTAAAATGGGATAAGAAGAGATCAAAGAATTATTGCAGAAGGATTTGATACAGAAAAGCCATAGTGAATGGGCTTCTCCCGCATTCTATGTGAATAAACACTCAAAACAAAAAAGAGGGAAAATAAGATTGGTAATAAATTATAAAAATCTCAACGATTGGCTTATACCTATCAGACATCCAATTCCTAACAAGATTATTCTTATCAACAAGTTGAAGAAATGTTGTGTTTTTTCTAAGTTTGATTTGAAAAATGGGTTTTGGCAAATTGCAGTAGAACCTAAAGAAACTTATAAAACTACATTTGTCTTACCAGTCTTAGATAGGCATTATGAGTGGAAGGTTATGCCTTCTGACTTGAAAAATTCTCCCTCTGAATTTCAAAAAAAGATGGATGGAATCTTTGGCCATGGTAAGCATTTTTTGTCTATAGTGATGATATATTAGTTCTTTCAAAATATTTAAATAGTCATCTTATACATTTGAAATAATTTGTTGATCTTTATAACTAGAATGGGTTGGTTTTAAGCGATAAGAAAATGGAGATATGAAAAATAGAGATTGGATTTCTTAGGTTAAATATATGTCAAAATAAGATTTCATTACAACCCCATATTTTATAGTCTTTAGAAATATTCCTAGATGAAATAAAAGACAAATCCCAATTATAGAGATTCCTTGGATTTTTGAATTATTGCTCTCCATTCTATAAAGATTAAGCCAAAGATAGGAAAATACTACAAAAAAGGTTAAGAAAAGACTCAAGCCCATGGAATACTAAAATGACATAGTCAATCAAAAGAATCAAGGAAAAAGTTAAAGCACTACCAAATCTCAAACTACTAGGAGAAGGTTTAATGATTTTGGAAGTAGATGCTTTAGATGAAGCATAAGGCAGAATACTTCTAGAAAAAACTAAAGATGGTAGAGAAAGAATATGCTATTATTGCAGTGAAACATGGAACCCAGCTCAAAAGAATTATGATTCCAATAAGAAAGAATAATTAGTAGCCAAACTATGCATGTTCAAACTAAGGATATTTTTACTTCCAAAGAAATTCCTCTTAAGGATAGATCTGTTACAGTTTGAATCTATCATTAGAAAACCCCGCACCTAGCAAGTTGGAAACCAGATGATGACTAGATGGGTATTATGGTTTTCTAACTTTGAGTTTGATGTTCAATACAAGAAAGGAACTATGAATCATTTAGCTAATTTGATGTCCAGAGAAGGATCAAAGTGGTATTCTCATAAGTTTTTTACTAATCATATTTTGATGTTTCAGGGTGATGAAGGATCTGATAATTTTTATTATGATACTATTCCAAAAAATATTACTCAACAAGAAAAAGAAATAATGAAATAAGGGATTCTTATCCCTATAGAGACCCAATTCAAAAAACTTCTTGGGCTTGCTATTAAAAATATTTTATCAAAATATTTCTTAGTTAATGCCTACAGGAACTATCCTGATGCTGATGGAAGAAATTGGATTAGATTCTATCACATAGATCATAGAAATATCAAGATATTTGGAGGACAATTGTCACTCACAGAGTTTCAACTGATCAAAGTAAAGGTAATTCTCTATGGAGAAGTCTATATTTGTATGAACACCAATATGCTTATAAGGAGATTTCATGACAAACCAATTGATGTACCATATGATCAATGGGAAAAGTTAACTTGGGATAAATGGCTTGAAGAATATGCACCAACCACTTTAAGCCTCTAGTTTAAGATTTTTGTCATTGATAAAGAATTAGGTGTTTATGATACTAATATGTTATTCAAATTTATTAGAGATCACATGTATGATGAAATAGAATTTGAGTTCTTTTTAAAAGATTGTATATATAACCAAGAGAACAAGAAAATAAGATATATATTTCAAAGAAAGTTTTGTGAACTTCTAGAAGATGTTGATACCATATTAAGCAATAAATTTCTTATGACAAATCCTAGGCACCCTGATAAAATTGAAAGATTAATCCCTAATCTTCATGAATCACATACATAGTAATGGGATGACTATTTCCATGACACTTATCATAGGCATGAAGATTAATATGACATAAGAATTGACATGTCTATTGAAATCCCTTATGGGAGTCCCTAACAAGAAGCATGGATGAGCCCTTTCAAGGTTTGTTCACTATCCCTTTAATATGATGATGTAGATGATTTAATTTTGAAATCAAATCTTGGAGTGTGATCTAGCTATATCACACCATGTGACCCATGGTAAGGTCTTGTCTTGGCTAGTAGAGTGGGCTTGTCCTCTACCATTTACAACTATCAGATGTTATTTGCTTTTTATAAATGTTTTGATATGATAGGAGCATGTGCTCATATTAGTCCATGATTTAAGTAGGAGATCCCAATAATGTGAGAAGTAGTACATGTGGTGGAGGTGGGACATCAACCTCTTAGATTTTATTAGATGCTCCTTGGGTAGTACAGCTTTTGGAGTGACATGACCAAATCACCTTTACTTTTATCACTTTGCCTAGTTGGATGGGGTTGTCATCCAAAAAACCTAGGTTTCCAGCTATTTCTAATTGATTACTCCTTGAACTGGTGGAAAAGTTCTCCCAATTCTATATTTAAGAAGAGTTTGGGGTTCATTCACTACCATCGAGTGCTAGGAGTAGAAAGGAGAGATCTCTACAAGTCTTTAAGCTATGTAAGTCTTAGGATACGTCTATTAAGTATTGGTTGAGACAAGTACCTAGCTCAGGGTCAAATAGTTTTCAGACTATTTGGCCTTTTATGTTGTGCATAACCTATAAAACCAGTGTATGTTAGTTTCTAATTATTGATCCTAAAGAGTTGGTAGGATTATGACTATGTACGTTTAGAATTTTATTGGACTTCACTAATTATGTAATGTTGTTCTATGTTATATAAATATATTTTTTTCAATTAATCTTGCTGGTATCAGAGCCTAGTTTTCCTATTTAATATATATTACTAGTCATCTTGTCATCTTTAATTCTTTGTTCTAGCTTGTAGGGAAATCATACTACTCTTTTGATAATATGTTTAAAGTTGATTGGAATACTAACTTTCCTTGTTCATAAGCTCAGGGAACTGACTTTTTTTTAAGTTCCTCCAGACTTCTTTGGCCTAATAATCTATCAGAGCTAGTTCTTGAATGTACAAGAGATACCTAAAGTTGAGGCAATGATACAAGGTGTCATTTAAGTCATTTTTCCTAATAACCCCTATTCAAATAATTATCTATTAGAGGAGGCCTTTGAAGCTACCAACTGAACAAGCACTAGGTGGCAGCAAGGATAAGTTCTCCCAAGAAGAGTTGCATTTTCTAAGCATTATAGACCAAGTAAGTGAAAGTTCTATTCATTTTTCATATTTCATGGGCATATCATAATTTAGAAATAGACAAGAAGATGAACATGATCTAAGCCAATATATTTCTCCCAAATCTATAAATGCAAACTGGGAACTCTCTAACTTAGACTTGTCTGAAGTCTATAAGATGAATTTATTCAAACAAAAGTATCAGATTGAGTCTCTTCCAAACAATTTACTCTTAAAGGTTTGATGTTAGGAAATATTGAGGTTAATTAGTTCAATATACTAGCTAAGGAACATTTTAAGACATTTTATAAAAAAGGTTATCATTTTGTACATATCAGGAAGTTAGAATGGGCAATAGTACCTCTTTTTAGGCATGTCCTGGATGTTCCTATTTTATTACTTTAAGAATAATTATCATCAATGGAGTAGCTAATGATATAAGATATATAATCTAGTGTCTAACTAAAAGGCTCCAGTGATGGGCAAAAACTCAACAACTTATATTTGGGAATATTAAGGAAGAAGGCATGGACCTTATAATTGATAACATAGATGGTATCATAAATTTATGGTGGGTATCCCTCATAGAATCCCAAAGCGTTACGGTAAGATCCATGATAGATGACTTTACTAAAGCAGTTATCTGTGAGTATGCTGGAGACATGGTAAATGTTGATGCTATTGAATACAATAAATTGTTCAAGATGAAGCTTTATAACATGAAATACTAGGACAGATTCAAGTGTGATTTTCTCTTTTGGAAATAAAAACAAAATAGAGACAAAAGATGAAAACTAAACACATGTTTATTAATGCACTTCCTAGTGAAATCTCAGATCAAGTATTGGCCTACATATCAACCAAAAAGGAAGCCATGATTGGAGAAACAACCATAGTTACAAAAATGACCTTAGGTCAAACTATCTAGTCTATTGAAGAATATCTTTACAATCAATGTAAGGATAAATTTGTAGCCAAATTGCTTAAAAAACAAATGAAAACCATTGATAATAGTACCTACAAAAATAGTGGATAAAGTGCATTAGGCTATTATGGTTCTAAGAATTCTCATTATAAATGCCATAAAGGAAAGAGTAGATCCCAAAAATAGAAAATTGGAGACAATCCCAAGTATAAGAGGAGGTTCTCTAAAAGAAAAACTTATGTTAAGATAAAAATAACCATCTCAAGAAAATGACCTATAAAATGTTATATCTATGGTTAAGAAGGTCATATAGCTCCTTTGTGCCCAAATAAGAAAAGGTATCCTAAAAATATTAAAAATATTAGAGCTATACTTCCTAATGAAGAAATGCAAGTTATTTCTGAATTCAGCTCAAATGTCAATACCCATTGAAAATGATATTTCTTCTAGTGAAAATTAAAATCAAATAAATCAATTTAAAGAACTGTCTTCTTCTAATAACTCTGAGACTGAACTCTACTATTGTAATATGATGTTTGGATTTGATCCCAAAGCTTGAATGAAACATCTAGAATATCTACTATAGAATCAAAAGCTCCCTCTTCATCTCATCCCTATCTATTAAGATGAGCTTACCTAATTACGTAGCATGCATAGTGACCCTAAGGATAAAACAATACAAAAAGTTGACTTTCATGACAACCCAATGTTATATGTACAATAGGAATGGAATAGAAAAAAAAAGATCTAAGCCTAAGAATCCAAGCACAAAGAACCTGATAAAATACCAAAAGCCTCTTATTGAAATCCTTAGAGCTATAAAATAAAAAATAGAATCTGCTTCTCAAGATATGAATGAATTAATAAAATGTTCTGAAGATTCTATATAAGAAAATATCCATGAAGAAGTTCTTCCTAACCAAGGAAGTTTATATGCTAGAGAACAAAAAGAAATCATTATCTCAGTAAACATCATTGATTCAAACAATGGATTATTAACATAAGATTGTTTAATTGATATTGGAGAAAATATGAGTATTTCAAAGCATGGAGCTATCCTAGAGTACCTATGGCAAGATGCTTCATTAGAATTTGTTGTTGTCAATGGATCAAGGACTACTATAAATAAATTTGCTCCTAGGGTACTACTTGAAGCAAATGGCATTAAGGCATATGTAAAATTATGGATGTTCAACAAGATGTCAATGAATATTATTTTAGGAATGAACTTCCTTAATCAATTTATGCCTTATACTATTCACATAAAATACTTGTCTTTGAGCTTCTTTGGTAATGAACACCAAATTTCTAGAAAAACCCATGCAACTGTAAGAATTACCACAAGAGACAGAAAATTGTAGATGAAGATTTTCACGATGGTACAAGATTTTGAAAAGAGAAAATATATCGTGAATACTATCATAATAAAGATCAAAAGATTTTTTGATAATGATCCCAAAATGTTTTGGGATAAGTGTAAATATACTATTTCTCTTGATCTAAAACTTGACATTGATCATACCTGAGATATCAAATCTAACATTATCCCTTTCTCCCCTTCTCAAGTTAAAATGGGAGAAGAAGAGATCAAAGAATTATTGCAAAAGGATTTGATATTTAAGCCATAGTGAATGGGCTTCTCTTGCATTCTATGTGAATAAACACTAAGAGCAAAAAAGAGGGAAAATGAGACTGGTAATAAATTATCAAAAACACAATGATTGGCTTATACCTGTCAGACATCCAATTCCTAACAAGACTATTCTTATCAACAAGCTGCAAGAATGTTATGTTTTTTCTAAGTTTGATTTGAAAAGTGGATTTTTGTAAATTGCAGTAGAACCTAATTAAACTTATAAAACTGCATTTGTCTTATTAGTCTTAGATAGGCATTATGAGTGGAAGGTTATGCCTTTCAGCCTAAAAAACGCTCCCTCTAAATTTTAATAAAGGATGGATGGAATCTTTGGCCATGTTATGCATTTTTTTCTCTATATTGATGATATATTAGTTCTTTCAAAATATTTAAATAGTCATCTTATACATTAGAAAGAATTTGTTGATCTTTGTAACTAGAATGGGTTGGTTTTAAGTGATAAGAAAATGGAGATAGGAAAAATAGAGATTGAATTTCTTGGCTTAAATATATGTCAAAATAAGATTGCATTACAGCCACATATTTTATAGTCTTTACAAATATTAATAGATGAAATAAAAGACAAAACCCAATTATAGAGATTCCTTGGATCTCTGAATTACAGCTCTCCATTCTATAAATATCAGGCCAAAGATAGGAAAATAATACAGAAAAGGTTAAGAAAAGGCTCAATCTCATGGACTACTAAAATGACATAGGCAATCAAAAGAATTAAGGAAAAATTTAAAGGACTACCAAATATCAAACTGCTAGGAGAAGGTTTAATGATTTTGGAAATAGATGCTTCGGATGAAGCATATGGTGGAACACTTATAGAAAAAACTAAATATAGTAGAGAAGAAGTCTATTATTATTGTAGTAGAATATGGAACCTAGCTCAAAAAAATTACCATTCCACTAAGAAAGACCTATTAGTAGCCAAATTATGCATGTTCAAACTAAGGATCTTTTTGCTCCCAAAGAAATTCCTCTTAAGGATAGATCTATTACAATTTGAATCTATCATTAGGAAACCCCACACCCAGCAAGTTGGAAACTAGATAATGACTAGATGGGAAATATGGTTTTCTAACTTTGAGTTTGATGTTCAATAAAAGAAAGAATCTGCTAATTGTGTAGCTGATTTGATGTCTAGAGAAAGATTGAAGTCATATTCTCATAAGTCTTGTACTAATCATGTTTTGATGTTTTAGGGTGATGAAGGATTTGACAATTTTGATTATGATACTATTCTATAAAATCTTACTCAGCAAGAAAAAGAAATAATGAAAGAATGGCTTCTTATCCCTGCAGAGACCCATGTCAAAGAACTTCTTGGGCTTGCTATTGAAAATATTTTGTCCAAATATTTCTTAGTTAATGCCTACAGGAACTTTCCTGACACTGATACAAGAAATTGAACTAGATTTTGTGACATGGATCATAGAAATATCAAGATACTAGGAGGACAATTGTCACCCATAGAGTTTTTGCTAATCAAAGCAAAGGCAATTTTCTATAGAGAAGTCTATATCCGTATGAGCACCAATCTGCTTACAAGGAGCTTTCATGATAGACTAGTTGATGTACCATATGATCAATGAGAAAGTTAACTTGGGATAAATGGCTTGAAGAATATGCACCAACCACTTTAAGCCCCTGGTTCAAGATTCTTGTCATTCATGAAGAATTAGGTGTTTATGATACTAATATATTTTTCAAATTTACTAGAGATCACCTATATGATGAAATAGAATGTAATTTTTGTTTCATAGATTGTATATATAACCATGAGAATAAGAAAACCATATATACATTTCAAAGAAAGTTTTGTGAACTTCCAGAAGATGTTGATACCATATTATGCAATGAAATTCTTGTGGCAAATCCCATGCACCCTAATAGAATTGAAACATTAATCCCTGATCTTCATGAATCACATGCATACTCATGGGATGACTATGTCCATGACACTTATCATAGGTATGAAGATTCATATGACATAAGCATTGACATGTCTGTTGAAAGCCCTTATGGGAGTCCCTAGTAGGAAGCATGGTGGGCCCTTTCATGATTTATTTGATGTCCCTTTAATTCAGTGATGTACATGATTTAACTGTGAAAGTAGATCCTAGATTGTGATATATCACACCATGTGACCCATGGTAAGGTTTTGTCTTGGCTAGTAGAGTGGGCCTATCCTTTACTATTTACAACTATGAGATGCTATTTGATTTTTATATAGGTTTTGATCTGACAGGAACATGTGCTCATATTACTCCATGATTTGAGTAAGGAATCCCAATAAAGCAGGAAGTAGCACATGTGGTAAGGGTGGCCTATTTGCCTCTTAGCTTTTATTAGATTCCCTTGGCAATATGCCTTTTAGTATGACATGACCAAAGCATCTTTGTTTTTGTCACTTTGCCTAGTTGGATGGGGTTGCCATCCAACAAACTTAGGTTTCTGATTGTTTCTAACTAGTTACTTCTTGAACTAGTGGAAAATCTCTCCCAATTCTTTATTTAAAAAGATTTTGGGGTTCATTCACTACCATTGAGTGCTAGGAGTAGAAAGGAGAGAGATCTATAAGTCGTTAGGCTTTGCAAGTCTTAGGATAGGTCTATTAAGTATTGGTTAAGACAGCTACGTAGCTCAAGGTCAAATAGTTTTCAAACTGTTTGGCCTTCTGAACTATGCATAGCCTATGAAACCAATGTATGTTAGTTTTTGACTTGATCTTGAAGAGTTGATAGGATTATGACTATGTACAATTAGAATCTTGTTGGACTTCATAGTTTATGTAATGTTGTTCTATGTTATATAAATATATTTTATTCAATCGATCTTGCTTGTATCAGAGCCTAGTTTTCCTATTCAATATATATTGCTAGTCATCTTGTCAGATTTAATTCTTTGTTCTAGCCTATAAGGAAATCATACTGCTCTTTTGATAATCTATTTAAATTTGATTGGAATATTAGCTTTCCTTATTTATAAGCTCAGAGAACCTACTTTGTTTGATGTTCCTTGAGACTTCTTTGGCCTAACAATCTATCAGAAATAGTTCTTAAATGTACATGGGATACCTGGAATTGAGGAATTGAGACAAGGTGTCATTTAATCCATTTTTCATAATAACCCCTATTTGAAGAATTGTCTATTAGAGGAGGCCCTAGAAGTTACCAATGAAACGAGCACTAGGCAACAACAAGGATGAGTTATCTAGAGAAGAGTTGCATCTTCTATGTATTATGGACCAAGTAAGTGAAAGTTTTGTTCCTTTTTCAGATTTGATGGAGAAATTAGAAGTTATAAATAGACAAGAGGATGAACATGATCCAAGCCAATATATTTGTCTTGAATCCATAAATGCAAAATGGGAAGTCCCTAGATTAGATTTGTTTAAAGTCTATCAGATGAATTTCTTCAAACAAAAGTTTCAAACTGAAGTCTCTTTCAAACAATTTACTCTTAAAGGTTTGATGTTAGGAAATATTAAGGGTAATTGGTTCAATATACTGGCTAAGGAACATTTTAAGACATTAAAAAAGGCTATCACTTTGTACACATTAGCTAGGTAGAATGGGCAATAGTACCTCCTTTTAGGCAAGGCCTAGACATTCCTATTTTATTTGTTCTTGTTGATAGCATGCTACAAAACATTTTCCAAGCTATGCCTGGTGTAATCAATGATAATGTCCATGATGGAAAAGTTACTTTTTGGGTTTATCCTAAATTTATGGCCAACTTAGAGGATCCTATTATTCCTAAAATGCTTAAATGCAATTTAAAATTTAAGAACCTTGACATGGATCCTATTGTTCCTAAAATGCTTAAATGTAATTTAAAATTTAAGAGCCTTGACATAGATCCTAGATCTATTCCCTTTAGTATAGTTACCCTATGGGTCTTTTCATACTGTAAGTATCCTTTGGTACCCTCCAATTATACTCAAAAATCCCTAGCCAATGTGGTGATGCTACCTAGAATAAAGACCATAAGAGACCAGGTCAATATCAGTCAGATAAAATTAGAGATAATCTACTTACCCAAAGAACGGGTGACTAGATATTGCCAATGTATCTATAAACCACCTAAGAAAAAAACAAAGTACACTCCTAGTCTAACTTCTCTTCCTACAAAAGAAGATTTTAGAAGATATAAAATCTCCCTGGTGGAAGAAGAAAAACAAGAGACCTAACAAGTAGAATGCCCTAAAGAGAGAAAACTCAAGAGGCCTTAGTCTATGAAGAAGATCTATATAACTAATTTAGAGACCCTCAAAACCATAAGATTCCCAAGCTAAAAATCTAATGCTTCTAAATCAGATTGGTTAGAATACCATAGTTTGCCTAATGAACACATTTCTTATGTAAACCTAGCTGAAAATCATTTTGGCAACCATCCTGATTGTGATGCCTGTATAACTTATACCCAGAGAATGCATAATGCTTTACCTATTAATATGTTTAGAGGAGAGCCAACTAAAGAAATAAAATCTCTTCCAAGAGAAGATGAATTAAACATCTCAACTACTTTAGAAAAAGAAGCAAATGGGGTAGATGTCAAATATAATGTTCTAGAAAATATGGAAAGATTTCCCCTAAGGAAATTCTGTGTAAAAGTCACATTTGATGGCCAATTTGTTATGCAACATGACCCAATAGAAGCAGTAGGTAGGGGAAAACATAACTTTACTACAAGAAGGAAACTAAACAGGTGTAATTTGGATTTAGCTAAGCTAGGAAAAAATATTGATGAATTTTATGTGGAAATTGCTCAAATGAGAAGCTACATCAAAATTTAGGAACATTGGTTAAGAAACCATTGGCCCAAACACAAGGCCTAGCTCTACTAGTCAATACTAGTGACAGGATTTAAGGTGAGATAAATATAGCCAAAGCTATCCTGGTTGAGTTAAATAATGGTCAAGATAAACAAATAGTAATGTTAGATGAAGCCACTAATATAGTAAAACATATAGAAGAAGTCCTTTCAGAGCAAAAGCTAGACCTCTCTCTTGAGGCTACAAAGCTTGAAGAAACAAAAGAAGATCTGAAGAAGCTAATTATGATAAATACACAAGGTTATGATATACTTAAAGTAATCAACATAGGAATGGTGGACCTTTTAAGTGTTAATACTAGTACAAATTTGCAAACTAGAAAAATGGACATTAGCCTTGAACAAATAAAAAAAGTTTTCATAAAATTAAATGACCAACAGAGTGTTAGAGCAGAGGAAATTGAAAAGAAAATTCAAAAACTTCAAGGAAAGGTTGATACCTTGGTAGGATCATGCTCACTTATTTTGACTCAGATACATGAATTGCAGGAAAACATGAAAAGGTATTATAAAACAAACCCTCTAATTATGATAAAAATAGGATAAGGCACCCCTTCTAAGATCATCCCATTAAGACAACCTACTACAGAGTAAGTGTCTGATCATGCTAAACAAATTAGATAATTAAGATCCTTTATAAACACTGAGTCATTAAGCATAAGTGATCTGATGAAAATTTTTGATGATACCTAAAAAAGGCTTAAAAGGCTTAATAAAAATACTAAAATTTTCAAAGAACTGGTCAAGTTGTCTGAAGATATAAACCAAAAAAAGAACATTGAATAAAATCTCACTACCACCTACCTATATTTCAATGAACTTAGTGAATTAGATTGGAACACTGATAATTCATAAGTCTTAGATCACTTGGATGCTTCACAGGATTGGACTTTGTCCTTTCTCACCATCTCAAAAGGTGTGCAAGAGGAAAAGGTTGTACTTATTAGTACACCTAGATGGTTGGAAGAAGTATACTCCTCCAATACTGAGTCATCCATCTTGTCTATTGTCACACCTAGGATTATCAACATTTCCGCAAGGAAATTTTGGTAGTGTTGAGGCCCTTGATTAGGATATCCAATAAAATCAAGGAATATAGCTAGATGATCTAACTTAGATTCCTATACTTCCATATTCACTCAATATTGATGGTTGGTGTGGAGTAGGTAATGCTATAAGATATATAATCTAGAGTCTAACTAAAAGGCTCCATAGATGGGTAGAAACTCAACAAATTATATTTGGGAAGACTGAGGAAGAAGGCATGGACCTTATAATTGTTAACCTAGATGGTAGCATAAAAATATGGTGGTTATCCCTTATATAATACCAAAGGGTTGTGGTAGAATCCACGGTAGCTGACTTTACTAAAGTAGTTATCCATGGGTATGTTGGATACATGGTAAATGTTAATGCTATTGAATACAATAAACTATTTAGGATGAAGCTTTATAACATGAAATAATGGGATAGATTCAAGTGTGATTTTGCTCTTTTGGAAAGAAAAACAAAACAGAGTGAAAAGACTAAAACTAAATAAATGTTTATTAATGCACTTCCTAGAAAAATCTTAGATGGAGTATTGGCCTACATAGAAACCAAAAAGAAAGCCATGATTGGAGAAACAACCACGGTTGTAAAAATGACCTTAGGTCAAATTATCCAGTCTATAGAAGAATATATTTACAACCAATGTAAGGATAAAGCTATGGCCAAATTGCTTAAAAAATAAATGAAAACTATTAATAATAGTATCTACAAATATAGTGGATATAGTGCACCAGGTTATTATGGTTCTAAGAGTTCTCATTGTAAATGCCACAAAGAAAAGAGCAGATCCCAAAAATGGAAAATTAGAGATAAGCCCAAATATAAGAGGAGGTTCTCTAAAAGGAAAACTTATGTTAAGCCAAAAAGAACCATCTCAGGAAAATGACCTATAAAATTTTATATTTGTGGTCAATAAGGTCATATAGCTCATAAATTCACAAATAAGAAAAGGTATCCTAAAAAGATGAAAAATATTAGAGCTATACTTCATAATGAAGAAATGCAAGTTATAATTGCTAACCTAGATGGTAGCATAAAATGATGGTGGGTATCCCTTATAGAAGACCAAAGGGTTGTGGTAGGATCCATGATAGCTGACTTTACTGAAGTAGTTATCTACGAGTATGCTGGAGACATGGTAATGCTGATGCTATTGAATATAATAAATTATTCAAGATGAAGCTTTATAACATGAAATACTAGGATAGATTCAAGTGTGATTTTTCTCTTTTGGAAAGAAAAACAAAATAGAGCCAAAAGACTGAAACTAAACACATGTTTATTAATGCACTTCATAGCAAAATCTTAGATGGAGTATTGGCCTACATAGCAACCAAAAAGGAAGCCATGACTAAAGAAACATCCACAGTTGCAAAAATGACGTTATGTCAAATTATCCAATCTATAGAAGAATATATTTACAATCAATGTAAGGATAAAGATGTAACCAAATTGCTTAAAAAACAAATGAAAACCATTGATAATAGTATCTAAAAAAATAATGGATATAGTGCACCAGGCTATTATGGTTCTGAGAATTCTCATTGTAAATGCCACAAAGAAAAGTGCAAATCCCAAAAATGGAAAACTGGAGACAAACCCAAGTATAAAAGGAGGTTCTCTAAAATAAAAACTTATGTTAAGCCAAAAAGAAGCATCTCAAGAAAATTAACTATAAAATGTTATATATGTGGTCAAGAAGGTCATATAGCTCCGAAGTGCCCAAATAAGAAAAAGTATCCTAAAAAGATGAAAAAGATTAGAGTTATACTTCCTAATAAAGAAATGCAAGTTATTTATGAATTTAGCTTAGATGATGATGTTTATTCAATACCCACTGAAAATGATATTTCTTCTAGTGAAAATGAAAAGCAAGTAAATCAATTTGAAGAACTGTCTTCTTGTAATAACTCTGAGACTGAACTCTACTATTATAATATGATGTCTGGATTTGATCCTGAATCCTGAATGAAACATCTAGAATATATACTCTAGAATCATAAACTCCCTCTTCATCTCATCCCTATCTATCAAGATGAGCTTATGAAATTATGTAACATGCATGGTGACCCTAAGGGTAAAACACTACAATAGGTTGACTCTCATGACAACCCAATGTTATATGCACAACAAGAATGGAATAGAAAATAAAAAGCTAATCCTAAGAATCCAAGTACAAAGAGCCTGATAAAATACCAAAAGCCTCCTATTGAAATCCTCAGAGCTATAAAATCAAAAATAGAATATGCTTCTTAAGATATTATTGAATTAATAAAATGTTTTGAAGATTATATATAATAAAATATTCCTAAAGAAGTTCCTCCTAACCAATGATGTTTCTATGCCAGAGAACAAAAATAAATCATTATCTCAGTAAACATCATTAATTCAAATAATGTCATATTAACCTGAGATTGTTTAATCGATACTGGAGCAAATATGAGTATTGAAAAGCATGGAGCTATCCCAGAGTACCTATGGAAAGGTTCTTTAGTAGATTTTGTTGTTGTCAATGGGTTAAGGACTACTATAAATAAAGTTGCTCCTATTGAAGATTTGCCTCCTAAGGAAGGAAAACTATTGAACTCAATCTTTTTAGTTATGTAGTCTTCAAAACAATCACTTACAACCAAGAAACAATGAGAAAACAAGAAAAAAGACTTAACATTTCACATATATAGTGTTATCCAACTTCCATACATCTCACTACACTTGTTGTCCCTGATCTCTCATGACATCACTAATAACTCTCCAAGCTAAGTGGGCTTAACCTTATGAAACTCCATGGTTAAGCATGTTTGATTTGGAGTAGTACTCGGATGGCTGACCTCCCAGGAAGGCCCAATGCTTCACCCCTATAAGCATCACCTAGATGAAATGAGTGTTAAGTGGACCATTCATTCTCATGAGAGATGGGTTCATGTGAACCACTACTAATGAAACATGGGTCAATGAGTTTGAATCAAAAACTACATAGTTGAATCCTAATAGTAATATCATAATATAAATCACTCTAGAAAATACCTCTTATTTATCAATATAATGTTGTTACAAGCCTGCATTGAATTTAGTTTAAGGCTGTGTTTTAGTTTATATAGGCCATGTTTTATTATCAAGTTGTGTCTCCTAATTAATTTATTACTTGAACCAACATCCTTAAAGCTACATAGTTAATTTATTCTCATGACTTGCATTTTATTCACCAAAGCCTGTGTTGTCTTTTATGAAGTGTGTAGAAATTGAATAGAACCAAGTCAGAATTTTATAACCATGTGTGTGTGTTGTTTTAAACCATGAATTCTATGTAAGGTTAAATCAATTTATATTATGGAAATAGCATTTCACTTTAATATCCTTGCATCTTAACTCATAAGTTGTGTCATATGTTGATGTACTACATTGAATTAGTTTTTGAAAGTTGACTAGCATCATAAATTTTAATATTCTTGGGGCAAGGGGAGGGGTTGTGTTTAGTTTAAGTTATCATCCTATTAAATATTCTATAAGTATGTTATGATCCATGTCCTCCTTCTTTACAACTATTTAGTATCTTGCAATACACAATTTCCATCGAATATAACATATGTTGCAATTAAACTACATCATTGTATCTTACCTTGTAACCTATATGAGAATTGTAAGATGATGTGTTATGTATATATAATTTATGTTTAGATTTTATTAGGCCTATTTTTGGATTTATTTAAGTATGCGTCAAATCATAAAAAGGTTGTGTTGAAATTGTAGAGGCTAACATTTTATATTCATTACATGGGTTTATTCTTGAAAGGCCAACATTTTAAACCCTACATTTTGGTTTAATAAAGCCTATGTTTTATACATTTATGGGTAGATTATATTCTATATAGGTTTTATGTTATTATTTAATGGCATCATTTTATTTTCTCTAGCCTGTGAATTATAAAAAATGTTGCATCTTATTTTATAAAAGGCTTGTTGTATATATATTGTGTTGATGTATAATTTTGGCTAGACCTATGTTTTAATTCATAGAGACTAAGTTTATTTTAAATAAGACTATGTCCCACGTAATATCCAAGTCATTTAGTGAAATTCCAAATTATATCTTGCATAGCTAAGGTTTAGTGAGAAGGGTAATTGCTTAAATTGAATGGAAACATATTTAAACAAAACTATGTTATACTTAATTGAAAATTGAACCTAGTCAAATGAAAACAATAATATTACTTCTAATGAAGTAGAGTTACAAGTTCAATATATATATATATATATATATATATATATATATATATATATATATATATATATATACCATGAAAATCAATTAGGGAAGTAAATTTAAATCTAGTTAGGTAAACTTAGTTTATGTTATGACTTTATTAAGTTGGAAAACTTGCAAAATGATCAACAATTAATTCTTTAAATTGGTCAATGAGGGCAAGTGGTATTACCTAGTTTATTACCTGAGGAATTAGATCCTTTGTTTAAATTATAGGTTACTTTTGCTTGCACATATTGTGAGAATTAATATAAAAACATACCCAAATGGTATGTCCTATTATGACTATACTTGGTTATATATAGATTTATAAAGAAATTTTAGTTCATTTTAGATTATGATCTTGTTTGCAAATGTATTTTTGTCAAAAGTGTTATTTTTGTATTAAGTAGCAAGTATTCAAATTCAGTATGAATTAATAGATAAAATATTAGAATAAGATTGCTCTATTCCTAGTCTAGGAGAAAATCTATATGAATCTTGGAAATATATACTATGTTATATATGTTTATTTTGGATATCTTAATGATGATACTAATAGGTAATGAGATGAATTCCACTAGCCTAGGTAGTACCACTAATAGATAATTTGACCAAGTGGTGTGTTATGGAATTGATAGATTTAAATGATTGTATATTATTTGAAAACTTTGGCCAAAGTAATGTTAGAAGTATATTATCATTTCATATGTTTGATTTGCATGTTGTGAGATATCATGTTAGAATGGATTTATTTATGGTACACTACATGTTTTTAGAAATTTTACATTCACATGGGGTACTAACACATCTCTCTAAATTCTTGAACCATTTCCTGATAGGGGATTGTGAAGGGGATCGTTTGTCCATAATTGGTGTCATAAATCAATCGGATGATACTCTCCCTCACCACTATAGTACTTGGAGATGACATTTGAGATTATTAGAGATACATGAGTTGACACAACTCAAGCTCTAGAGAGCTTGGTATTTGTTATTTTATTAGGCTATATACTTGAAGGAATGTATTTGTATTATGTATTTATATATTTGAATGATAGTTACTATATTGTGAGACCAATTATCATTGTGTCATGTGGTATTTACTTTCCTTAGAGTTTTATAAGAATAATAGCATATGCATTATTTGAATTAGAAGTACTATTGTTCTTAGTTATGATTTAGTTATGTTGTATTGATTAATTCTGTTATATGAATGTTAAGATAATTGTTTAATTATTTTTAAAAAAAATATTGCATTTTCTTAAGTAAAACTTAAGAGGTTGTAACATGTGGTATCAGAGCTTAGGATCAAAATCAAGGACTGAATGATTCCACTAACATTTTCATATTCTTCTTTTCAATTGAGAAGGAAAATAATGAAAACAATATCATCAAGTGAGGGTCAGGTTCGTATGTCTATGAAAACAACCCTCCCTTTGATCCCACCTTGATTACCAATGAGCATTCAATAAAGTTGGATCAGATCTTCATAGCCATGAACAATACTAGAGATCAGATTACAACCCTAGAAAAATAAGTTCATGGCTAAGGAAAGGAAGAATGTCAATAAGTACCTTTTGAGCACCCTATTGAGCAGCAAAAATTGTAGGATGTGAGAGCTCAGTTGGTTATGGAATTATCTAGGAACATGAAAAAGTTGAATCCACTTTATTTTGATGCAACTATTATAGGTGATGGATTTGAAGCATGGTTGACAGAGATAAAGAAGTATTTCAGGATTTTAAACTACTTAGAAGTCACCAAAGCATCTTGGGGAGCTTACCAGTTGGTTGGTGAGATAAATACTTGTTGGACCAATAAAAAGATGGAAATGAACCTTAACTCTATCACCATAATCTAGGAGTAGTTTGTGACATTGTTTAGGTCATAGTGGTTGCCATAGCTTTACTTTGATCAAAAGCTCACAGATTTCCAAAATTTGAAATAGAGAGACTCATCATTGAATGAGTACTGGGAGTAGTTTACCAAAATTTTAAAGTATGTATTATAGTACCAAGTAGATGAGAGGTTTAGAATCGGGAAGTTTATCATGGGACTAAAACCCCAAATCGGTGGTAAGGTAGATGTGCATGACACACCCACCATGGACCAGGTTTTGAAATAGGAATAGAAGTTGAAGACTCTTTCTCAGGACAGAGAAAAGATCATGAAAAAGTTTGGGAATTCTAAGCCAACATTCAAGAGGAACTAGAAGTAGAGGAAAATAAACTTCAAGGGCCAATCCAATAATCAAAATGCCAAATTCAACAGGGGATTTAGTAATAAGAAATCAGGTAATGGCTCCAAGGGCAGCTTTTAAGGAAACACTCAAATTGACAAAAAGGGTCCACTAGGTGGTTGTTTCAATTTTGGATGAAATCATTATGCTCGTGAATGTCCTCAGGAAAAGTAAAAGAATAAGGACCCTAATCCTTAGTAGAGAAATTTTCAGCAGTGTGTTCATGTATTAATTGATAATCGACAAGTAGAATTTCAAGTAACACCCATAGAACTATCAGGTATTTTATTTAGACATATAATTTCTATTTTAATAGATACATGGGATACTAAATGTTTTATAGATCCTAGAATTATTAGCAAACTTCCTAGAAAATCTAGATATATGGCAAATGCATGGTTAGTAAAATATGAGAATGACTAAAAAATCATGGTTAATTACTGTCTAGTTGAGGTAATAATTGAGTTAACTAAATTTTTAACCATAGTGGATTTATATATAGTACCACTAGGGTCATATGACGTGATCCTAGGAGTCAATTGGCTTGCTAAACACAAGGCCAAAGTTGAATTCTATTTAAAAAAAGTTGAGTGTCTCGATGATTTTGGAAATCAGACACAAATTCAAAGAGAAAAAAGAGAGTTGTGGCTCAGAATTTTTTTTGCAATGCAACTCAAGAGGTCTTAAGTAAAAGGGTGCCAAGCATTTATCATCAAGACAAATGAGAAGGAGGAACCTATGGAACCATCTCTATAAGACTATGTATTTCTTAAAGATTTTCATGATGTGTTTCTAGAAGAATTACCAAGTTCACCTCCTAAACATGAGTTTGATTTCTCTATTGGCATCATACCTAGATCAGAACCATAATGTAAGGCACCATATAGGATGACAACCACTAATTTAGTTGAATTGAAATCCCAACTCTAGTAACTATTATCAAAAGGGTTGATTAGGTCTAGTGTGTCACCATATGGTGTGCTAGTTATTTTTGTTAAAAATAAGGATGGTGCCCTCTGACTCTACATCAATTACAAAAAAAGTTAAACAATACCACTATCAAAAATAGGTAACTTCTAGCTCGTATAGATGATCTTTTTGATAAAATACATAGAGAAATGATATTTTTAAAGATAGATCTTAGAGTAAGAACAGAGCTCATGGCATAGATTAGACCTTGATATTTATGGAAGGGAATCAAGAAGCATGTGGTAGATTTTGTGTCATATTTTCTAGAATGTCAATGAGTTAAAGTCAAACATGTGCACCCAACTAGATTGTTATATCTCCATGACATACTAGAGTGGTAGTGGTAGGTGATCAGTATATATTTTTTCCAAGGTTTACCAACGTCATAGAATAGACACAATATGATCTTGGTAGTTGTGGATAAATTAACCAAAGTGGCTCATTTCACACTATGCAACTTGATAGATGATGCACCTACCCTTGTAAAAAGGTTCATAAAAGAAGTGTATATGTTGTATGGATT
The DNA here is from genome assembly GCA_037957365.1 of Torreya grandis. NCBI lineage: Eukaryota > Viridiplantae > Streptophyta > Pinopsida > Cupressales > Taxaceae > Torreya > Torreya grandis. The sequence continues at coordinate 2,542,795 of JARHVA010000389.1, forward strand.
TATAGAGAAGATCATTTTTGATCATGATCCAAAGATGACTTCTAGATTTTGGGTAACTCTAAACTCATATTTGGGTACTTAATTAAATTTTAGTACCACATATCATCCATAAATTTATGGTCAGACTAAGCGAGTGAATTAGGTTTTAAAGGAGCTTCTACATATGTATTGCATGGATGAATAATACAAATGGAAAGATTATCTTCCATTGGTAGATTTTTCATACAACTCATATCATTTAGTATTGAATATAGCTCCTTTCGAGGCATTATATAGAGGGTGCAAGACAATAATCAGTTGAGACAGGTTAGAGGACAAGGTAGTCTTTGGGCTAGAGATGCTTTCTAAAATGAAAGAACAAGTTAAGCTAATAAGACAAAGATTAGAAGATTCCAATGATAGGAAGAAGAGTTACACTAATCTAAAGAGGAGAGAAAGGAGGCTTTTTATTGGTGACAAAGTGTTCTTACGAGTTAAGCAACATAAGAGCTCGATTAAGTTCATAAAGTTAGCAAAATTGTCACCAAGATATATGGGGCCCTTCAACATGTTATAAGTGGTCAATCTTATTGTGTATAGGATTACGTTTCCACTAGCCCTAGCTCTATTACATAATGTTTTTGATGTATCTTATATTAAGAAGTATATAGTTGATCCTTCACATGTTTTGAATTAGAATGCCTTGCAAGTTCTAGATCCTAAGGTGGTGATGGTAGAACCAATTATAGTAATTGACACTTGTAAACTTCATTTGAAAAATAGAGAGGTGTCTCAGTGTAAGGTCTTACAGGACCAATAATGTAAAAATAGTGCTACTTGGGAAGACTATGATAATTTTTAGGCTATTTCTATATTTGTTTGCATGATAGATACTTGATACCATATTTTTAAATGTTGTAAGAATCTTTTGATATTCAAAACTATTGTTTTAATAAGTGTCATCGAGACGATGATCAGTTTTAGGGGGGTGCATGTTACATCCTAATTACATCCTATTACTTATAAACTTTTAATCTACTAATTAATATAGTTAAGGGCTATTTACTATTGCTTTTATTTTAAGCTTTATGACATATATTGAAATAGGAAAATGATATTGTTGATTAGTTTACATGTTGTGACAATTGTATGTTATATTCATTGTATTATGGATATGTATTAGTTAGTTTTTATATCATAGGTGATATTTATGATGAATCAAACTAATTACCTACTTTTTTAAAGTTGGATGAAGGATAGGTCCTACCCTTAGAGCTTGATGAGGGAGAGCATCATTGAAGAGGATTGGCTAGATGAAACGATTGGAAGAATATCAGTGAAAATTTATAGTGACCCTACACACATGCACATTAGATTTTAAATGATAAGCATAAATGTCAATGCATACTTATGAAATATTGCTTATGATTAAATTTGTGTGTGTGTGGAATTAGTTTTAATATGCATTAGATTTTGTTATTCTAATTGACTTGATTTTTGAATTTAAACTAGAAAATAATTATTAATTGCTATAAAGTTATTATTATTTTAAATACAAATATCCTCAAATAAAATACAATTAATGACATAATTATTCATAGTGAAATAGATAATTATCCTTGTAAAGGTCATTTTCTTAGAATTAGATTTATGCATGAAATTTATTTGAAAATTAAGAAAAAAAATTTATTATTATTTTAGTTAACTTAGTATGTTTTGATATTAGTTTGGTAAACTAAAGTAAAAAAAAGAATTAACAGGGGTTAGTAAATTTAGAAGTTGAGTTAATGCAATCTTGAGTTTACATGGAGTGATTTATTTATAAATAGAAAATAAATATATAATTAATTATTGAGGCAACTTAAGTGTATATTGAGAGAACAAGGGGAAAGTTGGCATAGTAATTTAAAATTGCATGTTTTAAATATAAATTTAGAAGAATAGATTAACATGCATAGGATAATCAAAATAGAAGGTTTCATGCAAGGAAAAGGGTGCAAAAATGAGAAAAAGAGTGAAATTTATAAATAAAGGAAAATTTGGTGAATTGAAAAACACACAAAGATCAAGAGAAAGTAGGAGAATTTAGAAGAAAGGAGTTGGAAGGAAAAGAGAAAAGAGAAATCTTTAGCAAATATTCAAGGTAGGTTCTATAATTACATACCATGTGCAAATGAATTTTAAGTGTGTATTAAATATATTTGGCCTGAAATTGATTGTTAAAGCCTACATTTTACCCTCTTAAGATTGAGTAACTCTCTAATTTACCAATATCCCAATAAGTTATGTATGTGTAGTGATTACTAAATAACCTGTGTTGAATTTGTACAGAGTTGCATTTCATTTGGTAGGTGTACTATCCCCCAAAGCCAAGATAATATTGTTATAAGCCTACATTGAATTTTGTTAGGTGCATTTTTGTTTATATACATTGTGTTTTACTCTAAAGCTATACCCACTAATTAATTTGTTACTTGAACCAACATTGTTAAATCTACATAGTGAATTTATGCTTGTGACCTGCATTTTATTTGCCAAAGCTTATGTTGTCTTTTGTGACCTACATATAAATTAAATACAACTGACTCAGATTTTTATAACCATGTGTGTGGTGTTTTAAACCATACGTTATATATAAGAGTGCATCAGTTTCTATTATGGAAATATCATTTTATTTTAATAGCCTTGCATCTTAGCTCATAAGCTACGTCGTATCTTGATATACTATGTTGAATTAGTTTTTGAATGTTGACCAACATCATAAATTTTAATATTTAGTTTAAGCCAACATCCTATTCACTAGTCTATAATTATGTTAAGATCCATGCCCTCATTCTTTACAACTACTTAGTATCTTGCAATACACAATTTCCATCGAATATAAACTGTGTTGCAATTAAACTATAACCCTGTATCTTACTTTGTAACCTATGTGAGAATTATAAGAGGTTAAATTCTATATATAGAAGTTATGTTTGGATTTTTTCAGGCCTATTTTTGGATTTATTTATGTATGTGTTAAATCATGGAAAAGTTGCATTGAAATTGTAGAGGGCAGCGTATTGTATTCATTTTCATGTGTTTGATCTTGAAATACCTATGTTTTAAACTCTACATTTTGGTTTAATAAAGCATGTGTTTTATACATTTATGGGGCAACATATATTCTATATAGGTGTTGCATTATTACTTAATGACAACGTTGTATTTTCTATAGCCTGTGAATTATAATAAATGTTGCATCTTATTTTAAAAAGGATTGTTGTTTTCTGTGTGTGTGTGTGTGTGTGTGTAGTCTATGTATAATTTTGGCTAGACGTATGTTTTAATTCATAGAGACTAAGTTTATTTTAAATAGAACTACGTCCTATGTAATAGCCACATCGTTTAGTGAAATTTTGAATTATTTATTGTAAACCTGAGTATTAGTTAGAAGGGTAATTGCTTAAATTGAATGGAAATGTATTTAAACGAAACCATGGTATACTTAATTGAAAATTGAACCTAGTCAAATGAAAATAATAATATTGTTTTTAATGAAATAGAGTTACAAGTTTAATGTAAATATTAAGGGTTAATTATTATATATACCATGAAAAGCAATTAGGAAACTACATTTATATCTATTTAGGTAAACTTAGTTTACATTATGACTTTATTAGGTTGGAAAACTTGTAAAACAATAAACAAATAATATTGTAAATTGATCAGTGAGGACAAGCTGTATTATCAAGTTTCTTACTCGAGGAATTAGATCCTTTGTTTAAATGACATGTTACTTTTGCTTGTATGTATTTTGAGAATTAGTATAAAAACATACATAGATGGTATGTCCTGTTCATGACTGTATTCAATTACATATAGTTTTATACATAAAATTTAACATGTTTTAGATTATGATCTTGTTTGCAAATATATTTTTGTCAAAAGTGTTATTGTTGTATTAAGTAGCAAGTATTTAGATTGATTATGCATTAATAGATAAAATGTCAGAATAAGATTGTTCTACTCCTTTTGTAGGAGAAAATATCTATAAATCTTTGAAATATATATTATGTTATATATGTTTATTTTGAAAACTGTATTGATGATATTAATAGGTAGTGAGATAGATTCCACTAGCCTAGGGAGTAACACCAATAGATAATCTGATCAAGTTGTGTTTTATGAAATTGACCAATCTAAATGATCATATATTATTTGAAAACTTTGGCTAAAGTAATGTTAGAAGTATATTATCATTTCATATGTTTGATTTGTATGTTTTGAGACATCAAATTAGAATGGATTTCTTTATGGTACATTTCATGTTTTTAAAAATATTACAAGCACATAGGGTACTAGACAATATCACTAGATTCTTTCATCATTATATATACCTATCCATGAAGGGATGACCATTTCTTGATAGCAGATTATGCAGGGGATTATTGGTCCATGGTTGGTGTGGTAAAGTGCTCTGATGATGCTCTCCCTACCCACTTTAATACTACATAAAGAGGACACTTGAGATTATTAGTGATACATGAGTTGGAATGACTCCAACTTTGTAGAGATTGGTATCTATTATTGTATTAGGTTGTATGCTTGAAGGAATGTATTTGTATATTTGAATGATAGTTGTTGTATTGTGAGACCAGTTGTAGTTGTGTCCTGTGGTATTTACTTTTATTGGATTTGTATAAGAAGAATATTGTATGGAGTATTTTAATTAGAAGTACTATTATTCTTAGTTATGATTTAGTTATGTTTTATTGATTAATTCTGTTATATGAATGTTAAGTTAATTGTTTAATTATTTTTTAAAAGAAATTACTGCATTTTCTTAAGTACAAATTAAGAGATTGTAGCATGACTTATGTAATATTTGGTGAAATATTTACATCAAAGAAGGAAAAACTACTAAACTAAGTTTTTTTTTAGTTGTGGAATATCCAAACTGGTCACCTAAATCAAAGAAATAATGAGAAAAAAATAACAAAGATACAAACTTTTACATATGTAATGTGAATCCAACTTCCACACATCTCATTATAATTGTTATTGTTTGTTATCTCTCCTAATTATCTCCTCCTTAAAATTAAATTTATATGTTCATATTTATACATAATAATACCTCTTATATGTGTATAGAAAATATAAAAGTTAGAAACTAAAGCCAAAAATTTCATGTCCTTTCATATTCCTATGCATCTTTCTTGATTCTCTTTACCTTTTGAAGCCCTATTTTTGTCCTTTCCAAACCTTATAAACTACTAAGAACTCAACTAAATTTTCAAAGTGAAGTCAAACATCAAAAAATTATTCATATTACTTAGCTTTGAAGGTCAACAATCTTAACTCCATAGGTCACTAGTCCAGCTCTAAAGGTCACCAATTGAGCTCCTGAGATCACCTAGAAAGAAGTTTGTTTATATTTTGAAGGTCTATTTATTTTCTAAATTACTATACAACACCCACATAAATGTTTTAATATATTTAAAAAAACCATATTATCATTTGTAAAAATACTCTAGATCCCAAAATTCATATGTTTCTTTATTGGTTAGGATCGACCATTTGGGTTAATAGTGATAGTTGATCTTGACCCTTAAGGATCAATTTTGACCTTTTCCTTTCTAATGGAAACTTTTCAAATTCAAATCCTTACTTATAGTTTGGTTCATATTTTTAGGATAGGGAACATGAGGTTTTTACCTCTTGGATATCTATAAAGGAAAACTTAAGTCACCTATTATACTACTTAGGAATTTCAATATAGAAGCATACTTACACTATTACATATTGAGTGAAGCTTCCCTATTCTTTCCAATTATGATTTTGATCACTAAAATCATTCCTTGATATAGTCCAAAGCCTATTTTATCTAATCCAAATCAAACCATGATCAATTATCCAATCCATATCTAGATGGATTAATATAGTTGAAGGAGCAAAATTACACAATGCACTCTAAGTAGGCGATTTATGTGGGTTTGATTCCCTCCTTAGAGAATTGGATACCTAGGGAGCATTCAATTATCATGGGACTGATTGGGCTCAGGTCAACTGATTATATTCCATCTTTTTTGTATTTGAAGGTTTTCAATCATAACAAGCCCTATTAGTGATTCAACCTTGGACAAGTTATTTTCAAGTATTTTTCACACCTCTAAATGTCAAACATATGCATATAGACTTGACTCAAGCTATCAAAAACAATCATGATATGATTTTCCTATTTTTTATCAGAGGTTAAAAGCGAGCAATTCAGTTCCGTATTTGTAATCAATCCTAACCTGTTTGAATGATCCTAACCCATTTTAGTTTTAGTTTCCACTTTTGGGAACTTAAAGAATATACTCCTATTTTTCTATTTTAGTTTTCAGTGAGTCAACAAAATCTAATATAGGATATAAACATCCAAGTCTGTCATCTCATTTCATAGTTAGCTTTATTTATTTTGATTTTAATTTATATAATTTAGTATTTTCTTTAATTTTTACTTGGTGGAAGTCAAATTACAAAATTATACTTTATTCCATTTAATTTATTTGAATTATGGTTAATTCACCTTTTAATCCATATTTCAATAAGATGATTCTAAACTAATATTCAAAAAGTGCATATTTAATGTTCAAGTGGAAATTTGTTTTACCTTAAACCATCATGTTAGTTTGTTTTTGTACAACACATTCAATGATTGTATATAAGGACGTACATAAACATTTATTAGTTAATTCTCTAAATGTGGTAGAGGTCAATTTTGAGTTCTAACCTTCTACTAATTGAGTTTGGTATGAGTAACTAGTAAAACCCTATAAGACTGATAACAAGTCACAATAGGGGTTAAGAGTGAAGTATAAGTGTGTAAAATACAAATATCATGTTGACCCATGTGGTTTTCATAATAAATAATATTTAAGTAAAATTTTGTAAAAACTATCTATTGATATGTTGTAATCTATTGCTATGTATCAATAAAATATAATTTATGTTGGGAATAAACTTGAAACTTATATATTTATTTCTATTTATTATAACTCATAAGTAAATGATTGCTTAAGTGAATTCCCAAACAACCTTGCATTATTGAATATATTAAATTAAATATTATTTTGAGTTCAAGAGTTATAATAGATATTTGATGTTCATGTTCCATAATGAGTGTGAAATATACAAAGTGAATCATGGAACTTATATTTCTTACAATGTTTGAAATTATGACTTATGAGATTATTTTTTGATTTTTTTATGATGTTGTTATTAATGTTTTTGTCTTAGATTTTAGACATGTGCATGAATTACTCATCCATTAAAATAACCCTTATCTAATGTCTTCAAACCCTAATTATTATGGGCATCTTGTGACCTTTGGAAGTCCTGTGGTGGTGATGACTAGTTTGGCAGTGGCAACTACAGCATGTTCACCGACAAACGGATCTGGCAGGTCTTCATTGGTGTTAGATTTTGATGGCAAAAAGAGTGACCAAAATTTTAAGACTCAAGGTTCTCTTCCTTCCATTGCAGGGGAGACTCTGTTTAATTTGAGTCCACCTATTCTAAAACCTTTTATTAGTGTAGTGGTATGTGGTTCTCTAAAAGACAAGGTAGGGATGCCCTTAAGGTCTAAAAATATTTATGGGATTGAAGGCATCAATGTTTCTAAGGATGTATCTCCTACAGGGGAGACCATGCCCAAAGATGATAAGCTTGTTATGAAGAGGGTGGAGCCCAAAGTCTTTGCACATTCTTTCATTGAGATACTAAAAATACACCCAACGAAAGCCTTTACACCTAGCACTTCCAACCCCTCAATCACTTTCGATAGGGATCACCTGAAAATGATCCTCAATCATGAATAGATGATGTAGAAAAGAGGAATGATCTGTAGATTCACTAATTTTTGGCCTTCACTTTCACAGCTTCAGGTATGGATCGAGTAGAACTGAAAGCCCTGTATGCAAGGTAATCTAGAACACTTCCCCTGTGTCAATGAATTCTTTATGGTTACATTTAACTGTGTTGAGGATAAGAAGGAAATTTTTGAAGATGAAGTTTGGAATTGGAATCGTTGTATGCTACAGTCAAAGCCTTGGCATCCATCCTTTCACCCTCTTATAGAACCATTCAACATCAAATTGGTATGGGTAAGAATACCTCATCTTCCTTTCTAGTTTTGGACTGAAGGTTATTTTCATGCTATTGGTAATTATTTGGGTAATATTCTTAGTGTTGACCCTTTAACAGTAAATATGCAGCACTCTACCTTTGTTCGTATCCTTGTTTCGTTGAATGTTTTAGAAAACCTACCTACATCTATTGATATGATCATTCAGGGTAGAAATTAGAAACAAACTCTAGATTATGAGGATTTTCCATTTAATTGTTGAAAATGCTTTGCAACAGGGCATCTGGCGAATGAGTGTGGCTTCACTAAGTGTGAGTATCAGATCTCTTAGTGGAAGGAAACTAACCCTAAGATGGAAGATAGAGAATCAAGTGAAGATTCAGAAGAGGAGAACTTAGATGATGTGATGGAAATCCATGCACTAGTTTTAGTTCCAAAGGAAGTTAGAACCCCAAAATTTGTTATTGCTTTAGGAAGGAAAGATGCTACAAATGAAGGTTTGTTGTCTAGAATACCACTTGAGAAAATAAATTCAGCCTCTTTAGAAGCTGAAGATCTTTTTAAACTGGTTGATTCTCTTGAAGTCTACATTCCTATCTTCCCAGATATAGGGGAAGGGACGAATGGAAGGTTGTGAGTAACAATAAAAAATGTAAAGGTAAGACGGAGATGGAATCACATATTATGACCCTCAAAACTCCAAAATAATATTTTTAGTGAGGGTCAGTGTTTTTTTTTGGGGGGGTTTCTCTTTAGGGTTCCTTCTTTTGTTCTTTGCTTATGCACTCTAGTTATATTTTTGATGGTAGAAAATCTTCATAGAGATTTTATTGTTATATCTTTGTCTCCCTTGTAATAGGCATGGGTCCCTATCAAAACCCAGAATTTTACCATTATTAAAAAAATAGATTATGATTAAGTCAAATACTTATATCATTTATTTGAATAATACTCTAGTACTTTGTACGAGAAATATTTATGGTTTACATTTTGACAAAGAATTTGTGGCAAATTCATGCATAAGGATTATTTTCACATATGTGATTGGAAGATCTATATGGATTTTTTGTAATGGTAGAATTAATGACCTTAGTATTGAGTGACCCTCTTGATCTTTCTATGTAAAGTGTGGAGGATTTGATCTTGCCCTTAATGTATGGAGTTATATCTATGGTGATCTTGTATTGGTCATATTATGACCAATTAAATTCTTGATTACAACTTTTCTATGTTGTTTACTTGCATGGTATTTAAGGTTTGTCGGGGAAGCAATGTTCCTTCAAAATATTTGAGTTACTAAGTGATGGTTTTACTAACTCCCCTTATGATAGTCTAAAGTGGCCTCATATATGGGATGCCCATTGTTATTTATGGTGCATCAAGCCTCATTAAATATTAAAATATTTATTTATGAAAAATTTAGATTTTTTATTAAATATGGAAGTGATTATAATTTAGAAATAAGAATTTCAGCAATAACTTGCAATGCGGGACATGAATTTTTTGAGAACATGTCATTTTTTATGGGGTCATTAATAAATAACAATATATGTGTTGTAAATTTTTTGATAATATTTTATTAAAATAATTCAAATATAAAAAAACTTTAAAATTGATAGGAAAATCTATTATTTGAATTTTTACAAAATATATAACTAGAAAAGAGCTCAACATATTGATGTGTAACACAAACTACTAAAATTATAGAATATCCTCTTCATCAAAACATATTCTTAGATAAAAAAGTACATATACAAATTCATCTAAACATCCAAGAAAAATCTTCCTCAAATCTTAGAGACCAAAATCACACATAAACAACCTTCTAAAAATAAAGAAATAATATCTACTTTTATATTATTTTCATTATTATATAAGTAACATATTTTCAATAATATTACAATAAATAAATACTACATAATCTATTTGTTAAATATGTGCTATCACAATGCTAAAGAAAAGTAATCTAAAAAGACTACCTAGATTTTACCATTTCTTGCATGCAATAAATTATAACGAATAAACTATCTATCGATAAATATATATTTAATATTTATTTTCTTAATTATGGATAACATATACAACAAATCTCAACAACTACCTTTGGGTTATTAAGTGGATGCCTTTGTGTTATAGCTAGATGTTATCCCATCAAATCTACTGGTGGATCCATATTTTACATAGATATTTATAGCCATATCCTAAACATTAAATCTGTTAGAAAAAAAACAACAAACAAAAACATGGCTCCAATCATTTGGGCCATCTAAAAACATGGTTCCAATTTCAATCATGGATGCAATCTGCATATTCAACGGCCTCCCCAGTGCATAATCAATCTCATACACTGGAAATCTGTGAGAGCTAATGACATTAATAATATAGTGGCACCTGATTTCACAGAGTAAATCCACAACCCCTCGTGAGATTCAAACGACTATTTCATTCATCAATTTCTCGGTTGTAGTTTTGGCCACTCCCAAAGATAACCAGTTACAGTTGCAGTTACAGTTAGAGCTCATTTGGGAGTAATCCCACTCCAAATTTGAGCGGGACTTTAAAATTTTAATTGATTGACTTTGTGTGGAACAGTCAACCAAACCTGACACGTACCAGCCACGTCAGATCCTTCATTTGGTAAAATTATTACGAATTTTAACGTAAGGAAACGGAGGACAGAAACGGAACACAAATTCATGACAGAAGGGGTGGTGGGACCGACACCAGCCATATAGGCATGTATTAAATTTGTGTGTTGTGGTTATAGTCAATGGAAAATATTAAATAAGAAAGATCAAAGAGCGATTGGGAGGTTAAGGAGCTCTACCCAAATTGATATTTTAAGAGATGGAGACTTTGATATGTCAAGTTTAGTTGGATAATATCATCAAGATATTTTAAATGAATTAGCAGTTCAATTTAATAAGTATAACTTGCATTTGTAATGGTTTGTTAATGGAAATTAATAAAATAAATAAATTAATGAGGTTGTAAAGTTTAGTTATTTAGATTTTATTAGGTTTTTAATGGTATTTGATTTTGGTTTGAGGATGTTTGTAAAAATAGATGTAATTGACTTAGTAAGTAATGAGGTAATTATTCTCATATCATTTAAATATGTTCTCAACAACGTTTACTTTTGAAAAGAGTGTTAGTAGATTGAAGAAGATTTATAAAATCATTACCTTATAGGAAAAATTTTGAAATAAATATCCAAGCTCAGTTTGACACCATTCCCCCTACCATTTGCAACAATGGTTATGACAAATTGGTTGAAAGTCATTTATATAAGCTTAGCTAATCCTAAGAGTGATGATAAAACCATATTTAGTATCAATAGGTCTTAAAAACCTTGTAATAGTTATATACAAATTAACTTCAAAAAACAACACCATAAAAGATACACATATAATAAATTTGAGCAAAACAAATTTCTCAATAATACTCTATAAAAATAATTGAAACATTTTAACTTTATCTATCTTTCAAAACAAACCCGAACAAAACAAATTTCTCAATAACATTCCATAAAAATAACTAAAACATTTTAACTTTCTATATCTTATTAAATAAAAAAAACAAAAACACAAACCCTTATATTATATAAGAATTTATTATCCTCAAAATTTCTAAAATATATAAAAATTAAATCAATCATCATTTTCATTCATTAATACGCCATTCCCATATAAAAAACATAATAATCGATTCCCACTAACATACAAAAGGTACTTTACCTATTGTAAGAAAAAATGAAAAAAAAGGGCAAACCTTTCTAAAATTTATAGAAATCAAATCAATTGTCATTTTCATTCATAGTATGTCATTCCCATACCAAGTACTTGGAAATCGATTCCCACTAGCATCCCAAAGACACTTTCATGTTATTGAGATCTTTCTAAATGTGCTTTATGGTGTTTGCTGAATACAAGTGTCATAAACATTAAATTTTTAGTTGGCCACTTCTTAGCTTTTGTTCACTTGTAGAATATATTGAATTTCGATATCAGTTTACTATGAGATCAGTATTCAAATTTTAAAGGTTATTCCTAATTTCAACCTCAACTGCGTCATATGTTTTTCCAACCCTTCCATGCTGAAAAGTCGAATTAATATTTACATTTTAATTTATAAGAGTAAATTAAGGACAAATTTCATAAAATAAATATTAAATTAAATAAGTGATTTTAAAAGAATCTTATTTAAATAAAATATTGTTCTTTTCATTTTTGATAAATTTAAAAATTATAATTTTTATCTTTTTAAAAAATATAAAATTTAATGATTGATAAGGGATTTGGTATTAGTTGAGAAAAGTAAGAGAGGCCAAATCTATATTGGAGGTTCTTATAGAAAATAAAGATAAAACTTAATTTTGATGGGGTTTCTAAAGGTAATCTTGGTAAGGCAAGGGTTGGTAGAGTTTTCCATGGTAATGATAGCTATCTTCTGTTAATATTTTCTCAAGAGCTAAGAGTGCAAACAAATATTGTTGTAAAATCTCAAGTAGTGTTAAGAAGTATTTAGGTTGCAGTTGATCATGGTTGGAAGGATTTGATTAGTGAAGGTGACTCTTAGATTATCTTTAATGTGATAATCTCTAGCAAAGCCAAGGCATGGAAGATCCAAAAAATCTTTGAATAATTAAAGGATATGAGGAGGTTTCTTAGTTTAGTGGGATTTTGACATATAAAAAGGGAAGGTAACTCAATCGCTGACTGGGATGCTAATGTAATGGTGACTCTAAGATGAAAATATAAGGAGAATTATGTGGAATGGACCTTCCCATTTTTGAACTAGGTTTTGAAATTGTTAACCTAGGATGTGAAATCTAGATAGGGAAGATCAAGTGGTTGGGTTGTGATAATGTGAAAGGTAGATGAATAATTTTGAGCTCTCTAACCTTTTAATTCTTTTATTTTCAAACCTTATGTGTTGGTAATGATTGGGCAATGTGACCAGGATATCAGAAATATAATGTGTGGACTTGGCATGAGGCAAAGGTTGACATAAGGGAGATGATCGATCAGAAAGGAATCTATGCTAGGTATCATTTAGATGATTGGATTAGGATGTGGGAGGAGTCCACACATGCCAAGGGAGAAGCTTAAAATAGGTGGGTTGGCTTTGACCCATAAATAGTTTTTTATTTGTGTTACAGTGGTTCTGAGAAGGGGAATGGTGTGGAGAACAGTTGGTAGAGCTACTACTAGAGGCTACTATAGAGAAGGGAAAAAGAGTAAATATGGATCTTAGGGTGCATCTAAAGACAAGATCAAGGTGTAGGGCTATATTCTTAGATTAGATGATGGATGAGGAGGTTGTACACCATTTTGTTGACCATATCGATAAGAAAATTCATAACTTGTTAATGAGGATATGGCTTTGCAAGATGTGGCATGTAGTTGCAAGAGTGGATGCGCTAAAAGCACATGAAATTGCAAAGGTCCTCAAATCCTTCATGGTGGAACCCAAGCAATCCATAGGCCATAGGAATGTCTTTTATGCAACTTAAGTAATCAACGGAGCTAATATGTGTTTGAATGCAATGAGGTTTTTCACTCTAAACCAAGAGCACATGGATTTTGATACCCTCATCCATTCAGTTATGCTGGAATATGCAGACCATATTCATGCCATTTTGGATGGGATGGTGAAGATTTAGAGCACCTTGGACTTCATAATTGCTAGGATTGGAACTCAACTTCCACTTGATTAAATCTTCAATCCACCTATGTGTTGTGATGGTGAATAGGAAGAGCCAAGAAATGTAGGTGTTGAAGGTGGTGGGAATTTTGGTGCATTAACTATGATGGAAGGGTGTGGCAAAGGGGTCATGCTATCTCTGGGAGTGGAATTTATAATCAGTCAATGATGATAGGTAATCAGTGGTGTAGTGGGTAGAATTTGTGGCCCTAATTTTTGGTTTTTTGGTAACTCTTAGGAGGTTTTGTATAATCAGTGATGTAATAGATTATAGTATTATAAATAAATACCTTTTATTTTTGATTGATATGGTAATTGGTTGTGATGTGTTTATTTTTTGATCCCCACCAAATAAATAACACCTCGTTAATTACCCTAGAGTCTGAATTGAACTCCTTTTATTTACGAGAATGAATCTCACACTGATTTCTATTTCAATTTTTTACTCTAAAACCTACCCTAATTATCTTAAAAAATACATACATATAAATTAATATTCAAAAAATATAAATTTTAATAATAAAAATAAATACTAACTTATATCAAATAGAAAATATAATTTCACTTAAAATATTTACAACAAACTGTAAAATATTAAAAATTGATATTAATAAATGTTAAGAAAATTTTATTAAACTTTTAAATCTATAATATTAAAATATTAATAGATAATATTTTCACACATCTCTCCATCATCTTCTCCATTTACCGCACGATTAAAAATAATGATGATTCCCAAAATTCATATTATATGCACATCCGTGAATCAGATAAAGATGTAACCTTACAATGTGGTTGAGGTGCCATTATAAATTTTAAAAAATCATGCTTGTAGAATATACCATGCAAATCCACCGAATCAAATAAAATTTGGATAAAGATGAAATCTTACTATGTGGTTGAGGTGTCGTTTGGAGGAGGAGAGGGGAAAAAAAATAAAAAATAAAATGCATATACATACATCTTTGATGAACCAAATAAAATTTATAACATTGATTTGTAGGCGTTATAACATTGAATATATGTGACAAGAAAAAAGTGCTAATACTAAATATTTTTAAAAATTTGGCATGAGTGTGAAACTACAAAAATAAATTATATTTATATTTCCAATAATATTTAGCAATATAAAGTGAGTTTGGCTTGTGCATGGGCACATATATTATTTGAGAGTAGAGTAGATAATTATTATAATAATTTGTTTTGCTCATTTTTTAATTTTGATAGGGTCATTATTAAAATTAATTTTGATATATATATTTTAAATAAATTTATGTAAAAAATGATGAAAATATCATTTTCAAGATATTTATTCCATTTATATTATTCACATACACATACTACTTAATTTATTAATATTAATATATTATATAAATAATTTATTGTAAATTAGATAATATTAATTTTTTTTTTAATTGATTTTTGTCTTTCTAAATCCCCATACCTTATTTTATCTTTAATTTATCTTATGATTTTTGTTGTTTGTAAATTCTAGTGCACCTATCATTTTGTCCTTCTATTCATAATCATTAAAAGTCGATGTGAACATTCATATTATTAAAATGAAATTCAAATTCTTCTTTAAAGATTTTTTTTTTTTTTTTTTTTAATTTTAATAATTCATTTAATCACATAAAAAATCATTACATTGTTTGAATTAACATTTTTTTTTGGAACGTTTCTGATGTTAAATTGAAGCTATAAGCATTTTGGTGACGCTTCATGGTACGAGGCACATTACAATATATAAGGAAGTCTCTATGTTACAAACTACATTATAAATTATCTAGCAGTAATATATATTAATAGGAATTTAATTTGATGATCTTATGAACATTTTTTAATATTTTAATCATAATATAGTATAGTTATAATTTTTCATAAGATCTTCGATGATTTAAGAGAATTTTTCATAAACTGTTAATTTTTTAAAATATATATATATTTTTAATTTACTCTTAAAAATAAATTGGTCTAATTTTTGAGTGCAATGTTGAATGGATGGATATTATAAAAGGTAGGGTCAAGTCTCAAATTTGACCCCTATTTAAATACTATGTAATTAAGGACAATCATATTATGAGGGATGTGTTGCTTCAACATCCCTAACTACATTCACAAGTTGATCTGCCTTGATCAAGCGAATGGTTAGCTTTCTTTGCACAGTGATTTGAGTGAATGCAAGTCTGAATGGTCAAAGCGGTGAAAAGTGAATCATTGTGAAGCAAGTCTGTGTCAGTCCCAAGTTAATGTGGACCATGGGCATGTGTCTGTACAAGCATCATGCAGGTGTTTATGAATAGTTTTGTTGGTCTCAGATTTTGTGAAGCAGACGCTGGGTTGTCCTAGGCAAAGAGTAATCAGACCTTGGGAGGGAATTGTTCATTTTAATCATTCGAGTGGTTCTGAGAATTATCGACTGAGCCCGACTCGGTGGTTGTTATGTATGTTGGCTAGTTGGCCCGTTTATTATACTTTGGACCAGATTGTTCTGAAGAGTTAATAAAATACACGTTACTCCCAAGTTTCTTGCATTGTGTGAATGCTCATGTGTGTTTGAATCAATTTCTTGTTCTTTGCAAGTGTGTGTTTTTCTTTCTGTTGCTAATCCTTTATTATATAAGTTGTTGTCCACTATGTTTGTGGGTGTACTTGTGTAGGTAAACACTGAAGGCATAGTTCATAGTTCTTGTAGAGTCCTGTTGCAATGAGGGATTCAGGGTAGGACAAGCAGTGCCGCACGGGCAGTTAGCTCTTAAGAGTTGGCCCTGTGACAGTTGGTATCAGAGCACACAATTTGTGTTTTGTAGGATTGTGTTTGCCTAAGTTAAACATTGTTGTGCCTTCCCCTATTGAGTCAGTCCAGTTTTGTGTCTGGTTGTGTTTGAGTTAGTATGGAAAGAGATCTATCTAGGATGTTTCTCAAGAAAGTGGCCAATAATGGTCGAGAGCAGGGCCAGGGCAAAAGTGAAGGTGGTGCCAGTCGCCATAGTAGTAAGTCAAAAGTTGTTGTAGTGGGTAAAGGCCTTGTTGAGTGAGTTGGTGCCCAGTTCCAATTGATGGGGGACTGTGTGGGTAAAATATTTAGTGAGCTTGAAGAGAAGGTGACTACCATGGGGTAAACAATCATGAAACTTACTAGAAGGTTGGAGAAGAGCTTGGTGTTCTAGACGGAGTTACAAGATGAAGTGGCTTTGTACTGAATCAGATTTGGTAAAAGCATCAAGGTCTAGTTCTTCTTCAATTTAAAGATCCTCAAGTTGAAGGAACCAGAGTGTTATGATGGTGAGTGAGATGACCATCTTTTGGAGTGTTTCTTCTGGGACATGGAGGAGTATCTGGCAGGGTTAGGGGTTTGTCAGGGGCACAAAAGGTGTGCGCTATAGTAAGGTACCTCACGGTATGGAAAAGGTTTGGCATAGAACCTTGGCTAATGACATTGAATCAAGGAGTTCCACGTAGAGGTTGGACTCTTTGGAGGATTTGAAGGAAGCCCTTAGGGATCAATTTTAACTTGGAAATGCAGCATGGTTGGCTAGGACCAAGTTGAGTCAATTGAAGCAAGTGAGGGAGATGACAGAGTATATTGATTCTCTCCAAAGCCTTTTTTTGGAGGCCACCAACATCTCAGAGGTGGATAAGTTGTTTCAGTTTTCTCATGGTCTTTAGTCATGGGCTCAGGTGGAGCTCCGTCACCAAATAGTGTCTGATGTTAGTTAAGCAATTTCTATAGCAGACCATCTCTTAGATTTTAGAGAGGGTTTTTCATCTAGAAACACCTTGGGCCCTTGCGTATCCATGGGTGGAGGTGTTGGTAAGGGGTTGAGTAAGTTTTTAGGGAAGCTAGTGGGTGACCAGGGAAGGAAGGCTACTCCAGAGTTATCTGAGGGATCTCGAAAGTCTTGGAGCACTTTCATGGGTGGCAGGGAGAAGTCACTAGTGGGAGAGTCAAGCAGGAAGCAATTTTGTTTGAAGTGTTGGAGGTGTGGTGGGAGTCACTACAGTCAAGATTGTATAAAGTGACAGGGGGTGTTTTCAGTTCAGATGGAGGAGCTAGATGAACTGTGTGAGCAGACTATGTGTGCGCTCAGGGGAGCTCAATGCTAGGTAAATATTGGATTTAGAGGTGGCTGTTGTAACTTGTTGGGGTTGATTATTGTGGAAGGGGTGCTCATGGATTTGGGTGTTTCTATAATTGGAAGTCAGCCAGATAGCCTTAGAAACATGGCCTCCAGACCTATGGGGGTTCAAGTAGGCTTAGAGTAGTTACAAGCCATCCATGTTGTGTTGACATAGGGTTTACCCAGGTTGGGTAAGGTGACAATTTTTCCCCATCTTGGAGTTCTTTCATGTTGGATCCATTGCAAACGTACATGGTGAAGACGGTGCAGAGGAGTGAGATTGGGAAGATGAAAGGGGTGTTGGGTTGAGTATGTAGAAGAGTGCAAGAATTGGTGAGGAGTCAATGTATCTTATATTTCTTGTTGGCAGTTGGGATGTTGAAGGGGAGCAATAGGTTCTTTTTCCCATTGATGTGGGGTGGGTTCTTCACAGCCATGGAGTATGCTCAAGGAAACATCATCTTGTTGTGTCACAGAGAAGATAATAGATCAAGTGGATCAAGTTGGTTCTAGAGGAGAGTTCTTGGGAAGGACTCTATTCCTATTGTTGGGCCTGGGGTGTATGATCTGAAGAGTTGTCTTTGCCTGTTATACTCTTGTTTTGGAGTTTTAGTATTGATTTGGGGGAAAGTTTGATGGGTTCACTTAGCCTTTGCTGGGTTTGAAGAGTCTTGAAGAGGTGGGTCATCAAGGACCATTTTCCTCCACCTCGTGTTTGGGGGTTGGCAAGATTAGGATGATCTTGTGAAGCTACATTGGTTTGGTGTGGCTTGTGTAGGCAAGGTTGTCTATGTGTTGAAGTTGCCAAAGATTCAATTTGTTCTTAGTTTGTGACCAGTTGGATACCTTAGTCACTGATAAAGCTAAACCAGTGATGGTTCCCACCTAAGCACCCTTTTGTGTATGTGATGGGTTAAACCAAAGTAGTAGTTGGAATAGTTTGTTCAGGTAAAGACAGTGGGTTACTTGGCAATCTGAAGTGGGGGGAGTTTTTAGTGGTGTTGGAATGGTAGTTTTTCAGTAATATGGGAGTAGGTAGAAGCCCTCAAAGTTAAGGTCATGGAGTTTGGCCTTGGTCTCATAACTCTAGATGAAGCCTGAAAAGGGGATGTGTTTATCTCTTGGCTTTGGGTTTCAAAAGGGGACGTGTTAATCTCTTGACCCTGAAGGGAGCTTGAAAAGGGAATGTGTTTATCTCTTAGCTTTGGGTGTGAAAAGGGGATGTGCTGGTCTCTTGACTCTGAAGGGAGCTTGAAAAGGGGATGTGTTTATCTCTTAGCTTTGGGTCTGAAAAGTGGGTGTGTTGATCTTTTGACTCTGGATTTTGGTTAGATCCTAGAAAGGGGATGTGTTGGCCTCTTGGCTTAGATTGGGTCTGAAGAAGGGACATGTTAATATTTTGGCTCTGGGTTGAGTATGAATAGAAGATTGCCTCATGGATTCCTTCTAGTGGAGTTGTGTTGGCATCGAGGACATCGTTGATTTTTAAGTGGGGGAGTTTATGAGGGATGTGTTGCTTCAACATCTCTAACTACATTCATGAGTTGATCTGCCTTGATCAAGCGAATGGTTAGTTTTCTTTGCATAGTGCTTTGAGTGAATGTAAGTCTGAACTGTCAAAGTGGTGAAAAGTGAATCATTGTGAAGCAAGTCTGTGTCAGTCCCAAGTTTATGTGGACCGTGGGCACGTGTTCATACAAGCGTCATGTAGGTGTTTGTGAGTAGTTCTGTTGGTCTCAGCTTTCATGAAGCAGGGGCTAGGTTCTCCTAGGTAGAGAGTAATCAGACCTTGAGAGGGAATTATTCATTGTAATCATTCGAGTGGTTTCGAGCATTATCAACTGAGCCCGACTCGGTGGTTGTTATGTATGTTGGGTAGTTGGCCCGTTTATTGTACTTTAGACCAGATTGCCCTGAAGATTTAATAAAATACACATTACTTCCAGTTTTCTTGTATTGTGTGAATGCTCATGTGTGTTTGAGTTGATTTCTTGATCTTTGCAAGTGTGTGTTTTTCTTTCCACTACTAATCCTTTATTATACAAGTTGTTGTCCATTTTGTTTGTGGGTGTATTTGTGCAGGTAAACACTGAAGGTGTAATCCATAGTTCTTGTACAGTCCCATCGCAATGAGGAATTTGGGTTAGGACAAGCAGTGCCGCACGAGCGGTTAGCTCCGGAAAGCTGGCCCCGTGACACATATTATAACTTGCCTTGCAGTTTCTACGGCCAACACTCTACATAAATTACCTTCCAATTTTTTTAAACATTTCTTCATAATCCGTGATGAAATAGAAGGAAATGTCTAACCAACTTAAAAATATCACCCTTTTGGCTGTATTATATACATTCCAACTCTATTAAGTACATTAGATCTGTAAACGAGAATTTTACTTCAGATCCGAAGTGGTTTAAAATATAACTGTATTTAGAGTGATTCTGAAATGGATATATAGTATATACACCATATTAAATTATCATGAAAGTGAGATAGACCATAAAAGGTTTTAACTTACGTTTTACTGCCCTGAATTATTTTAATTGTACTTCTGGGACGGGTTCGAACCCCTTGAACAGGCTGGGACCACCGTAAATTTATGCAGTCGATGGCACTTGTTATTAAATTATAAATATTGCTTTCAATCTTATCAAAGACAAGACTTAACTACAATCATCCTAACGATCTTTATAAAATGAACAGCAAAATATCAATTTACAAAATAACTTTATTAATGAAAAAGTAGCTAAATCTTTCAAATATATGATTCTCTTTAACGATGAAATTTAACATAAAATTCTCAGATTCCACCATTCAAACATTCATATGAGCAAAAAGCTTTGGGAAAAACTATGTTATTTTTTTATTTTAATGGATACTTCGATCATAAGGAAACAACATATGTTAATTTGTGAATACGAGAATAAAGACCATTACTGTAGCCCGTAAAATCTTAGTTGTTAAGAAACAAAGATGCTCTTGGATTTGATATGACGGGTCTAATATTAAAAGAACAATTCCAGGCCACATTCTTTTGTTGCAGACCAATTCTGATGCCAACGCTCCATATTCACCAAAAGACTCTGCTCCTCAAGTTTTACAGGTCTACCCTTGCAAATTAGTGAGCAACTCCATGGTTAATCTTTTGACATGAATAAGCAAAAACAATATAGATGCTGGAACACTCAATGAAATTAAAGCCATAATAGCCACGGCAACACTAGGTCTGGTATTCAGTAGTAAGTTCTGCAACCATACGAGGGATGAGCATACGTCTGAATCATAAGTTGGATACCACTTCTTTTCCCACTCCATCCACTGCTGCGGGGGAATATAATTTGTTTCCTCCATTCTCAGCTGGTGCATCCGTTTTCTCAACACTAACATATCCTCGTCTACCATGCTTCGTTTCCCTGCAACATCAGTTTAACGTAAGAAAACTTACAATATTCTTCTGATTGAAGTTTAGAAACAGAAATCTTATATTCCAACAATGACTTAAACATATAAGGTGGAAAGCAAAGCATAGCAGCATCAAATAAATAATTTAAGTTTGTAATTGAAGCAATAAAGACACACAAGCAATCCATACGTGATTCCTCAGAGCTGGTAGCTTTAACGGCAAACCTCCTCATGCGAATGTGTGCAGAAAGCGGCCGTTGTAATTTTCTGTGCAGAGGCAGCAGTCCGCATGAACATTGTGGAATTGGACTCATTTTAGCGGCTGTGGTGAGAGCTTTACCATCCATGACTCAGAAATTTAAGCTGCACGAAACTCCTACGACTATTATATTATGAATGCCTTTCTCGCATGGAAAAGTGAAGTATAAAGGCATTAAATAGGCATAATTTGCGTAAAAACAAAGGCATCGGCATCGGAAGGGGTGATGTTGCAACGTGCAAGTGCAAGGAATCGTCCGCGGAATTGTGGCCCCGCATTAACACGTAAATTACACTTGTTAAGGTCGAGATAATTCCGCGGTTTTGGTTGGTTTGATTGGCATTGCTCTGCGTTTCACGAATCAGCATCGCTTTCCATCGTCTCGTGATATTTATGATGTTATTCCTCATGTTTTTATTCCTATCGATTTGTTTCTTCCTTGTTTGCTTCCCTCCTCTTGTTGTTTTCTCTTGATTTTCCTTCTCTTCTTCTATGCTTTTCTCTCTTTTCCTCTTATTTCTTGATAGTCTAGGACTTTTTTATAGAATGGTAGAATTCCAGTTTTAGTCTACGTTGACGTTCCACTATAAATTTAGTGTTCTTTTTGGTAGGTTTTTCTCACCCGTTCGATTTCATGTTTTTTTTTCTGTTTTTTTCTTCTTTCTTTTTTTTTTAAAATTTTTTTATATCGATTTGTATATTAATTGGATTTAATTTGAATTTTAAAAGTTTATATATATACAGGTATGTTAGTATATATAAGAGACAAAAATAATATGAAATTCAAGAATATGTACTAAGAATTATAAGAAAGTGTCTAGGATTTATTAGATAGGAGAATTTGAGTGTTTAGAGAAGAACTTTATTCAAGATTGAAGTTTTAATTTGTATTGTGTAACTTTCTATATTACTACGAGAGTCATATAAGGCTTATGGCTTGTATCTACAAGTTGTTTGCTTCCTAACTTTTTACAGGACATTAGACAGATAATAGTGGAGGGTTAACACGTACCCATTAATTAATTTTTTTTAATAGTTTTTCAAGGTGTTATAGGATTATTAGGATTCCAATCAAGTAGAGTTGTTTCCTAGATATATGCACAAAATTATGAAAAAATAAGTGATGTTTTGGAAGTCTAGGATTAAAGGAACAAGGTCTTAAAACTAGCTCTTTAGTGTTAGACGGTTGCTAGAAACATAAAACTATAGTTTTGATCATGCCAGTAAAGGAGTGTTATGGTTTTGGAAGTCTAAAATGTTTCTTACTATGTTTTGAGTTTTCTAGATTTTGTTCTCCTTAATGTATGGATATATTTTTCATTATTTGCTTTTCCTAATTATCACCATGTTGACTTCTAATTTTGTTGACATGCAAATTTGTTGACGTAAAAATTTGTCTAGAAATTATTGTGAAAAAAGAATAATCGATGAGTGGAGCAACTTTTAATTATGGTAACCCACAAAGATATAAGGGCAGATAAATAGAGTAGGAATCAAACTATGTGAATAAAATGTGCATACTTATACTAGTGGGAAAGGGAAAGGGGGAATAGGGGAAGGACTTGATGGGATTTTTTTTACTAAGTCTTGTAGCATGCCAAACCAAAGAATCATGCATAAGCAAAGTAGAGCATGTAATATGGGTTTTCAAAAAGTGTAAATGGCATAGGGCTAATTATCTCTCTCTCTCTCTCTCACACACACACACACACACACACACACACACACACACACACCATTTTATGAAATCAAATAGCGACACACTATTGTTTGAATATCGTTATTCAAGGTCCTATTAGTCTTAGAGATCTATGACATGGGTTTAAATATACAAAAGGCTAAGGTTGTCTTCGAAGTTTAAAATTACAGAGTTCCAAAATTATAAAAAGCAAAGCTTGAATGTTAATTTTGATTTATTTTAAACCTTGGGGTTTCATAATTTTTCTTCAAAATTGACATTATAATTTGTATGGACTAAAATATTCTTCAACTTAATAAAAAAATAAAATGGTGAAAACACAATAAAAAAGAGTATCAATTGTATGTCATTTGAAAATATTCATAAGATACTAGAAATAATACATCATTAGAAAAAAATCATAAAGAGTAAAAATAATATAATAGTAAAAAGATGTTAACTTGTAATAAAAATATTAACTTGTAGGTAAATATAAATAACTAATAAATAATATCACTAGTTTATCTTTAAGAGTAAATTATTTTCTAAAAGTGCTTAGAGACAATACATAGATAACCAATAATTATTATTATCAAAGAAAAAAAGATAAATAATAACTTAAAGGTTTCGTTCAAAATCAACTTAAAATTTGAAATTTCTTGGAGGAACCCTTTCATCAATATAATTTAACCAATCAACCATCACCAACCATAACCTAAATCCACCAACCCATAATGAAAAAAACATCATCATACGCAGTGTATCCATGACCAAATTATAAGATGAAACCATGTTGGGAACCCTTGAAGACATCACTTTCATAATAAATAGTTAAGTATCATAAAATTAAAACCAAATAAAAATGAAGTACCCAAACTTTTTTGGAAAATATATTTAAGAAATTCATTGAACATGATCATAAGTAGTTTGTAGTTTTCGACCAAATGTTGGCATAAGAAGTTTTTTGTCAACTGTTTAATTGGACTGTTTGTATTTCTATGAAATTTTTTTCATGATCATGACTAATTTACTTCACTCAAAAAAATTAGGAAACCGCACAATATCTTACAACAAAAAAGTTTCAACCTTTACTTATAGATTGTAAACAATATTTCTAAATTATATAGCATTTCAATCTTCTGTACTTAGCAAATACATATCACAGATGTACCTTTATCATCTAGACCTCTCTCATTGTGAAAATGATATGCATTCAATATCGATAGCAAGAGTGACAATATTATGCATTAACAATGACTAGCAATTTTAAATATTAGCAGTGTACAATCATAGAGATAATGAATTTTTTGGAAAAAAAAAAAATTATTGCATTAAAACGAAGGGATTATGTTGATTGTCAAAATAACAGTTTTGATAGCAGTGAAATGATGCAAACACCTTGACATGACGCTGGGAATAACATACAAATATTTCAATCAATCAACTCGCACAAATTAATATTATTTTATATGATCACTTAATAAACTTATAATTTACTTAAAAAAAATATTTACATATTTTCTAGCACTTAAAATAATACAATTTAATTGATAAAAATAGCAAAAATTAATTACAAATCAAAGCAAAATGAAACTAATAATTATCCCTCCAAATCTAATAACATAATATCAATTAAATTCAATGTATTTGAATATAGATCCGTGGGAAAAGGAAAAGAACACCGAAAAACATTGTGGGACATTGTAGTTGAATAGGTTCGAACATTCATGTCCAAAATATTATACAAAGATATAATTTTGTATTTAGAATTATCTTCTGCAAGAATTCATGCTTAAGTCATATATTGTATGATTAGAACCTTTTGCATTAATCCATGTTTAGGGCTTGATGACGTAAACATGGCAGCACCCTGCAGGAATATTTTAAGATTGACCCACTACATTAGCTGCTGCAGTTGGAGACGCGACATCCATAATTGGGAAACTTTAAGCTGTAGTTTAACGATTATTTGTTCAGATGTAAAACTGATGCATAGTGATAAATTGCATTGTTTGCAAGATCATTGGCATAAAGTGTCGCTATAATGGTGTTTCGTGGAAATTATGAGACGGATAAGCCGCTCCTTACGAAAACGCCTCTCCTCCACCCCTCCTCGTAGCAAATTTTAATCATTGACGGGCTGATAAAATAGTTTTTTGTCACATCAAAACAAGACTGTGTGGAGGATACATAGCAGTGTGAATGGAGATGTAGAAGTCGACGCGGTGCCTTTGAAAGGGGGAATCGGGATGGAGAAGTCCAAACATTTTCCATGGTGGGGCAGAGTTTTATCGTCGGGTTTGAGCGTAACCTATTATTGTACCAGTTTCAAAAATACTCGAGCGAAAATCTATAATAATTAAAAAATATTTTATAAGATGTTATCTTAATTATTTTATAGGAAGAAGGCTTTCATCGATTGATAATTTAGGGTGTTATTTTTATGTTTAGAAAGTAATTGGTAATATTTGGTATTTTAGTTTTGGGTTGTAAAGTAGTTTATAGTATTTATGAGTATTTCATATTTTTAATATGCAAGTATATCAATGTGTTTCAAATATGATTTTATTTATTTATTTATTTTTTTTTTGGTAAAATTTAAATTGATTATTTTTTTTTTAAGAATACAATTTATTTTTTATTAGATTGATTATGGTATACCATTAATTTAATTGAGATGTACCATTAAATTAACTTAAATATTATAAAAAACAAAAAATATATATATTAATATAGTTGATTTTATAATTTTAATATTTTCATAAATTTTATATAAAATAAAATTTGTTTTAAATGTTATTAATTATTCAATTTAACTTTTAATCAAAATATTTGAAATTTTATTGATAATTATGATATTATAAATGAATTACTTTTAATTAAATATTATTAATTTATTAAATACAATGAAAAAATATCTAATTAATATTTAAACTAATTAATAATAAAATAAATATTTAAAGTTAGGGAAGTATATCTTTGACATAACATCGTTGAAAATTATCACATCTAAATTTGTAATGTAGATTTGAAGCTATTATGGTTTTCATTGGGATTCAATGTAAGGACCATCCCATTGTTCCACCCTTAATGCTCTTAAGAAGTGTCATGATAGCCCTTCACATTCCTTATAAGTGAGTGTTAGTGGAAGACTAATTTGAAGATTGTGTTTATTTATGTTTGTTTTTTCGTGTCCTCACTAATATTCATTTATTATATTTTATAGTATTTAAAAATACATAACAAAAAATTTGGGACTTGTATTTACCTTTAAAATTCTAATAGATGCATATCGTATTGATCAATAATTTAATAGATTGATATCATATAAATATTGTGGGACATTGTATTTGAATAGGTTAAAATATATGAGTTGAAATCTTAACTATTGGTAATATTCCATAAAATTTTAACTATTGATACTATCCCACAAAATTTCAACTATTGATATGTTAATGTCAATTTCAACTATATTCTTGTGTCCCACAATGTTAACGTTAATGTAGTGGTTAATAGCTTTTTATAAATTTTCAACTCATATTTTTTTTTTCAATCTTTCATGAATGGTAACTATGTTCTTATCAACTATGTTGGGTTTATGCAGTGGTTTGAATGGGTCATCTCATTTCAGAGTTAAATTTGACGGTCGCTTTTACTTGTAAAAAAAAAATTGTGATGGTTTTTAAATTAATGTCACCTTACAGATGACGTTTATTTCTCATGTATGAATTTCATAAGTTTCATATAGAAATATATTTAAACCCTGTTATTATTACACATGTTGCATATTTTCCATATTACAAAGAAGGAATGTTCACTATGATTACATACATTTCGTCAAATAATTGATATGCAACTATCTACGGAGCTCAAATCCATTCATATTAATAAAGTTAAAAACATCCTCAATCCTACCACTAATAGATTTATTATAGCGTAATCACAAAGGTAAACACTAAAATAAACATTTATAAGTCTATATAAGATCCTCTGCCCACAAATTGACAATATATTTCTCACCTGCAAAATAAAAAAAAATAAATAATACTATCTTGTCTTGTTTTGAGCATAAAATTTTATAGAATCGTATGATTTTACTAAAAAAATACAAAAAGTCTTTTACCACATTTACCATTTTCATTTACACTTACACGAGTTTATAAAATACACTTAACCTTGAATAAGACTGCGTTAATTTTTTTTAAAAATAAAAACTTTATATCAAAACCCTATCAACTAAAAGTTAACTGAGTTCCAAATGAAAAAAGGAACAAAATCTATTTTAACATCTACAACTACCCTCCAAGGTGAAACGCTAAATAATGGATGCCAAATCGGGCCTTTAAATCTGCTCATAAACAAATAAAAATGCTCTTTATTCTTTCCATTCTTTACACCGAGAGAATGCAAGGAAGACAATGCATTATGATAGAATATTGGTAGATGTGAAGTAGATTATAAAGGATTTTATAATGTTTTATATTCTTATGTTCTCCCATCACACAATGTGGGCCATATGTATTTTTTACATCCATGTTTTGGATGAATATGGTTGTTATTTTTAATTTGCCAAGGTGTGGAAAATTGCCGAGGAGAACAATGATTTGGATTTTACATAGGTGCGGAAAAAATAAAGGAGTTTACACAAGTAAAACACAATTATTTATTGGAGATAAAATGTATACCAGGAAAACAAGACAACAACAATAAATATGTTTCAAAACCTTTAACTAAGCATGGTAATTCTGACACAACAAAAGGAATGTTTGAAGTGGCAGAATAACACTTACCTTTTTGAAGGACAAAGTTAAATTACTGCAATATTGTAACATTCCCTGATCATGGCATCTTCTGCTGCTACTGTATCCTTGAGCACCATTAACTCTTCACCTCTACTGCACTCCTCTGTTGTGTCTTTCTTTCTGCTCACTGAAACCTGTCTTTCTTTCCTCTCTTTTTTTTTTGGAGACTCTTTTGCTATTAGCCTGCCTTCATTATTTCCCAATTTTTTTATTCAGGCTTGTAGCGCACAGAAAAAGTGGAGGGACACTTGTTTGTTGAAATGTTCTTAGAGGGAAGGCTCCACCATATTACGGTTATGAGATAGTCGGCTTGAAGCTTATCTACCTTTATATGTGATGTATGAGAAAGTCGAATGGGAACTCAACCATTGTAATTTGTGATCCGCTCCAAACCTCTGTGACTCTCTATCGTACCTCGCAAGTCACCATGCAATGCCACTACATTTGTCTAGGTTAAACATAATGTTAAAGATATCGACTCTGAACTTGAAGTCACTGGACACCAGAATACATAACAATTTTCCCTTAAACGGCAAACAAGAATAATGGATTGGCGATTCAATGTGAATAGGTAAGAGCGTCAGCTTTGCCTTCAATTTCCATGTTCACCAAAATTGGGTCAGGAAAAAGGAGTCATTTGGCACGTTCAATGCAGAACGGTGGAACAATAAATAGTAGAGAGACTGGGCAGTGGGAAAATTCGCGAGTGGGGAACCTGGGGATTTGCCAATGATGAACCTTTTTCACCACTTAAAACCCCTTGCCGGAACAAATCTTGCACAGCTTACGAAAAAATTGATAAAAAATGTGGGAAATCGAAGCCTGAAGGAATCGGCCTACAGCAAAACGGATTAAAGAAAATGACTAATTTTATTTTATGGAGAGGGTACGAGGATTCTCGAAGCAAACTCCATAACCTACAGGCTACATCTGACATCATCCTCCCCATCGGACGACTCAGATCGGTCTAACTGCCTCCCATTGTTATGCACCACCTGATCTCTTCAGGCCATAATCCAACGTGGCCGACACACGTGACCTAGATTATCTGGTCCTAGTAGAGATTCAGACAAGCCTCCATTCCCAATGTCCACATCAACTGCATCCGATGACGGAAGACGGGCCTCTGCTGAGAGTCTCGAATTGGCCAAGTTATTGGCCCATGCTGGGCATTGGGAAAGGTATTGGCGGCAAAGTTAACAGGCTACTAGGTAGACTGCAGTAGGCACCTTCCAGGGTGTGGTTTATGACGAAAATTCGAACGATTATTTTTTATTTTGATTGTCATATTAACAGGTTTTATAATTTTTTACCTATGTTAAGTTTAAAATTTTCATTTGGCTATATTTTAGGGTGAAAAATGTAAAAAACACATCTAAACCGTCGTCAAATTTAACCCCTCCCTACCCCGAATATTACTTTCAATCTTATCAATGATGAGACATGACGACAATCGGCCCAACGATCTTTATAAATTGAACAGGAAAATATCTATTTGCAATATTGGTAAAAAATCAGGTGTTACCAGAATAAGAAATGCTGTGAAAAGTGACATAAACCTATAGTGCTAAACCAGCTATTAATGTGGGAACTTTTTAAAATTGAAAATAAACACTTTAAATTCTAACAGAGTATTTTTATTTATTTATATTAAGTAAAGCAGAATTGGTTGGGAGAAGGATGCTCATCATTTTTATTTATTAGATGTGTACTTGTTTTGGATGATAAATTTATTGGGAATCGTTTTCGATCATTCAAACTTAAGATTTAATTATAATAGTATATTCTTTTATTATCAATCTAAATTTGAATTACAAAATTCAGAGTTCTATAAATTTTAACTGCACTAGTAAACCTTGTCATAATCTTCTTCATGAGAATGTGCCTTTGTAGTTTTCTTTGGAGAAGGAACTGCCCGCAGGAAGATGGACAGATTGTTCCACAAGTTTTAGCAGATGCGACAACATTCATGTTTGAGAACTTTAAGCTGCACGAATTCCTACGAATCTGCGACTACTATAAATCCATTATCCTTCCTCCAGAGGAAAAATGAATTATAGTGGGAGCGCCTGTTTGATACGGAACATTGAATTTGCTGGAGAAGGTATTTAATTGGCCAAATTTGTGTGAAGACAAAGGCATCATCATATCGTAGAATTACGGGCCCCGCACTAATGATATCCATCGTATCGTGAGATATGAGATGTGTTTAACTGGAGTTGGAAAATTTCATACAACAACATTTTAGGTATCCATGGTAGAGGGGTCTCTTTGATCCTTAAACGATTGAAACACATTTTTTGCACAGTATTATACGTATTAAAAGTTTTGCAACTTCAAAAGCATGGATTTAGTTAAAACTGAACCATATTTTTTGTGTTAATATACACGTTAACAGATGTGGATTTCCTGGGTTGAGCCCTTTGCTCCATACATGATTGCATGATTGACACACATTTCCCTACCTCTGACACATGGCACGTGCCCATTGGCCCGCATCATAAATCCTAAGGGTCAACGGTGGGGATGCATTGGCTCATCGATGATTAGGCAGCAAATACAAAATAATGAGTTGCCAAGAATTCATTTGTTGTTTACATAAACTGAATTAGTACAATTGCACAATCATATTAGGTGGGAGTATAACGTGTGGTTTGATTTCCCTTCTTAAAGCATTGAATATGTAAGCATCAATCATTCATTAAATAACGTTGATTGGTGTTAGCTCAGCGTATTAGACTTTATTGAGTTTTGTAAGTTTATATCCCTCACAAGCACACTTAGGGTTTTAAGGAAAATGAGATTAAGTTTTAGAGTTATGTGCATCATCAAGGTTTATGATCAAATACAAAGAATGTAGAGACAATTTTAGATGATTGTATTGTCATTGTTCCTCATTTCATTATAGCTTAGTACCGACCAACATAGAACATTGACCGATAATACTAAACCAGTCCAACGGAATTGACTCAATTATAAATAGAGAATTAGTTCCGAAAATGAATGAACCACATGCCTACTTTATCCTGATTTTTACTTTTAGGATATAGTAACAGTCAGACAGTCAACTTGCAAAGCTAAGTACTCATCCCTTTATTTTACTTAATATGTTTAACATTAACCACTTGTCGAATCATTACAATCAATTTCAAAATTATATATTCATATGTATACGTGAATGCCATATCTTAATATCCAAATTACTATAGATAGTTTTTATATTTTCAGGGATAGTATCGATTACATTAATCCAAATTAGGGTAAAACAAATTGGTGAAACCATACACATATTCAACCATACTAAACCCTAAATTTCTCTTACGGTTTCATCCTTATAGGGTTTTGAATTTTAGCTTTACGGTTTTATTTTTAGACCTAATTTTTGATTATTCACTAATCATATACATACTCATGGACATAATTAGTGAACAATTTTGATTAATAGAAGGAAATAAGGCCTTATTTTCATATTGTTTTACATTGATAATATGTCTTGTTTGGATCAATTATGTAAGCAAATGGGTCAAAATGATGGAATATAATAAAAATAATAAGGTTAAAATTACCAATGAACATACCCAATCCTTCCCCCAAAATTATTCTTGTAATATCTGATCTAAGATGCCTAATTTTACTACTAAACATCAAATGGCATGCATGACCTCCTTTGTTCCTCTTACAAGTTATAAAATACATAATATCCACCCCATTGTTGGACTTATCATGAATATCAAAATCCATAATATTCATGACATGACTATTAAAGGCCAATTAGATGATATGGGATTATCAAGAATTCACTGAATATCACAACATTAAACCCCATGAGATTCATCTAATGTTATATATAGAGAGAGATAATTATTAAAATTTTGGCCAAGGTGACATACATACCAAGGATTCATACCTCTATTATTAGTACTATCCCTACATTATAGCTCCAATGAGTTATGTAACATCCACCCAATGTTTGGGGGAAACAAGAGACCTCTAATAGATTTCCTTGCTTATTATTAACTTGAAATATTTAACCCTCCCATGATGACTACACATGTTCCATCACCAATCTTGCTTATTGCATGTTCTTTGAGCAGATTATTATAGCTTTGCATGTTAAGATGTTACAAATAGAGCAAGGTGGGCCTAGAGTGAGTCATTTATAGAATCACACACCTTGGTTCATAACCCATTAAACCATATGATAGAAAATTATCCTTTACCAACATGATTTTTAGCTCCTAAACTTCCATTATACAAAGGTAAATGTGATCCCAAACAACACATTAGATCATTCCACACAACATGTTTGGACTATGCATATACTGACAAATTATTTCCAAGAAGTCTAAATGGCTATGCATTATGATGGATCTATGATCTTCCCCTCCAATCCATAAAATAATTCAACCCCTTGGAAAACTAATCTTTAGGACATTTTTTCATCAACACTGATGATAAGCTATCCTATGCACAAATTTATAAATATAAGCAAGGATCAAATGGGTCAACCATGATTATAAACTTTAATACATGACTATGGTATCCAAGTTGACCAATATTATGAATAAGAGTGAGTTACAAGGTATATTTATGTAAAGTTTTCAAGAACCACTCCATGATTCAATTATATTCAAATGATTGAAATCCTTTGATGAGGTATGCCATAGAGTAAGGGAAAAATAAGTTAAAATTATATCTTTCAACAAACTCAATTATACATCCACTCATATAACTCCTATAACAATGAACTTTGAAAGCCAACGAAGCCACAAGGTCAAGCCATTTAATAATAAGAAAGAGGCGAAGATTACAGTTAATGCCATGTCACAACCTAAAAATCAACTACAATTGAAAACTCTAATGAAGAGATAATTTTAAAGATTACCATTGCCTCTTCATGTAAAATGAAAAAGTTACTTCTGTGCAACCCTTTCACACTTCTTCCTCTATAGATCTTGATCCAAATAGGCCTACACAAAGGAAGTATTATGGCAATACATATTATGACTATCATCAGATTGGGGGACATTCAATGAATAGATTTTTTAAATTGAAACATAAGATACAAGATCTTACAGATGATAACATTATTAACTTCTACACACTTGCAAATGATTATAGATAAAAAAAAAATGGAAATAAAAATTTGATGTTATTTAATGATGATCCATTTCCTAAACATGAGACCAAAAAAATAAAGATACTTTAGAGGTAAATCATGCATACAATGCACATCCTCCACAAGTGATATATGTTCATCTAATAAAATCTATTATCGATACTTCACCATAATAGCCTATTGTCACATTTGATGATAGTGATATTGTTGATTATTATTTTGATTTTCATGCACTCTTCACATGGGTCTATATTAATTAAAAATGCATTCACAGTATTATGATTAAAAATGGTTCATGTTTTCATAATGACACTTCTACCCTCCCTTAGGTATACACAATATGATTTATTATATATATCAAAATAAGTTAAAGGATTCTGTAGTAAAAAATAAAATATATTTAGACATACAATGTTACATCATCAGGTATGCTCCACAATATTTGTTATGTTATTCCTAGTTATATAGAGTATTGGGGTCTTTTACATGTATTTTTACACCCTTGGATGCAATAATTCCATGTAGTTCCATCCATATTACATTGAATTCTAAATTAGATACATTACAATATAGATGTCATAGTTACAAGTGTACATTATGAGTACCCACTATAACCATTGGTATCTCATCCTCTACCCCTACCTCCAGTATAATTGATTGTTATACATATTTAAAATTCTTATAAAAATATGTTTAGTACACCTATTTAGGATTATTATATAGAGTCAATGGTTACACATATGCAAGTTTTATTTATATACCAAGTTCATAAGAACATATTTGGACCAAATAAGCAACCAGTTATTATGTGTAAATCAAATCAAAGAGTTAGTTAGATCCCATAGAGGCCATCATATCCTATAGTACATACTCATTCAACACCATAAGTAGTTCAAGGTGTTTAACAATGAACACAAGAATCAAGACATTATCATATTATATAGTAGACCCCTCAAATTCCCCAGCCATCTAGAGCTACATACCATACACTAATTTTTATGAACAATGATCATAATAGTTATGGCATGCTAGATGACTTCTTATCTAATTTTTATACATCCATTGCAAAGGACCCTTACACTAAATTATTTGCAATCACTTCCCATGATCCTCTAATTTATGTGATCATCGGTTAAATTCTCCAAATTTCAAATATTCAAAAATATATAAAAAAAATTAAGAACATAAAAAATATTAAAAATAATTAAAACCCCCAAAACCAAGACTTGAGCATGAAATGATTACTATATTACACTATTTACATATGTTATTTATCACATGTTTAGTGGATGGCATATTCATTTCATGCATGCATAAATTTTAAGGTTTATGATTGTGATGCAAGTTATATAGGTTATGCATGGACATGAAAATATTGGAATTTACTCTACCAATTGGCCATGCCAATACTGGAGGCATCATATTCCATCAGTTTAACTACTACAAGTTATATGTTTTTTTGACATTTATACCATGTTGAGCTACTTAGATATTTTACACATATCTTTCTAGCTACTCATATCTTACATAGTGCTACAAGGTTATACTAATATATTATTATTTGAAATTGATACACATGGATGATGCGCACTAGATTGCTTGCTCTATGCTCCACTGATGCTCTTAATTTTTTGTGTGATATGTTACTTCTTTTTTGACTATTGTGTGTGGTCCCTTTGCCTTTCCTAATGTGACATATTTGATGTCCCTTTTTAGTGACATATTTATGTCCCCTACATGTGGCCCTTGACATTGTTTTTTATTATAGATTTATTTACCTTGTGTGTATCCTTTGACCTTATGTGTGACACTAATTATTGATCTTATTGAGATTATTTTGTTTGTTTTATCTTGATAATAGAAAGTGGTGTCATGATCCATAACATGCACATTTACTACACAGTCTTATTTAGCAATCCTATGAATGCATGATTCATTTATGCACCTATTTAAACATTACCCTTATATGCCCTACATGTTACATACATATGTTGATTGACACAATAATTACTATGATGGAATATTATCCACATGATCAAATGATTATACATGATGTTATTTTATACATGACATGATACATCCAATTCTTCTTATGAGATTGAGTGAAATAAAGGACAAAATTCTCATATAAAAAGGGGTCCATTATAGTTGGATTGTCATTCAAACATAAGACTCCATGAGCGAAAAATAATATCAGAGTATATATTCAGAGATTTAGAATGGTCCATATATCAAATGGTTTAGTTACATGATAGATATTATCACATTAGTATAGATGTGGGGGCATATGCAATCAATTTATAGAGATTTGGGCATAAATTCATACACACTTAGTTGCATATACATGGGCATATGCATACATTTTATAAAAGCAATGATTACATGTTTTCACATACACATACATTTGAGATATAAATCATATAAATACATCACATCCTTTATCATTTGATATAGATTCAGAGGGCATGACATTGGTTCATCGAAATACATAGTGGAAAATTTTACATTTGAATGGAAAACGGTTGTCATTATAATTTTAACTTATCAAGTCTATGGGCATAAAAATTATTCTTTCCCTTTCAATCATGTATTTTATTATACATGATCACATCAATCCCTAAGTTACACAATATATATCATGGCAACATTTAGAAAGTAATAATACAAGCTCAACAAACAATTGAACACATAGCCAGTAGAACTCAATGCAATGAAAAATAATGGTCTAAAGAGACCTCCTACAAGGGGCATGTTCAAATGCCACATAATATAAAGGAAATGACATATTCAAATGTCCAATCAACATAGAATGACACATTCAAATGTCAAAATAACATACAATGGCATAGGGGCCAATAAGCAAAGAACCTACTTAAATTTTCCACAAATAAGATAATAACAGACATTGAAATACACTCAAGGAATTAAAAATTGAATAAATGAATCATATTATATTATTCCATACATATATGTGTTAGCAAAAAAAAAAACATGTAACATAGCATATGAAGTATATTGTGAAAGATATGAACATGGATAGAGACATCTGTAAGTTGTGTTAGTATTTAATATCAAACTTGATAATGTATAAATGATAATAAGTGATATGTAACCTATATCAATCATGTTAAATGAAGTATATTCACCCAACATACTATATGATGTAGGTAGAGGAGAGGTTGAACATCTATATTTGCATATATCATGTGTATGTGGTACACATGTATCACACTCAAAAAAATGTGAAACACGTTTGTGTATATAAATGAAAGTATATGCTATATACTAACATAAAGAAAACAACATAGCTTCCAAGGATCTAATAAACCTAGGAATGCTAAATATTTTTTATATTTTTAGTTATTTCAACGTTTTTGTATTTTTTCCTATATTTGATTTTTTTTGGATTTTTAGATATTTAATTTTTTTTGAATTTTTGGATTTTTTAAAAAGTAATGGAGAACCTATTATCCCATCTAAGGGATGCTCATAATGTGCTTTATACTCAAAATATGGTGAATCACATTGGTGATACTATCAATGAGCATGTATAGGTGTCATATCTAGATCTAGAGACTTGAAAATATTTTGTATATGCCTCATGGGAGTATGTGGTCATGAATCAGTAGTGGTGGTGGTTCATGGAACTAGTTATTGAGTAGTATTTGGTTTCTTTGGAGTCATAAAAATTGGAACACTTTTAGTTTTTCTATGTAACTGGGTATGTTGTGTGGGAGTAGATGAGGATTTCATGCAATCCATTGTATATATTTAGGGTAAGTGTACAAAGTTGAGGAACAAAAAGGGGCCTAGTCATGGACATGTTTTCCTTGAAAATTTAAAAATCTCATCTTCTATAGATTATTTGATATGGCTATATTCAAAACTTGAAGATGGTATAGAAACATGAATTGTAGAATTTTGAGTCTAGTTTCCAAAACACTTTTTTTTTTAATAAAAAATAGTTAAGTATAAGTAGGTGAAACATATAAAATTTAAATAGGAACTTTTATTTTTCAAAAAATTGAGTAGATAGTTGTTTGTATGAAAAAACTTTTTATATAAAATTTTAGTATTTTCTAAAACCATTTAGTGAAAATTTAGATAAGACCATCTAGTTTGTGGCCTATATTTTATTTAAAAGATAGTTTATTAAATTTTTTTAATGGATATATATTTTTTATTAGTTTTATATGTAAACAAATGTTGTAAACTAACAAAAAATAGATAGATGGTCATACGACCTCCATAAATACGTAAAGAAAATAAAATTAGTTTTTTTAATGCATATAGAATTAGGCCTATTTTTTTTTATTATATAATTATTTTTTGCATTTGGGTCCAAAAAAAAATACTTAAACATATATAGGCATGTATATTTGTAGCATGTGGTGGCCTAAAAAAGCCATAGTTGGAAATCAACATAGTTAGAAACCTTATAATAATCCAAAATTTGAAAAAATCATATATTTAGAAAGGGAATAACATGCTCACCATCACGGTAATATTTTTTTGAATTGGCTTGTTGATATTCATAATGTATTTGGTGATGGAAGTTGAATTTGTTATTTTTCCTCAAAACTCTCAGATTCCACTGTGTGTTGATAGGTCTACACTTTTGGCTCAAGGATTTAAGTCATTTTTGAGCCAAAAGTTTTAGTTTTTGAACTCAAAATAAACATAACATGTAGATGCTATAACACATACACCTTATGTTAACATTACATCAAAAAAAAAAAAAAGGATCTATTTATACGTGTCTATGTTTATGTTTATATCTATTCACATTCAAAACTTTATATTTTTATTTTACATTGGAGCGTATCAATATATACAGTAAAAAAAAGGGACATAATTGATATACTGATGTAATTCTAGTGCACTTTCAGCCATGAACATGATTTTGACTATATATAATATGATTTATGGTTCAACCATGGCCATTTTCATTAGAAATTTAATGAAAGAGTCAATTGTCTTAATGGTGGAGGAAATTCTAGGGCTAATTAAGACAATCAATTAGGGAAAAATAGTCAATTGTTTGAATGAAAGAGTCAGCTGTTTCAATGTGATTTGGGTATTAGTCAGCTCGAATTTCATCAAAGAAAGAATTAAATAATCATTTGGTTTAATTAAAGATGCAAGTTTGACATGTATAGGACATGGTTTGAGGCTCTATAAATTCTAATGTCGTCATGTAATGAATGATATAGTCGATTGGTTCAATTGTGGAAGCAATTAAGGTTAATATTAGATCCTTGAAACTAATTTAGACTATATAATGTGATCTAAGGATAAATTGGCTTTGATTTAATCATAGATTGAGCCAATTAGTGAAATGGTGTACTCAATGACACAATTTTGGAAAAAATGAGCCACATTCAATGTATTTTAAATTTTGTATGATGTAATTTTAAGTGAAATTGACTCTAATGTCATTATATACTGACCTTCATAGTTGATTCATTCAATCTCAGAGGTAACTGAGGCTAATTTGAGCCCCTTCAACCTAATTACAAGAGAAAGACATAATTTGGAGCTAAATTAGTTTTGATTCTCTCATGAATTGATCTAATTAATCAATTAATCTAATTACAAACATGGTTTGGGTGAAATTGAGCCTTATGGACCTAAATTATGGGTTATGTTTTAGGTTGTAACGTTTAAGGAACTACAATTAGTCAATCCTGGTTAGATGAAATTACACTCTATTAACTGAATTTTGGTTATATTAGATGTAATTTGGGGGTCAATAAACCCCAATATCATAAAAAAACAAAGCAAATAGTCCATCAATTAAATCTTGAAGGAAATTTGGGTTAATTTTAGCCTAGGTTCAACCTAACTACAAGAGGAGGACCTGATTTGGGCCTAAATTAGTCATGAATTGATTCAATTAATTAATTGGTATAATTACATATGTTATTTGGGCCAAATTGAGCCCCATGAACCTAAATTATGGATCAATCCATTCTACAAGATGCAACATATAGTTTAATGTCCACTTTAATTATATCACAAATGTAAATACAAAGATAATTAGGGTTAATATGAACTAATTTAACCTAAATGATAGTATTGGATGTGGTTTGGGGATAAAAATTAGCTCATATTTCCTCATGCATATTGATCTAATTAGTTGATTGTTATAATCAATTATGCAATTTGGATGAAATTTAACTCCATAAACTTTGTATTTATTATAAGGATGTAATTTGGGGGTCAATCGGTCCCACTGTCATAACACCCTAAACCAAGTATAGTCCATATATTTAATCACAAAGGAAATTTAGGCCAATTTGAGCCCCTTCAACCTATCTAAAAAATCATGATGTGATTTTGGGCGAAATTAGCTCTAATTATGTCAAGAGTTGATCCAATTAGTTAATTGGTGTAATTAAAAACATGATTTGGGACATATTGAGTCTCATAAACCTAAATTATGACTTAGGGCTTATGATTTAAGGTTTAGGGTTACATTTAGTTGATGAAATTTAATGTTTTAAACGTAATATTTTATAGATATAGGATATAATTTAGGGATAAATTATCCTTAGTATCATAACAAAATTAATTAAATATTCCACCAATTTAATCACTAAGGAAATTAGGGTCACATTGATCCCCATCAACCTAACTAGACAAGATGATGACATGATTTGGGGCTAGATTAGTCATGGATTGATCCAATTAGTCAATTAGTGAAACTAAAAATGTGATTTGGGCCAAATTGAGCCCATGAATCTAAAGTATGGCTCAATCCATTTTATAAGATACAACATATGGTTGAATCAACCCTAGAATTGTATCATGTAAATACAAATATAGATATAATTGTATAGAATTACATGACATAATAATATTTCATAGTTTGGATTGCATCACATAATTATATAAAACAATAATATAACATAGGATTGTATCACATAATATAATCCTATGCCATAACAATATGGTAAATAGATATATAGACATAGTATATATAATGTGTACACATTATTTTTATAGTAGACAACAAATCTTTGTCCAATGTCAATTTTTAGGGTGTTCCAAGATATCAAACATCACTTACATTATCTACACATTCTAGACTTTGAATGGTAAGGAAAAAGGGAAACAAATTATTCTTTGTTACCCCACCATCAAAAGGAATCAAATTATTCTTTGTCTAATCATGGGGGATGGTTCTCGTTCCATGAAGAGGAAGAAGTTAAAGCAAAAAGCATCAGAATAATGACAATAGTTTAGAGAAAATAAAAGGTTCAAGTTCAAAAATTTAACTCAAAATAAGGTACAAACACCATCTTTAATGAGCCAAATTTCATAGATAATGATGAAATTGACAATGATGAACTAAAGAATGGTGACGAGTGTTTACCTAATAATAAAAATTATGTTGCAAGTCCACATTCAAAGTAAAAAAGTTTTTGAATCTGATGATGATGAATCTATTTATGATGATTCACCCCCTAAAAATGAATAAAATTTCATGGAACACATAATGATGAAAGTAAAAATGAATAAAATGCCATAAAAACACTAAACAATGAAAGTAATGATGAAGAAACTAATAGTGACCATAATGATTTTGAGGCACCCAATCAATAAATTCCACCATTAATAATAACTCCATAGATTTTGTGTGGAAAATGCAAGAACTTAATTTAAATTGATGAAAATATTTTGAAATCAGAACAATTTTTTCGACCTTTATTCAAGAAGGTTAGCTAAAAATATTTGGGACAATTTCTTTGATAAATTAAATTTTGATAGTAAAAAATGTTAATTATTTGTTTTATTGATGAAATGATTAAGATGAGCCCTGCAATGTACACCCTAGGACTAAGAACATCTAACATAGATGATGAAAACAACAAAATTGTTTAAAATTTATATGATATATATCATACTATAGGCTCAAAATAATGTGACAAATATTGTAATGATTTTTAGTATATAATTACAACTTGTGAAGTAAGTGGTCAAACAAGAAAAAATGATTGATTTCAAAAACAAGCTAAACATTGGATATAAATAAAAATTATTAATGAAAGTGATTAGAAGATGCCAAAGACTTAATGATGCTAATACCACTGAGCTCTAAGAATTTTGTGGTATAATTCCATGAAAGGACAATCTTGTAGTCGATGCTCTCAAATATTTACTTACATAATTTTATAAAGACAATACAAGAGTGTCACCCAATACAAGAAATGTAGTGAAAAAAGTTGGTTCTCGTAATCATGAACCACATCTAAAATATTTCTTGGATAGGACACAATTCAATTGTAATTTAAGTTTTTGGAAAAATATCCACAACTTTCTATTATTCAAAGATATTTTAAGATGGCCATACCATTTTATGTAAAAATAAATTACACATGAACCACTTTTTGTTGTAGGCAGCATGTTTAATTTTCATGCACTATGATGTTTTTCACCATATACATTGTACTTTGTATACTGATAACATTTTTTAGGAATCTGGAATAGAAATTTTGCCAAAATAAACCAAATAATATATTCCAAATATTTATTATTCAAGATGAGATGGATAGTTATTTTATAACAAAGTATGTTTGGATGGAAATTATAGCATTTGTGGTGGATTAACAAAATTAAAAATATTATATCTATGAGGAGAGTATAATTATAATTGTACTTGAATTAGTTGGTCTAAGAAAATACAAATATATGAATTATCAAGTAAAGATAAATTTTTTTTTTCTAAAAGGTGTGATATTGTTACAAAATAGATACCTATTTTAGAATTTATGGTCAAATTTGGGAAGGAAATTTTTTATGAGTATGCAAGGCACATACATAGGTATATATGGTTGGATAAACATTTCAAGATAATAATAGACACATTATCACTTGGTTTTATTATTTTAGTAGTCAACTTTGCTAATAATTATGCATTCAAACCACAAATGGAATTTTAGTCATAATATTACAATTCAATATAGTTTTACATATTCATGTATATAACATTCATGCATGTAGTTGATAATATAGAGAAAGATTAAAAAATATTAAG
Organism: Torreya grandis; assembly: GCA_037957365.1. Taxonomy (NCBI): domain Eukaryota; kingdom Viridiplantae; phylum Streptophyta; class Pinopsida; order Cupressales; family Taxaceae; genus Torreya; species Torreya grandis. The sequence continues at coordinate 2,585,009 of JARHVA010000389.1, forward strand.
GAAGTACCGTTTTTTGTCAGTGATGATTTATCACATAGTATAAAGTACGTGCAAGGTTGTTTTGAGATGTTACATAGACAATTTATTGAGAGGAACATTAATTTCAATCAACAATACATTTGTTCAGATAATTACACATCACAATTCAAGAATGCACAAATGTTTTAATGGTTGAGTAGGATACACATTACCACAGTGTAGAACATATTTAGAGTTTCACTAATGATGGGCATTGAAAAGGGGAACATAATGGTGCTTGAGCATGTGTAAAAATAGTCATTACAAAAGAGGAGTTAAAGCTTGAAGATGGTGCTACTTTGAAAGATGAAACAACCATTGTTGAATGGTGTAATGAGAAAATGGGCCATGGTGCTTAATAAAATTATATTGTTCATAGTTATTTGTGGTTGATTGATGATAATGCATGGAAAATAATGAGGATTATATGACTATAATAGGATCAAGTGATCTCCACTCATTTTGTATCTCAAATTCATGTTCTTGGACTATTCGTACAAGACACTTATCATGTTTCTATTTTACATGCATGGAGTCTATATGGAATGAGTGTGAGTCACAAGAGTGGGTGGATGAATGGAGTTACAGACCTCTAATTTCAATAGACACATATCAAATTCCACCAAAATTACATATTATAGATATGACATCATCACATGACTTTGACCATGTATCTGATTCAATGTAACTAGGTAAAATATTAATAATTATGTACTATTATTTCTAAGTGATGGACTTACATGTGTAGGTCATGGAGGTAGAAATGCTAGTTAGAGGATAAAAAATTATCTCTTCACTACAAAAAATTGCATTTTAGGACTCATCATTATAAATTATGCCATGGATTCATCTCCAAATTTCCATCATCATGATTCAAAATGAAATTAGAGTCATTTAACACACATGCGAGGGTTCTTGTGGTTCATATAAATGACTTACACATTCCACTTTATACACAACCAAAGTTAGGTTTAAAATGCATTTTGCTTATTGTGGAAGGGCATTCTTGAGGCTAAAATAGGTGGTAGGTCTCTACTAGGCATGATTAAAGACTGATAACTTGGTACTAGATGTTATCCACCACACCATATATGTTAAAAAATCTAGTTTTGAGACATGAAGCACTAGAGGTAGAGTTATCCAACTATAGCTTCAACTTTGACAACATTTATTGTTAGTATTTATACACTCTTGAAAAATAGTGAAAACACGCTTATGGGTAGATTTAAATATCATGATCATGGAATCAAGATTCATTTTCCTTTTTGTATGTGCTTGAAGTTATGTATTTTCACTTAGATGTTTTAGAGGTAGAAATGTCAGTTGGATGACAAGGACTTGTCTCTTCACTATAAAAAAAGTTACATTTCAAGTCCCATCATTGAAATTTATGCCATACATTCATCTCCAAGGTTCCATTGATGTGCTCTAGGGTGAAATTTTATGGATTAGACACACATGTGAGGGTTCTTCCAGTTCATTGAAATGGATTACAATTTCCATCTTACACACACCTGAAGTTAGGCTAAAATTATTTTTTCTTGTTTTAGAAAGAGAGTTCTTGAGGCCAGAATGGGTGGTGGGTCTTTCGATAAAAAATGATCAGAGGAAAATAACATGGTATTAGACATTATCCAATATCCATATGTGTTGGAAATTATATTTTTGATACACAAAGCATCGAAAGTGGACTTCTCCAACTATAGTTTCAACTTTGAAAATATTTGTTGCCAATGTTTCAACACTCTTGAACACTAGTGAAAACACATTTTCAGATGGATTTGGACATTGTGGTCATGGTATCACATGTCATTTACTTATAAAAACATGTTCAAATCAATGGAATTTCACTTGTAGGTCTTAGATATAGAAATGCCAATTAGAGGATAAAGACTTGTCTCTTCATTGCTAAAACATTGCATTTATAAATTCATCACTGCAACTTGTGTCACGTATTCACATCTAAGGTTATGTCAATGTGATATGGGATGAAATTATATGGATTTAATATGTGTATGAAGGTTCTTTTGGTTAATCCAAATTTTTTATGATTTTCATTTTATGCACGCCCTAATTTAGACTAAAAATTACTTTTTTCTTGTTTTGGGAAGGGTGTTCTTAAGTCTAGAATGAGTGGTGGGTCTACTGAGTGGGAATGATCAGAGGCCAAAAACCTAGCATTAGACATTATCTACCATATTCAACATGTTTTCAATTCTAATTTCAAGTCATGAAGCACTAGAGGTGGAGTTCTCCAATTGTATCTTCAACTTTGACAACATTTATTGTTAATGTTTCCACCCTCCTAAACAATAATGAAAAAATGCTTCCAAATGAATTTGGAAATTACAATCATTTGAATATATATATGTTATATAAGTGATTTATTTTCACTTGGAGGTCCTAGAGGTATAAATACCATTTGGATGATAAGAACTTATCTATTCACTATAAAAAATTATATTTTAGGAGCTATCACTGCAACTTGTGCCATAGATTCATATCAAAGGTTTCATTGATGTGATATAGGGTGAAGTTATAGGTATTAGACACACACATGAGGGTTTTTTATGTTCATACAAACTACTTACAATTCTCATTTTTTGTATGCTTTAAGTTAGGCTAAAAAACTACATTTTTCTTATTTTGGGAAGGGCATTCTTGAGGATGAAATGGTTGGTGGGTCTCTCAATTGGGCATGATTAGAGGCCAAGAACTTGGTACTAAATTATATCTACCACACTGGATGTAACATACCCATTGAGATTTACCAAAATTATTCAATTTTTTAAAATAATTTCCATGTATTCAACATTAGAATTCACCACAAGAATATAATTAGTGATCCTAAAAAAAACATACTAAATATGCTAACCATAAAATAGGCATGTAAAAATCTATTTAGTTACTAATCACTTAAATAATTTTCATAAATTGATTTAATTCTATGGATGGCAAAGCCATCCATAAGGTTAAATTAGTATCATATTATTGAAATATATTTTGTAATGCTTTACCCAAACCTTAGTAAGTAAATGCACATTTTTTATTGTAAGCACAAATAAATAATGTATTTTCATTACCAACCTTGAATAGATTACTAATTTGTAATTTCTTGAATCATAATCTCCACTTTCCTTCTTTTTGCTCACTTCTTTTCCACTACCGTGTCATGCCCTTATTTCTCCTCTTTTTATCATTATCCCTCTGTCAACCTCTCTCATACGTTTATGGCATGCAACTATAGCATTAAACTTGTAGTTCATTCCAATTCCCATCATACAAAACCCTATTTTTATACAAATCTATTTGCTAATCTTAGTTAACTCAAGTTGAGATAAATAGAGAAAAGCCTTAATAACTCAAATGCTCTAAAATAAACAATATTTTTATCCTTTAGTCACTACATGGTCTTTTGACCTAAACATGCTTGTGTTTCACTTTATAAAGTCCACATACCAAATCATTTCCAATGATTATCGTTAATCCATGAGTATATCAAACCAAGAAATCATAACCTCATTTAGTATTGCCTATATATTCGACCCCTTTAGTTAGGTTTAGTTTATAAGATAGTTTAGGTAATTAGTAAGTCATCATTTATTAAAGGATTAACATCAATCTTGACTTCAAATAGCAAGTGACTAGTGAAAAGTCATTCAAAAGCTTTTGACATAGCTAGTCAAATAACTATTATAACAATGTCAAACATAATGATATTATAAAAATGTAGCCATTGTTATTACCACTCTATTTAGACTATCCCTAATGTCTTCTAGTTATATTTTATATATCAAGGCAATAAGCTAAGATAATGATATATTTCTAATATCATTATAATAACCAGCTAATGTCTTAAAACATTAAAAAGATATTTTGGTTGGTCTATAGACAACAATAAATAAATACTAATCAAAAGATTTACTTACTCATTATAGAAATATTATTGACATTCATGGATTAAATAAAATGACATGATCAAAATAAGAATTATGGACTCAGTCAATGTACTACAACCATAATGCAATCACATAAAATTAGATCCCCATAAGCTTTAAAATGAACTAAATCAAAACTAACACACATAACCAATTATCTAAATGCAAATTACATAAAATATGTACTAAAGATAACAATTTAAATAATTCATATAAAGAGTTCTATTTATCATGGTGTGTATGCCATCCTCTTCAATGATGCTCTCCCTCTGTCATGTTCTAAGGAATGGATCTATCCTACATCTAACTCATGACAAGAATTTAGTTAGCCCATATACACACACACACACACACACACACACACATACATACAATTATGAGTTAGTTGTATTTATATATTCTTTATATTATGATCATGTTGTTAATACACACACACACACACACACACACGTATGTATGTATATTATTTTAAAATTTAACAACATGATCATAATATAAAGAATATATAAATAAAACTAACTCATAACAATGTAATCATGTAATCAAAACAACATATAATTGTTTTATAATAACATATGACTTACAACTTAATTAAATAGTAATTAGTCAATTTAACAACCATAATAATCCATGAATAATTAGGAAAATTAGCTTAGTGAGAAATTGGGATGTGATATACTTCCCCCCTAAATATGGTCATCATTTTGATGACACTTATTCAAACACTAGTTATAAAATTTTAAAACTTTATTCAGTAGAAAAATAACATAATATGAAGCATCAATTCAAGTAAAAAATGTGTAAATAGCTTATAAAACTCATCATAATCTTCCCAAGTGGCACTATTCTCAGAGTATTGGTCTCACTAGACTTTGCAATGTGACACTTTTGTATTATGCAAATAAAGTTTATGAGTGTCAATTAATTTGATTGGTTCTACCATGACCACTCCAAGATCTAGAACTTATAAAGCAATCAAATCAAACACATGTGAAGGATCAAATATATACCTTTTAATATAAGATACATGGAATACATTATGCAATATATCTAGGGCTAGTGGTAATGCAACCCTATACACTATAGTATTGACTAATTATAAAACTTTGAAGGGTCCCACATATCTCAGTGAAGGTTTTTCTAATTTTCTTAATTTAATAGAGCTTTTATACAACTTAACTCACAAGAATAATTTATCACCTACTAAACACTACCTAGATGTTCTCTTTAGATCATCCCAACTCTTTTGTTAATTGTTGGCCTTTACCAACATTTGCTTGATTGATTTGAGTTGATCTTCCATTTCCAAAAGCATCTCAATTCCAAAGACTACCTTATCTTCCAACTTATCCCAACTGATTGGTGTTTTGTACCTTCTTCCATATAATGCTTCAAATGATGCCATCTTTAAAATTGATTGGTATGGGTTATTCTAATAAAATTCAATCAATAGAAGGTACTAATCAGATTTGTATTATTGATCCATATAATATATATGAAGGATATTCTCTAACACTTGATTAACTCGCTTAATCTAACCATCATTTTGTGGGTAATATGCAGTGATAAAGTTTAGTTTTGTACCCAGAGATACATTAAGAGTTGACCAAAACCTAGAAGTCATCCTTGGATCATGATATGAAATGATATTATTTGGAAGTTCATACAACCAATACACTTCTTTTACAAATCTCTTCACAAGAGTGGGTGCATCATCTGTCAAATTACCTAGAATAAAATGATCTACCTTGATTAGTTTAGAAACTACTAACAAGATCATGTCATGTATGTTCCATGATAATTGTAAACCTTGGACAAAGTACACACTAATCACCTTATATTTCCATTCTAGTTTATCATGTGGATACAATAATACAAATAGATGCACATGTTCAACTTTCACACATTGATATTTTAAATAATGAGATACAAAGTTCATTACATCTTTCTTGATTCTTTTCTAAAAATAAAATAGTCTAAGCTATGCCATAAGCTTGGTTACTCCTAGATGTCCTGAATATAGGGTATTTTATAGTCCCTTTAACATTATGTTCCTAATATTATTTCTATCTAGTACATACATCCTTCTATTATATCATAAAATACCATCATTCTCTTTCTTGTATTATTTATACTTAGGATTCTGAGCATTCTCAAACAAAACTTTCTTGAATTGATCATAAAATTCATCTCCTATCAAAAATTTGATCACTTGATCCCTAAAATACTCTTAATAGTAGCCATAGTTGCTATGTACCTCATACGGCTTAGGGCATCATCTACTATGTCTTCCTTGACTTTGATATAGTTGATGTCAAAATCATAATAAGATAATAACTCTAACCAATGTATTTGATGAGCATTCAGATTCAATTGGGTGAAGACGTACTTGAGCCTAAAGTTATTAGTTTTGAGCTCAAAAGGTTTTTCCAACAAATACTGCCTCCAAATTTGTAACGCATGAACTATTATTTCAAGTTCTATGTCATAATGGGCATAATTCACCTCATAAGTCTTTAGTTTCCTTGATTCATAGGCTACCACTAGACCATCCTACATAATAACTCATCTAAGTCCATCCCCAAATGCATCTTTGATTACTGAGAATTGGTTATTGAGATCAAGAAATCCTAGCAGTGGTGCAAAAGTAAGCTTCCTTTTAAATTCCTAAAAGGATAATTCACACTTATTCTAGACTAGATAAAAATTTGATTCTTACACTGTAAAGAGGTAATTAGATTAGTTATCTTATAAAAATTTGAAATGAATGAACTGGAATATCTTGTTAATCCCATGAAACTTCTTACTTCAAGCATAATTGTTGGTGCTGGTCCATCCATAATAGCTCTTATATTTACTAGATATACTAAAATACCATCCATAGAGATAATATATCTCAAATATTATACTTTCTTTTGTAAAAATCCACATTTGGACAACTTTCCATACAAGTTGTGCTTTTACAATTGTTACAAAACTAGTTCTAATTATTGAAGATGATCTTCTTCATCCTATACTAATGTCATCTAGAAAGAATGAAATGAAGTGATCTAGATAATCTTTGAACACACTATTCATGAGATTAATAAATTCTATTAGAGCATTTGTCAACCTAAATGATAACATTGTGAACTCATAGTGCCCATATCAAGTTCTAAACACTATTTTTGGAATATCCTCATCTCTTATTTTCATATGATGATATCCTAATATAAAATCAATCTTAGAAAAGACCGTTGCCCCTCGCATCTATCAAAAATATCATCTATAGGAGGTATTGGATATCTATTTTTAATGGTTTCCTTATTCAACATTCTATAATCAGTACAAGGGCAAAGAGTACCATCATTATTCTTGACGAAGAGAACTGGCACCCCCCACGATGACACATTTGATCTAATCAACCCTTTTGAAAATAACTCACGAAGTTGAGACTTCTATTCAACCAATTCAATGGTTTTCATTATGTACAACGCCTTATAATGTGGTTCTAATCAAGGTATGCTATCAATAGAGAAATCAAACTCACATTTGGAAAGAAATCCTAGAAATTCTTATAGAAACACATCATAAAAATTTCTAAGGAAAAGATAATCTTCAAGGGATGGTTCTTTATATTCCTTCATTTCATTTATCTTGATGATAAATGCTTGACATCTTTTTTCTTGAGCCTTTCTGAGTTGCATTACATAATTTGACCTATGTCTCAACTCCATTTTCTCATCATGAATTTGAGTCTATTTTTTGAAATCATCTTGACACTCAACCTTCTTTAGGTATCATTCAACCTTGGCTTTATGATTTGAAATCCAATTGACTCCTAGGATCACATCATATGACCCTAGTGGTGTTTCATAAATATCCACTACTATTGTGAATTCAAGCAACCTAATCTCAGCTTCAACTAAACACTTGTCAACTTTGATCTTTGACTCATTCTCATATTGCACTGACCATGCATTTGACATTAATATAAATTTTATAGATAACTTATTAAGTATTCAAGGAGAAATAAAACATTTTGTAGCCCTTGTATCTATCAAAATTAAAACTTGATGTTAAAACAAATTACCTGATAGTTCTATGGGTGAAGCTTGAAACCCAACTTGCCAATTATCAACTGCCGCATGAATACATTACTAAAACATTCCCTGATGTAGAGAGGAACCTTTTTTATTTGACTTATCTTAGGTGCACTCATGTGCAAAATTGTCATCTCCAAAAATGAAGTAACCTCTAGGTGGTCCTTTCCTGTCATACTATTGGTTTCTTTTGAAAATAACTTTGAAACCATTACCTAATTTCCTATTACCTAAACCACTTTTGAATCTAGTATAATAACTCTTCAACTAACTCTTGGAGTCTCAACTCCTCTACTTCTAGTTCTTGTTTAGGAAATTTGGATTAGAACTTCTAAACTTTTTCTTAAATTTATATTTGACCTAATCAAGAGATTTCAACTTTTGCTTCTATTTGACTACCTTCTCAAAGACATAGTCCATGGTAGATGTCCCATGAATTTCCACCTCTCCACAAATTTAGGGTTTTAATCCTATGATGAACTTCTTAATTCTGAACCTCTCATCTGCCTGATACTGAATTACATACTTCAAATGTTTGGTGAATAGTTCTCAATATTCATTCACCAATAGGTCTCTGTGCTTAATATTTTAAAAATATATAAGATTTTAGTCAAAGTATAACTATGAAATCCACTGGGATATGAACAATTTTATAAGTTTATCCCATGTGGTGGTGGTCAAATTGAGATTCATTTCTAACTTTTTATTGGCTCATTATGTAGTTGTTGCACCATCCAACTGGTAAGCTCCCCAAACTAATTTAGTGACTTCAAAGTAGTTTCAAATCTTGAAATAATTATCCATCTCAATCAACCATGCTTCAAATCTATCTCCCATAGTGTTTCCATCAACCTTAGATGGATTCACCTTTTTAATATCTCTAGCTAATTCCATAGCTATATGAGCTTTTGCATCCCGAGGCACTTTCTCATACATTTGTTCTTAATTTATTTCCTATTTATTAGGATGCTCTTCATCCACATCTTTATGGGCTTCCTCTTCATGTAGGATTACAATTTAATCCTTGGTCTTATTCATGGCTTCAAGAATCTTATCCAACTTTATTATTTGCTCAGTGGTAAATTAGTTAGTATCAAATAGAGGGTTATTTTCTTTAAAATTTGAATGACGCTCACCATATTTAGTTCATTCTATTTCCCATAATGTAAAACCCCATTTTTCGTAAATCTATATGCTAATCTTGGTTAACTTGAGTCGAGACAAATAGGAAAAAGCCTTAATCACTCAAATGTTCCAAAATAAACAATATTTTATTCATTTAGTCACTTCATGGTATTTTGACCTAAACATTCCTATCTTTCACTTTACAAAATACACATACCAAACCATTACCAATGATTATTGTTAATTCATAAGTATATCAAACAAATAAATCATAACCTCTTATAGTATCGCTTATGTATTTGACCCCTTTAGTTAAGGTTAGTTTATAGGATAATTTAGGTAATCATTAAATCATCATTTATTTAAGTATCAACATCAATTTTAACTTCAAATAATAAGTGACTAGTGAAAAGTCATTAATAAGATTTTAACATAGCCAATCAAATAACTATTATAATAATGTCAAACATAATGATATTATAACAACATAGTCGTTATTATTACCACTGTATATAGACTATCCTAAATGTCTTCTAATTATATTTTATATATCAAGGCATTAATTTTATACAATTATATTTCTTGAACATAATTATAATAACCAATGAATGTTTTAAAACATTAAAAGGACATTCTGGTTAGTCTATAGACAATAGTAAATAAATACTAATAAAATAAATTTACTTACTCTTTAAATCAATATTATGTGCAATCATGTATTCAATAATATGACATGATGAAAAGAAACATTATTCAATCAATCAATCTACTATAGACATAATTCAATCACACAAAATTATATTCCCATAAGCATTAAAATTAACTAGATCAAAACTAACAGACCTAACCAATCATCTAAATGCAGATTAGAACAAAGACGTACTAAATTTAAAAATTCAAAAATGCATATAAAGAGTACTCTGTATCATGATGTGTGCATGGGTTCTATGTGTTCCTTTACCTTCTTACAATAATTTATAAAATATTATTGTAAAAAATAACAACATGATCATAATGTAAAGAATATAAAAATACAACTAACTCATGGGAATCTAATCATGTAATCAAAGCATCATACAACTTTATCATAACAACATATGAATTGTAGCTTAATTAAATAGTAATTATTCAATTTAAAAATATTAATAATACATGGATAATTAGGTAAATTATCTTAGGTAGAACTTAGGTTGTGACATAAGATGTGTCAATAATACTAGTTTTTATCCATGAATTACTAGAGGTGGAGTTCTCCAACTACATATTCAACTTTGACAATATTTGTTGTCAGTGTTTCCATTCTCTTGAACAATAAGGATAACATGCTTCTGTGTGGATTTGGACATATTATTCATGGTATCATGTGTCATTTACCTATCTAGACATGTTCAAAGTGATGGATTTGCACCTAGATGTCCCAAAGGTAAAAATGCTAGTTAGAGGACTAGAACTTAACTCTTCACTACAAAACAATTATATTTGAAGATGTATAATAGTAATTTGTGCCACAAATTAATATCTAATATTACATATACATGATCTATGGTGAAATTATAGGGATTAGACACAAACATGAAAGTTATTTTTGTTCATCTAAATGACTTATGGTTTCCATTTTATGCACACCTGAAGTTAGGCTTGAAACTACATTTTTCTTATTTTGGGAAGGGTATTATTGAGGTTAGATTGGGTGGTGGGTATCTTGAGTGGGTGTGATAATAGGAAAATAAAGTAATCTTTGATGTAATATCAATACCATTTTTATCCATGAAACATGGGAGGTGGATTTCTCCCATTCCAGCTTCAACTTTGACAACATATGTTGTAAGTGTTTCCATGTACCTAAATAGTAGTGAAAACATCATTTTGGTTCTATTTGGTCATTATTGTCATGGGAGAGTGTGTCATTTTCTTATATATACTTTCTTAACATGATGCATTTTTGCCTAAAGTTCTTATAGGTAGAAATGCCAGTTAGAGGATAAGAATTTGTCTCTTTAATGTAAAAATATTGAATTTTAAGACTCATCATTGTACCTTGTGTCATGGATTCATATCTTAGGTTAAATTTATGTGATTTAGAGTGAAATTAAATGGTCTATACATGCATATGAGGGTTATTTTGGTTCATCCAAATGACCTATGGTTTCCATTTTATGCATACTTGAAGTTAGGCTATAAAACTACATTTTTATTATTTAGGAAAGGGCATTCTTAATGTTGGAATGGGTGGTGGGTATATCAAAAAGGTGTGATTGGAGGAAGATAACCTATTATTATATGTTATTTTACATCTTAGATGTGTTTACATTACCATTTTTGATCCACAAAGACCATAGGTAAACTTATCCAACTGTAACTTTAAAGTTGACAATATTGGTTGTCAATGGTTCCATGCTCTTGAACACTATTGAAAACATGTTTCCAAGTGGATTTATATGTCTTGGTCATAGAATCATGTGTCATTTAATTTTACATATATGTTCAAAGTTATGGACTTGCACTTGTAGATCCCATAGGTAGAAATGCTAGTTAGAGGAGAACTTATATCCACATAACAAAAAAGTTGTATTTATGGACCCATAAATATAAATTATGCCATGGAATATTATCTAAGGTTATATAAATATTCTTTGGGTTGAAATTATAGGACTTATACATGCACTTTAAGGTTTTTATGGTTCATCCAAATGACTTATGGTTTTCATATTATGCATGTTTGTAGTTCGGCTAAAAACTACTATTTTCTTATTTTGGGAAGGGCATTCTTGACATCAGAATGGGTGGTGGGTATCTCAACTAAGAATGATAAAAAGATAATTACCTATTACTGGATGTTATCCACCACTTCATCTATGTTGGCAATGCCAGTTTTGAGCCATGAAGCACTAAAGGTGGAATTATCCAACTGCAACTTTAACTTTGACAACATTTATTGTTAACACTTCCACGTTGTTGACCAATAGTGAAAACATGATCCCAGGTGGATTTGTTTTGGTAATGGAATAACATGTAATTTTACTCTCTAGACATGTTTAAAGTGATGTATTTTCACCTAAAAATCCTTGAGGTAGAAATGTTACTTAGAGGATAAGAACTTATCTCTTCACTATAAAAAGTTGCATTTTAAGACCTGTCACTACTAATTGTGAAAAATATTCATCTCCAAGGTTCCATGAATTTTATTCAAGGTGAAAATACACATGATTTTTCTTATATTTCATCCAAATGACTTATGGTTTCCATTTTATGCATGCCCAAAGTTAGGCTAAAAATTGCATTTTTCTTATTTTTTAAAGGGCATTCTTAAGGCTAGAATAGGTGGTAGGTGTCTCAACTGGGTATGATAGAAGGAAAATACTATATTAATATATGTTATTCACCACCCTATACATGTTATAAATTACATTTTCAATCCATGAATCACGAAAGGTAGAGTTCTCCAATTATAGCTTCAACATTGACAACATTTGTTGTCAGTGTTTTCGTGCTCATAAATAGTAGTGAAAAATTGATTCCAAGTGGATATATACATAATGGTAATGTAAATACATGTATTTTTACTCTATATATGTGTTTTAAGTGATGTATTTACACCTAGAGGTCCAAGAGGCATAACTACTAGTTGGAGGACATGAACTTGTCTCTTCACTACAAAATTATTGTATTTATGAAACTGTAACTGCAACTTGTGCTATGAATTCATATCAAAGGTTAAATAAACATGATATGGGGTGAAAATATAGGTATTATACATGAATTTTATGTTTTTGATGGTTTATACAAATGACTTATAGTTTTCATTTCACACACTCCTGAAGTTAGGCTAAAAACTCTTTTCTTCTTATTTTTGGAAGGGTGTTCTTAAGGTAAGAATGGGTGGTGGGTCTCTCAACTAGGTGAGATTGGAGGCCAATAACCTAGTATTTGATGTTATATACCAATATATCTATGTTTTCAATTCCATTTTGAAACATGAATCACTGAAAGTGGAGTTACCCTATTGTAGCTTCAACTTTGACAATATTTATTATTAGTGTTTCCACGTTATTGAACAATGTTTAATACCTGATTCTATGTTGATTAGGACATCATGGTAATGGAATAAAATGTCATTTACCTCTATATACATGATTTAACTGATGTATTTTTACTAATAGGTTTCAAAGGAAAAAAATTCCAGTTGAAGGACAAAAACTTGTCTCTTCACTGCAAAAAAGCTATATTTTAGGAACCATCACTGTAACTTGTGCCAAAAATTCATAACCAAATTTACATCGATGTGATATAGGGTAAAATTAAAGTGATTTTAGATTTATGTGATGGTTTTTATGGTTCATCTAAATGACTTATATTTTCCATTTTATGCACCCTTGAAATTAGGCTAAAAATTTGCATTTTTCATGTTTTGGGAAGGGAAATATTGAGGGTAAAATGAGTGGTGGGTCTCTCTAATGGGCATAATAAGAGGATAATAACATGGTCCTAGACATTATTATATTTTATAGATGTGCTATCAATGATAATTTTAAAACATCTCACACTAGAGGTGGAGTTCTTTAATTTTAGCTTCTACTTAAATGATAACATTGGTTGTCATTGTTTCCATGCTATTAAACAGTAGCAAAAACATGCTTCTAGGTGGATTTAGATGTCATGGTCATGTAATCACATGTAATTTTCCTCTATAGATGTGATCAAAGTGATTTATTTTCGCTTGGAGGTCTCAAAATTAGAAATGCATATTGGAGGACAAGAACTTATCTCTTCACTACAAAAAAAACTACATTTATAGACCCATCAGTCTAATTTGTGCCATGGATTCATATCCAATATTATATCAATGTTTTCCATGGTGAAATTATATATATTTAACATGCACACGAGGCTTCTTTTGGTTCATCTAAATGACTTAAAGTTACCTTTTTATGTATGCCTGAAGTTAGGTTTAAAAACTACGTTCTTATTTTTTTGGGAAGGGCATTCTTGAGGCTAGAATCGGTGGTGGTTTTCTTGACTGAGCATGATTAGATGCAAATAAATTATTCCTAAATTTTATCTACCACCTTAGACATGTTGGTAATTGCATTTTCAATCCATCTCACATCGGAAGTGGAGTTCTCCAATTGTAACTTCAACTTTGACAACATCTGTTGTTAGTGTTTCCATGCTCCTAAACAATGGAGTAGATATATGATGAGAAGAGAATAAATGGAAAATTTGAGTGCAATGGAGAGGGAGACACCATATTTTATGGAGTTAAACAAAAGATATATATCCACCAATATATTCCATGGCCTCAAGAGACATGAGAATTACAATCTTGCACTACTTTGAAGGGCCAAAGAAGCATCTCTAAATAAGAACACAAACCATCTCCAAAGAGTGAACAACACAAAGGAAGAGGTAGAACATAACCAATTCATCAAACATGTAGAATTAAAAGGTATAATGGCATTCAAATAAGGTGTACAAGAGATGATTATTGTATTATTTATTTGAATTGTAATTAAAATAGAAATGTGGTATGTCTATAAATTTAATGAATACAAAACATGAATATCAAGTCCAAAATGAAATTAAACTAGTGTATCAAGGATATCCACATTATAATAGTGGTAAATGGTGTATCCAAATCATGAGAGGCAATTCATAGTAATATAGAACTCTATCTCAAATATTATACTCTTTTCTCCCATATAGTTTTAATTATAACACATATTGAAAGATTTTAAGTTAGTATTAATAAATTAAATGAAGTAAATATTAAAGACAATCATATATAAATATGGCCATAAAACCATTATATTTGGTTTTGAAATAATAATGAGAGTCAAATTATACATGGAAAGTTAAGCGCCATAAAATTTGAACGTGTGTGTGTGTGTGTGTGTGTGTGTGTGTGTGTGTGTGTGTGTGTGTGTGTGTGTGTGTGTGTGTGTGTCCATAAAATCCATAAAGACATAAAATGAGAACATAATAAAACTTTGGATGAATGTCATATAGGTATACAATGACAATAAAGCATACATTGTGATATAGACATACAAGAAATTGCATATAACAACATAATAGAATGTCGAGTGAATGTATTATATGAATACAATGCCAAAAATGTGTATATTTACATATATGAATACAAAAAATTACATCATCTAAGACATCATACTCATCAAATAATCTCCCTCTCTTTCCCTTCCTTGAGGAAAACTCTCCTTAGGATGCCCTGTTCATAGATGGATATCTATAAGATACCTTGGATTTCTCTAATGTTTGATTGCAGGTCTTTCTACACTCATAACTCACCTATAGTTGAACCTATTATAATACAAATATTATTAGAAAATTTACATCCTATACATGTAACCAAGTTTAAAAATATATTTTAAAATAGAATACAAAAAAAATTCAACATGCACTTACTGCAATATCATGGTCATGCTCAATCTGCACTTGATGCTCAACAGGGTCAGTGATAGGTTGAGGTGCATGAATATGCATGTGAAATGGGGAAGAAACATAAGAAGGTGACTTACTAATCATCTAAATGGGACTATTAGATGTCATAGGAAAACCTTGTATACATAATACATTCACATAAGTTATATTTTCCCAAGTATGTTGTAAAATTATGAAAATACATCTATTTTTACAATTCAAAATTACAAGTTAACATGTACCTTGGTGAGTGCCTATGTAGATAAAATTTTATAAGTAATGAATATGTTTGTCTGAGCTCATAGAGATGGAGTGTCTACTATGGTCATCAACTGAACAAATAACCTCGCTTAGTTTTCTATAAACTATTTAAGATACATGGAAATTTTTTCTCCTTTTAAAACAATAATAAATTAAAGTAAATTTCAAAACCTTAAAAAAGAGTGTAGTCATTGATGGGATTATCTTAAGTTCTAAAAATCTAATCACTTTCTTTATTTATTCCTCATCCTCTATACATGTATTATCGCTTGTGTGTTTTTAGATTTCTTTACCTCAAGTAATTATCCTATGTGCATGGAATTAGACACATAAAGAGAAAAAAATATTAAAAAGAGAAGCATAAAATTAGGGGAAAATGGACAAAGGGACCTAGGAGTAAAATAAACCAAGTTCATACTATTTAATAATAGTGTAATTAAATTTTGAGATCCTTGATAGATAAATTTAACTTAATCTATTGCATAACATGCATAATTCACATACAAGAATAAATTGAGGATTTGAAAGATAAGTAGTCGTACTATAGTTAGCAATAAAAAATATGTAGTACTTAAAAAACACTATGAAGAAGAGATGATAATCATGCAAAATGTGAAGCATTAAAATAATTTTGAAAAGGTGAAGGAGCACCAATAATACAATTTGAATAAGGAGGAGGAAAATAATTTTTTGAAAAAGATATGAGAAATACATCATTAGACATTGAAAGAGACTATCTATAAGGTTTGAAATTTTCTTTATATATCTTTCAACAAATATCACACATATAATTTGAATTCACGTCACTTTCATTTAAATTTTAATTTGAATATGTATGATTGTTAGTCAAGAACATAGATCTATACAAATAAAAACATGTATATAGAGTATAATATTAACACAAAATTTTACATCCATATATGTAAATAGTGGCTTAGTAACATTGACA
Source organism: Torreya grandis (assembly GCA_037957365.1). NCBI lineage: Eukaryota > Viridiplantae > Streptophyta > Pinopsida > Cupressales > Taxaceae > Torreya > Torreya grandis. Next base: position 2,601,820 of record JARHVA010000389.1, read on the forward strand.
GATGCAATATTGGATGGCCCACAAACTAGCTCTGCATATGTAAATATCAATTGGCTAAGATCCATATATGCAGTTATGAACCATGAAGATATAGACAACCTCTCCTCATGCAACATGAAAATTACATATATATTATTCAATTTATTTGTAAATTGATTATTATCTTTTAAATACAAATATAAGTTAAATTTAACATGACATTTATATAAAATATACCTACATCTGTGTAGTAACTGACATGTACACACTAAATGTACATCCAAAAAACTCATCACTCATGAGTATATCATTTAATTCTTTATGAGAACCATCATTCGAAGGTCTTATGAATATATCACTAAAAAATCTATAATGGTGAGGTTGGGTACACATAGTGGGTGGAGAATTTCCAACATTGGTCTCATAAATCCTACTCATGTTGAATGAGTGTATGAGTAAGTGCACTAAACACATGCAAAATGTCAATCTCCATGACCTTCTTCATCACAAAGAGGATATCAGGCTAAAGTGGCTTTTGGCTAAGGATAATTTCATGTTGATTAGGCACATGATGTGCACCTATTTGATCCTATGTAGAGCCTTTCTCTCAGCGTTTAAACTCACTATAGTCAAAATAGTTGGAAATCTCAAAGAGGAAAAACTCATAGTAGAGTTTTCTCAAAAAATACAATGGGACCTCAT